>OX459028.1:130686184-131286601 GCA_949775025.1 Tricholauxania praeusta
CGAACCGAAACCCTGGTTCAAAGAAAACAAAAACCGTTTTGACGAACCAATCCAAAAGTGCAAAAACGGTTCGAACCGACCAAATTTTTCGATCGGTTCACGTCCCTGATTTTGATATTTAATCACCTTTTTAAATTAAACTAAAGTTGTGTTGATGAGCTGCAGGTCTGTAGAAGAATAATAATAATAGAGTTTAGCTATTATAGCTATTATCCTTCTTAGCTATTAAGCTTGAAGCTTTAAGTCAAGTGAAAAAATTTTTTTAAAGAAAATGTCGAAAAAGTTAAAAAAAAAATTCGAAAAATATTCAGAAAGTCAAAAAATGTTCAAAATGTATTGAAGAGTCGAAAAATGTTGAACAAATCGAAAATTTTGGAAAAACTCGGAAAAATTCGAAAAATATTGAAAAGTCGAAAAATGTTGATAAAATCGGAAAAAAGTTCAAAAAACATTTAACAAGATCCCCATTTAATTCAAAAATGTTCGGTTTGATTTTACAATTCCGTCTTTAAAAATCACTAATTCAACAGGGCATAAATTAGCAAGTCGATTTAAGGTTAAGACCTCACCGAAATTAAACAGAATCGTAAAAATCGGCATTGGCGGTAATCGTTTGAAACTTTTTTTTTTTTTGATTGAGGAAGGGTACGAAGCATTAATTTAATTTAGTTTGAAAACGGCAATGGGTTTCGTTAAGCTCATTAAGTTCTCCAAACGGATCACTTTGTAATCATTGATAATTATTTAAGAAAATCTTAAATTTCGACACAGAAGCCTTTAAGAAAAAACGACCCTTGCTAGCAACATAGGGTTAATGTTTTTTGGCACAATAGTCACATTCAAATAATTAAGACGTTTTAAAAAACTTGACGTTTTTTGGTCTTAAAAATTCAGTTCGCCAAGACAAAGGCCAACGAATATTGTCACGTCAAGTTTTCTTTCGTGTGATTCAAAGCGCACATGTTTCGAAAAATTATAAAAACAAGAAATTAAAATTCACAAATATTTAATTTTGAAAATTTTTCGCATTCTTTATTTAGAACGATTACTAATGAAAACGAAACTCGTGCATTCACACCGACGTAAAAGAAAAACCACAGTGGTGGAACAACTACAGCCGAATAGATAGAAATCGACTCACCTATGCAACTGTTGCTATAGCAGGGCAGGGGAAAGGGTACGGCCGAATGTCTGCGGCGAAGGCGGTGAAGGCGCAGGTGGTGTAGTGTTGGAGGTGGTTGAAACGAGATGTGAAAATGTGTTTTCCATTTTATTTTTAAATTCAACATTTAAAGCAAAAACAACTGAGCACAATGAGACGTGAACACAAGGTCAAGTCGGTAAAGCTTAGTTGAGGTGAGCAACAGGCATTTCAATCGCTTCGAATAAATTATATATCTACATAAGTACAGATATAAAATGAAACAAAAAAAAAAAAAAAGAAAAAAGAAAAAATTAAAAATTTAATTTTCTTTGAAAGTGTGCTAAGAAAATGAGCGCTTTCCGCTGATTTAGCGAAGAGCTTTTTTTTTTGTATTGTATACACCTCTTTTTAACTTTGATTAGTCAAGTCCGTCAATTTGTTTTTCTTTTGCAATTATATAGGGTGTTTTGCACAATAAGCGTGAAAATCGAATGGAATTCTCTTAAATATTTTTTTAAGGGGTTACACACACTTAAAATCTTAGTAATACAAGGGTGTTTTTTTTTTTTTTTGATATTTTTGTTGTTAAATAAAACGAAAGGAAATTGTTTGGAAAATATTTATTTTGTCGTTTTTACCGCTTGCAATACAACTACGTTCTTGATCAGACCTTATTATATTTATCATTGGCTGATAGAGGAATAGCCTTCAGCTGCTTCAGTAAATTTGCTTTATTGGCTTCAACCGACTCAAGTTGCCTTAGCTTCAGGTATGGGAAAAAATCGGATGGTGTCATATCAGGTGAATACGTTGCTTAGTCGATGACATTCTTTAAAGTTTTAAATAAAGACTCCAGTTGTGGTGCGAAACTCATAAGTTGTGCTTCCTTTTTGGCATGTCTTCTCATGCAAGAGCTTTATGATGCTTGAGTAATATTCCTTATTATTCTTCTCGAAGTGCACCACACCGCGGTAATCGATGTAAACTCAATTCCTGGTACTTTTTTATACAGAATGTGCTATAAATAAAAGGAAATCCATATCCGAATTCGAATATTTAAGGGTCGCTCAATGTGAATGTAACTTTTTACTAAATGCATTTGATGGAAGGCTATCTAGACAAATAGCTCCAACTCAAACATTTCAAAGTTATACACTTTCAAATTCAATTTTTCCGCCACAAATCCGTATAATAAAAGAAGAAAAATAAAAAAGAAACAAAAATTCCATTGCATACTTTTAGTTGTTGAACAAAGTAAAATTTCATTGCTTTCTTTTAGTTAAAGAAAGTTGTAATAAGTTGTCTAATATAAGAAGAAAAAACAAAATTTCTGAGAGGCGCACGCCAGAGCCTTAAGTCATAAATTATGTTAAACTCAAAGTTGTAGACGGAAGCAAACTTTTTTTTTTTTTGTTTTCAAAAATAGGGTACTTAACTATCAAATATATTTTGAAAAAACTACGTTTTTCAGCGTTACGTTTTTAGAAAATTATTATTGCCAATTTTTATCAAAATTGTAAAAAAACTTTTAATATTATGGTTTTCAGATTTTGTTTCATATGTATATGGAGGGCGTGGTAGTCGATTTAGCTGTGTTCGTCTATTTATCTGTGAAAATTACAATTAGGGATAGAACAAGCGAGATGATTGCATAGCATTTGGTGGAGGCTATATTATCAAACGTAGCTCGTAGGACACGCCTACCGCCTACCGCCTACCGCGGCAGTTAACCAAATTTCTCTCAAAAAGTAGAAATGATTCGGAAAAGCTCTGGACATGAACTAGGAGAATTTCCACAAGTAGGCGGGGAACCTCCATAGAAACAAAGACTTTGAAATAATGGAAACAAACTCTGGAAATGATCCGGATAGACTCCGAAAAAAAAGTGGGCGAATTTCAATAAAAGGGCATGGTATCTTCCATTTAATCAAAAAAGAAAAAATTAAAATCAAATGTTTGATAAAATCAGTAACCATAGTAAGACTCAACGTACAAACTTCAACTCATCCTAGGTTGTCAAATAAAAAATTAGAATCTCTAGAAAAAGTAAAATTATCATCCCTATCATGAATATCTGAAAGAAAATGATTCTTTCGGATTTTTTTTTTCTAAGGGCAGAACTTTGCGATCATAAATAATTGAGGAATGGAAAATTTCATATCCATTCATAGCTGCGAAAATATTCCCAAACCAAAAATCATAGTTTCAATTTTCATATTTGACATTAGCTTATCTGTAATTTTGCATATTTGACATAAGCTTATCTGTCAGCTAAAAAACTTTATAAATAAAAATTATGTGCATTTTATATTACAAAAAAAAAACAAATCATCTAAAATAGAGTATAGCATATCTTGATAGTTTGCCATCTACTCCTTTTCGTGAAGCCTTTTGCTATATCCAAATTGGATTCCATGTACTGGACCAATATCAGTAATTGCTCTTTATTTGGGTTGTTAGATCTTGTAAATATGTTAAAAAAATCTTTTTATCAAATAAAATTACAAAATATTGCTACATTGCCTTTTCCTCATTAAATTCCATGCTACAAAGTTGGAGAAAAATACTTGCGAGAAACGTCAAAAATTGTCCATCGAAAATTATTGCCGTTGGGCATTTTCCAGGGAATTTTTTCTCATTCCCCAAAAATCTTCGACGATTGCAAAACGAGGAATTGGAGAAAAATTCCGAAAGAATGTTTATTCATGATAGATTAGGGCTACCAGATGGCCTTAGTACAAAAGTAGCACATCCTTAGTACAAAAGTAGCACATATCAATTTGGAATTTTGTAAATGAAAACCTTAATTTTTTTTAATTTTCATACAAATATAATTTCAAATAACTTTGATGAGCAAAAAAAAAAAAAAGGTATTCACTTCCTAACAAAAAACCCCAGCAAATTAACAAATTAAAACAATAATTTAAATAACTTTGATGAGCAAAAAAAAAAAAAAAAAACTTCAGTTCAAATATTTTATTTTACACTGCAAACATGGAAAGTAGCAAAACCAAAAACAAGGTAGCAAAGCCCTTGCAAAAGTAGCACTTTTGCTACTTTAGTATCGCATCTGGTAGCCCTATGATAGATGATACCTATTGTATGATATTTTTGATCGATACAATTTTTTTTTGAAAATTATGTGTTAAAGGCTGGGAGGCTGTGATATCAAAACTGCTGACATCGCAGATTTGGAAAATTTAATGTAGAAAACCATATGTAAAAACGTACCCGGTATGAAAAGGTTTTTCTACCCGGAAGTATTTTTAATTAAATCAATTATAATAAAAAAGTCTTAGGGACTTTCATGCTCTTTCAGAAAAACCAGGTATGACAACCTACAGCTCCTCTTCTTTTTTTATTAAGCAATGGTTTTCTTACGAGGCTTTTAATACTGACATTGAATAATAAGTTGGGGGACGCTTTTGGTTTCGGGGATATAGACATTGAAGGTTGGAGATATAGCTTTTAATAAATTCATTGTAAGTTGGAAAGCTCTAAGTCAATTTAAAAAATATGGTTGTCATATGAACGATAATTTAATAACTAGCGGCTTGAAGGCCTCGGTGCAGAAAATATAAGTGATATACAAATGCACTAATTAAAAAAAAAAGCTATAAAATTTTTTAAACTTTTGAAAGCGCAATATTTCGTAAACGATTTTAGGCAGTACCCTGTATAGCGAAATTTTATAGTAACTACGGGCACACCTTTCTAAAATTGCATGCGATAAATGTAAACAGTTTTTATTTATACTACGTAGTATAGAATAATTTGTATCGTTTACGAGTTGTTATGCAAGTTATTTTATTCATTGAATTTTCTCACTCTTTCACGTTAGCATGTTGTCTTTGTCTATAATTATTTTTTATTAATTGTCCACCAGCTCCGTTTGACAACGTGAGTGGGGTTTTATTTTTTTCCCCCCATATGTATTGTTGCTTCGACAATTAAAAAAAAATGCTGCTTTGAAAATATTTTTAATTTATTTTTTTTTTTATTTATTGATTTTCTTTTCTTTTTTTCAGCATCTGAATGATAGATACAATATTTCTGATAGATACAACTCGTTGTATAGGCAGGTTGGAGAAAAAAAAGTATTCGTTGAACTATCTGTTTTTATTTTATTTAACTAAAATTTTCGTTATCTCAATAGATTTTTTTAAAAAAAGTATTCGTTGAACTATCTGTTTTTATTTTATTTAACTAAAATTTTCGTTATCTCAATAGATTTTTTTAAAAATTAAAATTTTGTACTGTCTTCTTTGTTTTTTTGTTTAAACTTAATCGCTTTAGCTCAAAAATGATTTGCTTTTATTTTCGATGTATGAACATCTTTACTGGCGGATATGAAATTAATTGTATACTCCAGGGAATTGACCAATAAGTAGTGCAAAGGCTGACGGAGCGCTAATCTCACATCTCTGATTTTTAAAGATTTCCTGAACAACTTTTGACTTTTTGAACGATTACGAGTTTTTCAAAATGACTATCAAAAATTTTCAACTTTTTTCAAACATAATAAATTTTTCTGACTTTTTCAACTTTTTTGAATTTTTTTTTTTTGAATTTTCAACATTGTTGGACCTTTTCAATATTTTTCGACTTTTTCAACATTTTAATGCTGCGAGTGCTTCCATTCACCTGCTTTTTATTTATTACAGGTGAAGCTTAAAAATTATATATTTTCTTCATTGTAGTGATCATAATTTCGAATTTTGAATTCGGTGCTGTTGCTTCGTTAACTTTATGGCGAAAATTGCAAAAACAATACGAAGTTATTATCTCTGGCTTGAACTGAAAGTGGGTACTCGTAGCCAATGGCATTGTTTTTATATATAAACTAGCAGATGCCCGCGACTTTGTACGAGTAACCTGTTTTTCTGCGAAGGCAAACAATTTACTTTTTTTAAATAGAACTACAGTCAATTTTGGATTCTTCTTCACAGATCTAGAGTTCTTGTTGTTTCCTCTTCCATAAATATTCCATTGCATTGCCATGTGAAAGACAAAAACAAAGCAAACACACAAACTAACACATTCAATAAGCCTAGTACATATTATCACACATGTTGTCCAACATCAATGTTCGTTAATGTGAATTCTAGGAACGACCGCTTGACACACATGTTGGATGGATTTCAAAAATTGTTGATTTTCCTGCTGGCTTGTCCAACCATACAACCTGTGTGAACTGACTATCAAGCCTAGCGAACATTTTTCATTTTAAATAGGATTTCATGCAGTTCACTTCGACGTGGACGCTCATAAATTGTTCTGCAATTGATGTTTGATGGCATGCAAGAAAATGTGAACGCAAAACAATATTGACAGTCACACATGTTGTCAAGCCATTTAGGACAGCATGTGTGTTTTCTATGTGTGAACGTACTGTAATTTTTTTTTTCATTGTTCACAAATTCCACGTTGCTGCGTTGACAAATTGAGAATGAGAGCGAGAGTAAAATTTGAATATTCTCTTCCATTGCATTGCCATATAAAAACAAAACGCACACACCCTTACTAACCCACTAACTTTCCATTGAACGATTTGTTGTGCTTGCATGCTTCTTTCTATGTGTGAAATTAAGTTTTTTTAGCAATTTTAAAACTTTAATATTTTGATATTTAATAGGAATATCGTGATAAATTTAATTCTATGTCAAGACCAAGCGTCTAAGAAAGATAACTAAAAAAATTTGATCGAAATTGATTCAGTAGATTTTGCGTGAATCCCGTTCATCGAAAACAGCTATCATTTTATTTATATAGATTGTTAGCGAAATAAATTATGAAACCAAAAAAAAAGCCAAGGTCGTAGCACGAAATCTGCTACATTAAAGAGTTTAACAAAAAGGCACATGTCCATTTAGTGGTTTGGCACAAATTCACATGTCCATTAAAGAGTTAAACAAAAAGGCACATGTCCTTTAAAAGGTTAAGAAAAAAGGCACACGCACAGTTGCTCCCTGCAAAAGGGTACATGCCCATATTTTTTCCTGTTTTCTCTTAAAGTATTAAAAATTTTTAAAATATTTTTATTGGGTCTGAAGAGTTAAATTAGTAGCACGAACTGACATAATCAAAGTGATCATTATAATGTGATCAGTTCAGTGTCATAAACAACTGGACATGTGCCGTTTCGTTCACCAACTCCCCAATTATCCATAAGTAAATAAGTATGTACTTACTTGTTGCTAATACAACATCCGAAATTTTGTTATCCAAAGAATAATCGGGAAAGTTAACGAAAAATAATCGAAAAATCTAAGTAACAAATAAATGAACCCAAAATTAAAGTTAAATTCAACCAAAACTAAAACAAAAAAATCGCAAACTTTTTTCTTTGGTTGAGCTCAGTTCAATCGAACAGGCGCTCTAAGGTTTATCTTGCACTATATGAATAAAACTACTATTTGAACGTTATTATTAAATCATCAATGAACGCAGGAACTGCATTACTGTTCTTAAATTCAAACGAATTTCTAACAATTTTTTAGACACAAAAGTTCTTTTCCGCAATATAATTGGTGGATTTAGAAAAAGGGCGCCCGAAAATTTCTGAACCCTTGAGCCGGCACTAGCTCAGGTCAAATATTTTTGTATTTAATTTTGTTCCCAAAATTTTTGGTCGAATATTTCTATGGTCACAAGGAATAACAGCTTAAGTCGATCTGTGATCACAAGGCAAAGCAACATAAGTTCTAAGCATAAGCATGTGACTTATACTGTTTTGCTATATAATAAAAGATCGACTTTAGCTGTTATTCTGTGTTGCCACAGATTTTGCGATATTTTATGTTTTTCGATACTTTTCGATTTATACTCGTACATACTTTGTCGATACTACGGACTTTTAAGTCATTTTGACACAATTTGGATTTATTCAATTTTGTCGGCGTTGTCCGATACTACTCGTTGCTTTTCGAAGATCCTGCTTTGATTTAAAATTTTCACTTTAGCTCAAGATTAAGTTTCAATACTGCTGTGGGTTCCCATTACACACTTTCTTCATATTTTCTACATGTAACCGAAGTTTTAATTTTGTAAAATATTAAAGCCTATAGTACTTTGCAAACCGTCAGATCAAGGATATGCTAATATTTTGTGACCTTCTTATTTATTTAATCAATGATGAACTAATTCCAAAAAAAAAAAACTGATTGCATGTTGTAATAACTGAATTATCTGCATATTAACAAGTAGACATGTAAATACTTTTTAAGGTATAAGACCTGCATTCGCTGCTAATTAAAACATTGCATGTTTTCCTTACGAATATACTCATCATTTTAGACAAATGTAAAGGATAATTTATTTTTAAATTGCATGTTATTTTGACACTAACAGCGGTCTGATAGAAACACAGTATCAACGCTTGATTGTATTAAAGTTTGCTGCTTTATTGAAAATACTTAGCCTTACGTTAATTTATGGAACATAATTTCTTTCAAATGGCTTGGCGATAGCTCCTGATGTCCACCCAAATTTGCAATACATTTTCTATACGTTGATACCTTATTTCACGAAAAACTCGATCAGTATTATGCTTAAGTACTTGATTCGTTACTGCTCTATCAGCATCAAATCGATCTTTAAAAGTGCATCAGATGGCCCACCCGTTATTACTTAGCTAACATACGTAATAGCTTAACTACATGAAACTAGCGGAGCTTAGCGTGCACTGCTTTTTTAAGAATTCTGCTAAATAATATCACAGTGAACTCGCTTTTTCGTATAGTTTATCCGAAACGGATTCCGTTCATCGAAAAAATGATTCTTCAATATCGCATTAACTTATTGTATTCCTCTAACTCCTAGGGGACCATAAGGCCAACATGAAACGTCTCCAGCAAAAGCAATTCTTTGCGATGACTTTTACTTTCTTCCGCAATTTTTCCGATTCTTGAATTTTCTTGAATATTCTAACGACCTTTCCCAGGCGACTTTGGATTTGTAAGCCACCCAAAAATTAAAATGTGGGTAAAACGAAGTGGGGTGAAATTCGGAACCGCATCCTCTTTCTCTGGGGTTTAGTTGCTTTTGATATTTGAGCTTTGCGGGTTATTGGTATTTGATTTTATAATGTCATCGTTATCACTAAAATCGGTTAAAAGACAAAAAAAAATGATCACTTTGGCAAATTACTGTAATGAATTTGAGACTGATTTGAGCTCTCAGGAACCCATGTAATTATAAATTTATTTAGGTTATGTAGGAGCTCATTCAGATGGGCAAAGACATTTGAGAAGCGGGCGGGAACATTAATAAACAGTAAATGCCTAAGATTTAGGTAAAAAACGCAACAAGGACAACACTTGTAAAATTTGATAAGCAAACAACACTGACTGGACGAAATACGACGAAGCGTCAGCTAATTTAAAAAACGGAAAAACAGAATAGTTAGTTGGCGACAAACACTAGAAGCAGACGGACAAAGACTAGAAGCAGAGTGATCGAACGAGATAAAATTCGAAATAACCAAAATGTTAAACTAAATGTTAAACTTTACTCTTTATTTAATTAACTTTTAAAATAAACTAAACGTAATTGAATTAAAAGTGTTTTAATTAAAAAAGGATAATCCTACAATTTGGGGGCTCGCCCGGAATACTCGGTAGTGAAAAAACACAAAGAAAAAATAAAGAAAAGAAAAATAACAAAGTAAGCCCTAAAGTGGAAGAAAAAACGAAACTTTTAAAGTAATTTATAAACAATTTAAATGAAAACAATTTAAATAAAAAAAAACTAAAGTGACGCCAAGCAAGCTATTGCAAATAATTTGCGTATACATACAAAAATACGCAACTACAAAAGCAAATGATCAACGACGTCATGCCATGAGATGATGAGCTACAAAACTGCAGAATGCCGATAAGCAGCAAATGTTACGAGAAGAGAAGAGATGAGATGTACAAGGAGCCAACAATCATAAAATAAGGGTTGAAAGCGAAGTTCCTGAGTAAGAAGTATTTACATATTGTAAGAATAAATTGTTAAGAAATAAGGAAGAATTTTTTTTAAGTGAAAACAAAATGAAGATATTAGAAAGATAAGAAATAAGAATGAAAGAAATTTTGAAGTGAAAACAAAATAAAATATTAGAAAGAGACAACTAGTTATACTTCAACAGAAGGAAATAATATCACAAAAATCCAATAAGATTTTTAAGTTGTAACTGATTGTGCTGGAAATCTTAATTTTTACTATTGCAATTGCAACTAAATGTAAACAAACATTGTCTTAAAGCATTTTTTTTTATATATTTATAAAATTGAAACTAAAAATCGTACAAATAATCATTTTTGAAACTTTTTACAAAATATTTTATTATCATTAAATAATTTTTCAAAATGGATGTAAATCAAATTCGATCACTTAAGGTAGAAGAATTGAGGAAAAAACTTAAAGAGTTGAATCTAACAACAAGTGGACAAAAGATTGAATTACAGAACAGGTTACTACAACATTTTAATTTAATTGAAGAAGAAGTAGATACAGCGGTAAGCGAGGTGGAATCGCTAAATACCAGTTACGCTGATGCTGCAAGTATAGTGCAAGAAGGTAACTTTAATTCGCGTATAGTAGAAAAGTGCCATTTCACGTTACGAGACATTGAGGATAGTATTAGTCCATTTTCGGGAGACGAAACCCATGATGTCCGCCATTGGGTGGCAGAATTCGAGGATGTTGCCGACACGGTAGGTTGGAATGACTTGCAAAAATATGTATACGCAAAACAATTGCTGACAGGTGCAGCAAGGCTTTTTGTCAGAGGCTTGTCAGGTATAAGGGGATGGAATTTGCTCAAAAGAGAATTGATTGGTGAATTTGGCCAGAAGCTGTGTGCTTCGGAAATACACAGAGCCTTGAGGAGTAGGCGTAAACAAGCAAAAGAGAGCATGTTGGAGTACTTATACACCCTTATAGAGATAGGTAGGCAAATCGACTTGGATGAAGCAAGTATCATAGATTATTTTGTTGAAGGTATTCCTGATAGCCGGTCCAACAAATCCATTTTATACCAGGCCACTAATTTGAAAGAATTAAAAGAACAAATCCGTGTATATGAGAAAATCAGGGGGTCGTCCTTTTCGTCAAATCGTTCGACTTATCAGAGCTTCTCAACGGATAAATCCAATGAAAACATAAAGAAAGGGAAGACATAAAAACATGTTTTAAATGTAAAAAAGAGGGACATTTGGCAAGGGACTGTCGACCTAAGGAAGTTATTTGTTTTAAATGCAAGCAAAATGGGCATTTCTCATATCAATGTACTTTTAAACAGGCAGCGGGTAATGAAAAAAAGCAAAATAATGTAAATATGATGAGTCTCGATGCGGATGAGTTCCATTTTGCTGACGTTGAATTAAATAATTTTATTTTTAGCGCCCTTATTGACACTGGCAGTGCCTTGAGCTTTGTGCGATATGATACGCTCATGTTATTAGGAGACATTGAGCTAAGTAAAGAGAAAAGATACATAAGAGGCGTTGGTCAAGGTGGTTTTACGACAATGGGTTCTTTTGAAAGCGACATTTTTGTCAATGGCACAGCAATGCGATTAACATTTTATGTGGTTAGAGAACGCGATATAGCTTATTCAGCGATTTTAGGACGAAACATTTTAAAAGAGGTTGACGTTATGTTCACCAAAGAAGGTGTAGAATTCAAAAAAAGAGAAGTTACTGAAAAGCCAGAAATCGCAAATGATGATTTGTTCAGTGAATTCGAGGTGTTATGTTTAGCTCCAGATGATGAGTTTATTTGTGAGCAAAAACCCACCGAAATTGATGTGTCACATTTAGACGAAAATAATGCCAAAGAAATAGAGATGCTCGTTACAGACTATAGGCCAGTTAAACCAATAAACTCTCCAATAGAAATGAGAATAATATTGAAAGATGATGTTCCCGTATTTTCACTCCCACGCAGAAGTTCTTATTCTGATAGATGTTTTGTCGAGCAACAGGTGAAAGAGTGGTTAGACGAAAAAATTATTGTTCCAAGCAGATCAGAATATGCTTCCCCTGTTGTTTTAGTTGGCAAGAAAGATGGTTCTAAGCGTTTGTGCTGCGACTATAGAAAGTTGAACGAGAAAATTGTCAGAGATAATTTTCCTATGACATTAATGGATGAAGTTTTAGAAAGACTGCAAGGTGCAAATGTTTTTATTACACTGGATTTGAGAAATGGGTTTTTCCACGTACCAGTGGAGCCTCTTTCTAGAAAATATACGTCTTTCGTAACCCATAATGGGCAATACGAGTTCTGTTTCGTACCATTCGGTATTTCCAATTCCCCTGCTGTGTTTTGTAGATACCTTCATGCTGTTTTTCAGACTTTACTGAATGATGGTACTCTAGTTTTATACATGGATGACATTGTGATTCCCGCTAAGGATGAGGTCGAAGCCATGGTGAAATTTAAACGGGTTTTGAAAGCATCAGAAGAAAATGGTTTACACTTTAAATGGGCGAAATGCCAATTCCTTAAAAGGAAAATAAATTTTTTGGGATATATAATTGAAATGGGAACAATTTTGCCGTCCGAAGAAAAAACAAGAGCAATTAGTAAGTTTCCGGTACCGACAACTAAAAAGGAATTGCAACGTTTTCTAGGTTTGACTTCATATTTCCGTAGGTTCGTCGATAATCATGCAAGGGTCGCTAAGCCACTTTCAGATTTACTGCGGAAAAATGAAATATTTAAATTAAATGAAGATCACTTAGTAGCTATCCATGAATTGAAGCGTGCATTAGTAAATGCTCCTGCGTTAAAGCTTTACAATCCAAAAGCCGAAACAGAGATTCACGCAGATGCGTCTAAGTATGGTTATGGGGCGGTATTATTACAAAAAGATTCTGAAGATCAAGCGTTCCATCCTGTAGAATTTATGAGTCGTAAAACTACTCCAGCTGAAGAAAAGTATAGTTCATACGAATTAGAAGTTTTAGCTATTATTCATGCATTGAAGAAATGGCGAGTTTATCTGAAGGATAAGAAGTTTAAAATTATAAGTGACTGCAATGCGTTTGCTATGACTGTTAAAAAACGTGACGTTCCTGATAGAGTACTGAGATGGGCAATGTATCTGCAAGAGTTTGACTATGTTGTTGAGCATAGGTCAGGTTCTCGTATGAGACACGTAGACGCCCTCAGTCGAGTGTACTGTCTTTTAATCGAAGATTCGATAAAATATCGATCAAAGGATGCTCAAGCAGAAGACTGTTGGATTAAAGCAGTGAAAAAAGTTTTGGAGCATGACACCTATGAAGACTACTTTTTGAAATACGGATTACTATACAAAGATCCCCTCAATGAACTTTTGGTAGTGCCGACTGTTTTAGAGGATGAAATTATAAAAATAGCTCATAGACAAGGTCATTTCGCGATTAGGAAAACGCAAGAGTTAGTTGAGAAATACTATTATATTCCGAATTTAAAGACAAAAGTTAGTAGGGTAGTGAAAGGTTGTATTGAATGCATAGTAACGGACGCAAAATTGGGGAAAAGGGAGGGCTTGTTGACGCCAATCGACAAGGCGAATGAACCTTTAGGAACCTATCATGTCGATCATGTAGGACCGTTAACTGAAACAAGCAAATGGTACAATCACATACTCGTTGTAGTGGATGGTTTTTCCAAATTTGTTTGGCTGTACCCAACTCGATCTACAGGGTCAGAAGAGGTTATAGATAGGCTCCGCAAACAATCTGAAATTTTTGGTAATCCTAAGCGAATAGTCTCGGATAGAGGAACTGCATTCACTTCAAATAAATTTAAAGAATATTGCGAGCATGAAAACATACAACATTTATTAATCGCTACGGGTGTACCTCGTGGGAATGGCCAAGTTGAGCGTATGCATCGGACGGTTATTCCAATGTTGTCAAAGTTGTGTCGTGACAATCCTACCCAATGGTATAGACGTGTGGGTAAAGTCCAGCAAATTCTGAATAATACTAGTCCACGTAGTACTAACGTTAGTCCTTTTAAAATTTTAACTGGTTTAAATATGCGCACACCAGACAATCCCGATTTGCGAGAGATGCTAGATGATTTTAGCATTAATGAGTTAGATGTAGAGCGAGAACAACTTCGAAGAGAAGCTCAAGAGAATATTCATAAACTTCAGGAGGAAAATATTAAAACATTTAACGCCAAGAGAAAACCAGAACGCGAGTATAAAATAAATGACTTAGTAGCCATTAAAAGAACCCAATATGGGAATGTTATGAAACTTAAGGCCAAGTATTTTGGGCCATACAAGATAGTCGCTAAACTTAACCACGGAAGGTACGAGGTACAAAAGGTAGGAGAGACTGAGGGACCGAATAAAACAACGACGGTGGCGGAATATATGAAGCCATGGGATTCGGCATCCGGGTCGAATGCCCTGTCAGGACAGCCGATTGTAGGAGCTCATTCAGATGGGCAAAGACATTTGAGAAGCGGGCGGGAACATTAATAAACAGTAAATGCCTAAGATTTAGGTAAAAAACGCAACAAGGACAACACTTGTAAAATTTGATAAGCAAACAACACTGACTGGACGAAATACGACGAAGCGTCAGCTAATTTAAAAAACGGAAAAACAGAATAGTTAGTTGGCGACAAACACTAGAAGCAGACGGACAAAGACTAGAAGCAGAGTGATCGAACGAGATAAAATTCGAAATAACCAAAATGTTAAACTAAATGTTAAACTTTACTCTTTATTTAATTAACTTTTAAAATAAACTAAACGTAATTGAATTAAAAGTGTTTTAATTAAAAAAGGATAATCCTACAGTTATGTATAAGACAAAAATTCTTCTAAAATCCCATAAAAATGTTTAGCTCAATTAACCGGAAATATCGATTATGCGGAATACTTTTGGTCCCGACTAACCCGTATAATCGAAGTTCACTTTTAGGCGCCATATGAGAGATAATCCACTAAGAAATAGGTGTGCATAACTTAAAATCAGTATTATAGTTTTAGAGACATTACAGTTTTTTTTTAAATGTTCAAAAAAGGTTTGATAAAATAATATCGGTGACAAATTTCATATGATAACACTTTTTAGAAAAAATCGTCATATCTCGAAAACTTTAGTGCTCATTTCGAGCTTGCTTAAATTTCTCCAATGACATTCAAACTTTTGAAATCGTTTTAAGGGTTTTTAACTTTTTATTTTTAGCAAAGCTATAATCCAATAGCTATATCTCCAAAACTATGTCTGAAAAGGAAAAAAGAAGAAACAAACTGGGCGCAAATGAAAAAATTTCAAAGTTATTTGCTATGAGCACTTTTAAGCCAGATGTGGCAACCTTTCGTTGTCACTATTAGAGATTGAAATTCCAACAAAAAAAGCGTCTCTTTAACTTTCCCTAGCATGAGCCTCCTCATAAGCTACGTTTTTTTTTACTTTCTGCCTACTTTCAACTGCATTTTATGATTTAATTTACTCCTCAAGAGCCGGTTCACTTAACATACTCGTACCAATAGACTGTGTCCTTATTACTGTTATTAAAAAGAAAGCCAACTACATGGGTACAACCTGCTTATTCTTTAAGCGCCACAATCATGTTCCGGCATTAGAAACTCCGCACAGCAAAGAAAACAATGGATACTCGCGTAAATGGGTTGCTTAACTTTATGCCGGAAGTTGAATTCGTTCTCTGTTGTTGAGCTTAAGCAGCGCACCCGTTGGCAACATTTTTAATTAAAAATGTTTCCTCATGATTTCCGCTTATTTTTGAAAAACTATTTATTTCTGTGTTAGCAGCGTCGTTTTTTATGCCTAGCGTTTAGGAACATGGATTTATATCGTGGGTATAATTTTTGTATGCCCTTTCATGCATATTAAAATAAAATGTCAGTCATTATGGTATTCATGCCATATACTCGTAGGTATGACTGTTCCTTTCGTTGTTGACGTACATCATTTCTAAATTCAGTTTAGTTGCTGATTGCAATTATGTCGTAGTTGGTATTGATGTTGTTGATGGCTGCAGCAGCAACAGTGACAACCACTGCGCCCGCCAACGGTGATGATGCTGTTGGTCGCTTGCCAAATAACAAAATGCATCGTTGGCAACAGTGTTGTGCCATAATGTGAATAAAATTTCGTTATTCGTATAACAAAAAATGTATTCATATATAAATAAATGTTTTATTCATTACAAATATTATTCATTATCCAAAAATTATTCGAATAAAACTTTGCAAATTTATATTAAAAGAGTCCTACTTTTTTGAAAAAATTTACTTCACCAATGTATGGGAAAAGTTCAGAAAAATATTTTTGAAGACAGTAATCTCCAAAGGAAACTTTTTGTCGTCACTTAAAGGAAAAAGTCAATGCGGAAATATCAAAAAAAATGGTTTTGAAATATAGAGTCCCCCAAAGGAACTATTTTGGATCCATTTATGTTAAAAAAAAAAAAATTCTATTGTAGCAGGATAATGTCGAAAATGGTGCAATAATAACTTTCATTTTTAAAAATTGTTCTAAAACAGTCTTTTGAAGAAATTCGCTATTGATTGGTGCAGTAAAACTATTTTTATCATATGAGACAAAAAAGAGTGCCTTAATACACTTTCAAATTAGATTTTCGAACTTTTCTCATCGAATGATGTATTAAAATTTTATTCAATAAATAGAGTCAAAGCGTACCCTATGAAAGAGTTGGGTACTTCCTTGATAACTTGCGAAACTCAGTTCCAGCAAAAGTTAAAAAATGACACACATTTTTTAAAATTGGGGCCCAAAAACAGCACTTGAGGGGGTTTTTTCCCTTTCTTCTTCTTTGCCTATCGATTTGTTCAGTGACATTCCTTCTAACATGCCGCCAAAACAGTCCCTTGGCGCAAGTTCTTCTTTAAGTTCTAACCAGAGCGCAATTGAGAGTAACGAGAGAGAATTTGTGTATACATATACAGAAGCAGAAGTAGAACTTCATATGGTTGTTGAACCACTACCTGGAAAGGAAATTTTGCGTATATGTTGGTGGCCATCATTGGATGGTTAAAACACATCCTTAGGTTTCCTAGCAAGTGCGGGGCAAGAAAAAATAAAATGCTTAATGTTTTCCTCTTCCTCCACTCTCCTACAACTTCTACAGAAGTCAAAAGACTGAACACCTAATCTCTCGGTGTGTCTTTCGATAAGGCAGTGGCCAGTTATGACTGCGACAACTGACGAGACACTATTTTTTGTGGTGGACATCAGTTCTTGAGAGCGCTTAGCGTTCCATTTTGCCAAATTTGCCTTATTATATTGAAAATTAGCCCTTGCGTCCATCTCTTGTTAGCCTTTTTTATCATGTCTTCTGTAAGCAGTAAGTTGAAGGTGGCATGCCAACACCTTCTTTGTCCTGAGGAATTTGTGCCCTGTAGTCCCCTGCGTAGCAAGTTCATCCGATCGAAAAACCTCATGGTAATTTTCAAAATTTATTTTCAACCGTTTCCATCAATTGGAGCAGTAAAATTATTTACGGTAAATGGACTCAAATCTGGTCCCTAGGGGTCGTGTAATATGAATTTACCAAATTTAATTTTTGTAAAAGATAACATAATGAATGAAAAAAAAAATTTTCAAAATTAAATTCAAATAAAAAATTTCATAGTTTATTTATTGATAAGATTTTTACTTATTTAAAGCTTCAAACTAAATAGCTAAGTGGGCTAATAGCTGTAGTAGCTAACCTCGATTATTATAAGAGGAAATTTTTTATTCGTTATTTGAACAAAGAATTCAAACATTAAAACTTATTCGAATTGCATAGTAATTGGTTTTATTATTTATACGTAACTCGAACAAATTTTACCCAACACTGGTTGGCATCAAAAGCAACAAATTAAATGAATTCCTTAAATTCCAACAACTGATTTTTGTTCTTCGATTTAATAACTTTGGCACTGCTAACATTACATTGCCAAATGTTGTCGCTGATAGTTTTTTCTTTTTTTTTGTAATTATTTTTGTTGTTTTTAGTTTCTAGGGGCATAAGTAATCGATTTCATGGTTAAGCAAACAAAAGTGAAATTCATGTCGGTCGTTTTTCATTTATGCGCATTAGTGCTAAGGGCAAAAGTAGACGCCCCTCGAGAAGAGAAACTTTTCATTTGAATCCTATTTAATTTGATTTAATGAGAAATCAAAGCAGCCACAAATAATCAAAGGCATAAGTGAATGAAGGGTACATGTTATAAATATAAAATTTTAATATGCCGAAGAACTACCAACTTTATAGTAAAGAAAAAATTATGCTAAGTTCAAATACGGTGCTCCTATTGGTACACCCTTTATTTCCTTGTCATTTTACATAGGGATTATTAAACCTTATCCGTTTCTTCAGTTTATTGAATATTGGAAATGAACTTGAAAAAGGAGTGTCTGGAATATAATCATCATTATCATTGATGCGATCAAACTTTGCGTATTAGAGATCCTTTCGGTCACATTAAAGATCTATCGCAGTATAGTCTGAAAGTGGTTTTGTTAGCAAAACAAATCTATTGTACGTCCATAAGCCATCTGAGGACCTCTTTATGTATCATGATTCGTCTCATTTTGTCTCTAATTTTTAAGTCTGAAAATATGCTATATATTTAAAGTGAAAATAAAAAACATCTAGCCTGAGATACATATATAGGCCGTAAGCTATGATGATAAGAAAATCGTTAAAATTTTTCGATACATTCAACATTGTTCGATTTTTTTGGACCCTTTCAAATCTTTTAGCATTTTTCGACTTTTGCAATATGTATTTGACGATACTTTCAACATTGTTCAAATCCTTTGAATTTTTCTAATTTTTCGAATGTTCCAATATTTTTCGATTTCACAACATTTATTGAGTTTTTCGATTAATCGCGATTTTTTGATAACCTCGAAACCTCGAACCTCGATATCGAAACTGCTTGAGACTTTTCTAATCCAGCATAATGAAACATGTTCAGATATCACAGCGTGAATGCTTCCACTAATCCAATTTAACATTTTCATTATCACCTAAAGACATAAAAATCAAATTGATTCTCTTTATCTTTTAGTCAACCAGTCGCGTGGAAGTGCCCGAACAGACCACAGGACGACAGCTGCAAAGGGTCTTATATTATACAGTAACACCTAGCAGATCTCTTCCAGGCTTCAGAAGAACCGATTGTGCCATTTATGATTGTGACTGTGATGAAGTTTATCCAGGCATCCTTATCGGTGATGCGTAAGTAAAACTTGAGTGGATGTAGGCGAAATAGCACAAAAAGCTTAAGGGGGGACAGCCCCTGAATTATGAAGTCAAAAAGAAGCAGTTTTCGCGAAATGTTTTAGGATGGAAAACACAACTGAGCCCAACGAACCTTTTGCGATATTTTCATGTATATTTAAACCTAAAACAAAAAAAAATTTTACAATATAAAACAAATGTACTATCAGCCTAGCTATAAGTAGATTCGTGGAGCGCCTCGCCAACGAAGTATCCAATTGGTGGGAAAGTTACAGCCCGATATTATTATCTGAAACAATAAAACTTTTAAATTTCATATAGTTTTCTTCTGGGTGTATTAAGGAAACCTACGGAAATAATATTAAAAATAAAACTTTTTGAAGGCTTAAAAAAAATGTTTTTGAAAAAAAAAAATCACTTCAACCTGCACTTAGAAGTACTGTTTCTACAATTTTTAGTGCAAATAGAAAAAAATACAAACCTGAATAAAAAAACTTTGGATGAAGTCAATAGATTATTTATAAAGAAAACGCTCTAAAAGTTTTCGATATTAAAACTTTTCAATACAAAGTATAAGATCCGTAGCGGGATTCATGCTCGATTTCGACCAAAATACTTTGAATTGGTGTCCGTAATTTTGCGTACATACTTATTCTTGAATGAAAAATATCAATTTTTCGGAACTCATAATTTAGGCTCCCCCCTTAAGGAAAGTATAAGAAAATAAAAGATGTAAACACTAAATGAAACTTAGTACAGAAACGTCAACGCCAAAAACTAGATACATCATTTTTTGCGTTCATTCAGTTTTTTTTTTTCTTAAATATAGCCTTAGGGCTGTTGCATCAAAAATGTTTCGACCGATTTCGCCTACACGCTAAGAGTTCGCTTAGAAAGTGAAGTACAAATTTATCTCACACACACTTTGTTCTTTCAATATTTCAGCGCTTCCGCAAAAAGCAAAAATTATCTGCGTATGATGGGTGTCACACACGTATTGAACACAGCTGAAGGAACCAGATATGGGCAGGTAGATACCGGGCACCTTTACTACAGGGATATGCCAACTATAAGGTACATTGTCTAATTACATTACAAATAAAAACCAAAAAAACACTTAAACATTAATGTATTTTTGAGAGAAAAATTATGTTTCCAATGCAAACATGAAATATGAGTGACAATGAGTGGCGATTGAAAGAAAAAAAATATAAGGAAATTAAAACAAACTTTGAATTTTATATTAAAAATAAAACAAGAACACCTTTAATTCCTTAACAAAATTAAAAACTTATGCGTCACTCATGTTACATTGCCATGAAAACTACTTTATTTAAGTTATTAATCAATAGCAACCGAATTAATTGCAATGTCTTTAATTAGTTCCGGCGCTATAGTTTAATATTGCGCCAATAATAGTCCAGTGTCTGTAGACAAAGCAAAAATAAAAATGTCTGCGGAACTCTTTCGATGTGCAACAATTACATGGATTATATTCGGGGGTTATATACTGTTTACCAATTTTTTTCTGCCTATTTTTTTTTGCTATTTATTTTCTCCATTGAAGGCCACTATGCTGGAAAACCGGTTTTGTTAAAACTTTGCATTCAAGTAAAAATTTGAATATGTGAAATTACTTCACAATCCCTAAACGGTTAGAGAAGATCGCTTACATTTTTCAGCTATGTTGTTGGCTTTTAGTAAGAAATGTTGAAAAAGTCGTAAAAGTTTGGAAAAGTCGAAAGAATTTTCGAATCGATGTGTCAAGTGATGTCGCACAAGTCAACAAATGACGAAAAATCCGGTAAATGTCAAGGAAGTGGTTGAATTTTAAACTTTTTAATAAAAAACGAATACTGTCAAAAAAATCTCGAAAAGTCGAAAAATCGATATCTGTCATTTGATAAATGTCAAAAAAAACGATAAATTTCGAAAAATGATAAATTCCGAAAAATTTAATGAGACTCGAATAAGTCAAACAAGCCAATAAATGTCGATTTGTGTTGATAGTGTTAAAATGTCGAGAATAATCGATAAATGTCGAAAAAAATCGATAAAAGTTGAGAAATTCGGTGAATGTCAAAAAAATCGGTGTATGTCAAATAATTTCGAAAAATCTGTGTATATTGAAAAATCGATAAGTGTCGCAAAATCGATAAATGTCGCAAAAATCATTAAATGTCGAAAAGGGTTGAAAAAGTCAGTAAAAGTCGAAAAATTTTAATTTTGAAAGTATTTTAGGCATGTAAAGGTACGAAGAATATGTAAATTTTGTAATATGCTATGTACGATATGCATATCATAGACTGAGTGACGTAGAGGAGAAGAACTAACGTGCCGCCTCCTACCTTGGAAAAGTATTTCCTTCCGCCAAAGATAAAAATTTACTAAAAAAAAATTCATCACAAAAACCTTAGCAAAATTAAATATTTTTCAACTCAAAATAAATTCGAACTCTTTTCCTTTTAAAATACACTTAAATTTATTAAAAAAAAATTCCACTATCAAAATACATAAAATTTGGATTTAGATTACGAGAACATTTTGTGGCCCCTAAGTAGTGTTTCACCGAGGCCGAGGCGAGGCGAGGTTCTAGTTGATCTCGGTCTCGCCTCGTTTTATAAATTTAAGTCTCGCCTCGCCTCGGCCTCGGACGAGATCTTGCCATCACATGCCTCGCCTCGTTCTCGGCTGAGGCACCTCGGTAAAAAAGCGAGTTTTTTATTAAAATAAATAAAAAATCATACATGTATCAGGGCTGATAGGCTGATCAAGCCTCAAGAAATAAAATAAAATATCTGTTTTTATTTTTGGTGAATTGGATGAGATATGATGAATTTAATTCTTTTCTTATATGGGAAGGAGAGGCATTGCCTATTTTTCCAAACCAAACTAAGCTATGAACCTTTTACAAACTATAAGAAAGATATGTACCAAATCTTACGTCAAATAGATATTGAGATACTTGTATGATAAAGTTAATTTTTTTTCTTATATTGAAGGCATGGTACTGCCCATTTTATTTATTGCATCTTAGTTATGCCTCAACCTTTTATAAATATATCAAGTTTTATTAATCTGCATCAAGTAGTTGATAATAAAGGGTTTTTCAATAAAAGCGCTACAAAAGTTTTTTTAAATAAAACAAAAACGATTTGAGATATCAATGAAATTCTTTATTTTTGTAAAAGAACATTTGATGCCATTATCATCAATTATCGTCAATTTGATCTTGTAAGGATGTAGGCCAAGGTCTATTCGCAAAATTCGCCACAACGACGTCACAGAGATGCCCAACGCTTGAGAACGACGTGTGAGAGACTGATTTGGGTCTTCTTCTATTGATGCGCTAGCGGCAGCAATATTCTCAACACTACGGGCACTTCTTTGTCTCACTGGCACGGGAACAATTTGTACTGTGCCTGTGGATTCAAATTTTTCCACTAGACGCTCAATTGTTGATCTGACAGAGCGATTATGACGACCATAAATTGGACGTAGCGCTCTTAAAGTTGAGGCCACTAACTCCGAATTTCGGTAGTAAATTTTAATAATTTCGACTCGTTGTTGGATCGTATATCATGATAAAATGGCAAACCTTACTAAAGTAAAATGTCAAAAGAGCGGGAAAAAATATGGCGTCGTTTGCTGTCCCTATTGGTTTACTTTTGTAGCGTCCTTATTGAAAAATCCTTTATATGATGAATTCTGCTTTTCTCTTATGTGGGGGTGGCATCACCCATTTATCGTAAACTATGTTACGGAGCATCCCAAATCATAAGAAACATATATGTATGTCAAATCTTTCGTCGGTCGGTTGAAAGGTTTAGGAGTCCATTAGCAACGAACATACATATATTGATCTTTATTTATGTACTAGCATTACGCTGTGCGTTTCGCTTCACCTTACCGGTTCTTAGAAAGACTATTAGAATAAATAAATTTCAATTCAGTGTTGTCAATCATGCAGTTTTGCTTATAGCCTTACATGCTTCCCTAATCGATCAATCGAGGCGTAGTCGCATAGAAGCTGATGCGATCCAAGCACTTCTGTGCATTAGCGCTTCGACTAAATCTGAACTCGTAAGAAGCACATGCGGGTTAAAAATAAAACAAAGTAGTTTACTCAAAATAAAATACTAAAATATTAGTTAAATATAGATTTTAATATAAAAATTACATTCATATTTTGAATCTGCATATGGGTCTTACGAGTTCAGATTTGGTCAAAACGCGCCTCGCTCTTGGTTTCGAAAACGAGGCTAGGACGAGGCGAGGACGAGGCGAGGTGCCGTGTGATCTCGCCTCGCCTCTAGACGCATTTAGGACTACAGGGGTACAAGTACAGAATTCTAATTTTTAGTAGTCGGACATAGAACCAGAGGGGACAATTACAGAATTCTTATTTTTATTTAAAACTGATTAAATTGTAAATTGAAAAAATACCACCAACAAGCTATCAGTTTTTTTCCTTCAGCATCTAGGTTTGGGAAAAAAAAATCAGTTAGCATTTCATTATGTACACTCAAGAGTATTATCCAGTTTGTTTCTTTTTTTTATTCATGCACCTCGAAAGGATTCGCCGAAAAACTTTCTATAGACACTGAACTATAATATTTATTACTTTATTTTTCCAAATTTTACTTTTTCCAAATTTTTGGCTTTGTTGACTCGCACTATTCATTTGAAACAAAACATCAATAATATATGCACCTACACATACTCGTACATATATGTTTATACAATATATACTTGAGAACGTAGTAGAAGAATTGGCAAAGACACTATTTTCAGATATATGGGCTTCCCTCTAATTGACCAACCTACGTCAGATATTTCACGTTACTTCTATGTGGCGGCCAAGTTCATTGATAACGCAATCAGCAGCGGTGGTAAGTAAAATCTTATCCAAAGGTGGTCCTCATATTCATATAAACACAAAATATTTTCATAGCAAATTTTACTTTAAAAATTCCAAATACAGTGAATAAAATTTGTTGAGTGGAATTGTTAAAACAGCACCCTTATACATATACAGTTTCTAATGGAAAATAATTTTTAAAAACTAAAATTCTCACGGACACGCCTACCTCCCATACAAAGGTGGGATGTGGTTGATAAATTTTTTTCAAAATGACTATTAATTTCTATGGATTTAGCAATGCTGATTTCAAAAATGTTATAAATTTTGCAATATCTTTTATAGTTTACTAGTTATTAGAGAAAAACAAAACACGGCAACCATAAATAGTAATAATAGCACTAGAGTCTTGAAATTTAGCACAAACGTTTTTTGGTTAAAACAACAAAAATTTGTCAATACGAAAAAAATCGGTTCACGGACACGCCTACCTTCCATACAAAGGTGGGATGTGGTTTTTTTTTTTTTTTTTTTTTTATGCGATCGGTCCCTGCGGTCCCACTTACCCGCCTAACCGCACGAGAGGCGCATCCGTCTATCGTACGGATCGGTGACCGACTACGAACAGCCCGGACTGCTCTGCGTTCATTAGGCGAAACCGTACGTGAGGCACATCCGTCTATCGTACGGATCGGTGACCGGGACTGCACTATTTCTCTGAACGAAATGATGGGTAGAGCAATTTCCGATCACAGATTGAGCATAATTTCTACTAAGCCCATAGGCTATGCAGCAGAAACAAAGGAAAAAGTACAGTTTCAAGTATTTAAGAAAATAATTATTTTTTGCTTTATAATATTGTGAGAATCCATGGGGGAAATAATATGACAAAGGTTATTATAATCATTACATATACACCGAAATGGACAAAAATGAGCATAGTTAGAATTACATATATCAAGTCTTAAGAAACGAAAGTGTCTCAAATCCCTTCCAGGATTGTTAAAGTTGACCATACCTAGCAACAACTCAGAGTTCATTGAGCCGGAGAACAGTTTATTTAAAAAAGTTACGTTAAGCACAATTCTTCGGCTGCGCAGTGTTGGTAAACGTATTAGTTTGAGGCGGCTTTCATATGAAGGTAAATTTGAGTCCGGATTCCAAGGTAGCCGACGAAGTGCAAACAATAGAAATTGTTTCTGCACCGACTCCAGCATATCAATATATATATTATATTGGGGGTTCCACACCACTGACGCATATTCCATTATTGGTCTAACAAGTGAAGTGAAAAGCAACTTCGTCGTATAGGGGTCGTCAAATTCTTTAGACCATCGTTTAATAAATCCAAGGACGCCTTTTGCTTTGTTTACCATTAAACCAATATGCACGCTGAAGCGAAGTTTTTTATCCATAGTGACGCCTAAATCTACAAAATTGTCAACCTTCTCCAGTTTTAAACCGTTTATTGAATATGAAGTCTCAAATTCTTTACTTCTTGAAAAAGTCATTTGCTTACACTTTTTGAGATTTAATGTCATCAAGTTTACATCACACCATTTAACAAGTTCATTTAGGTTTCTTTGTAGAGTTTTATGATTAAAGTGATCATTAAAAGAGTAAAAAAGTTTTACATCATCAGCATACATTAGAATATGGGACGAATTTGTAGCAGAAGGTAGGTCATTTATAAATAATAGAAATAATGTGGGGCCAAGATGGCTGCCCTGAGGAACTCCAGATGAAACCATTATATGTTTAGAAAACATGTTGTTGAATAAAACTTGTTGCTTCCTATTCGTCAGATACGATCTAATCCACTTTAATATCGTTGAAGGAAATCCTATTAAATATAACTTTTTTAAAAGTAGGCTATGACTTACGCAGTCAAAAGCTTTGCTGAAATCAGTGTATATAACATCCGTTTGCTGTTTTCGCTTAAATCCATTTATAACAAGCGTGGTGAACTCCAAAAGATTTGTTGATGTAGATTTACCCTTTAGAAAGCCGTGCTGAGATACTGTCATCAGGGATGAAACGATGTTTGTAAGATGATCATTAATTATTTTTTCAAAAAGTTTTGGGATTGCGCTGAGCTTAGCAATACCTCTGTAATTTTCAATATTAGCCTTACTTCCGGATTTGTGAAGTGGAATAATGTAAGACTCTTTCCATAATTTTGGGAAATAGCCCAAATTCAAGGAAATATTAAAAATTTTTGAGAGAGGATAACAAAGACTACTTGCGCAATACTTTAGGATGTTTGTAGGAATATTATCTGGTCCAGTTGAGTAAGTGCATTTTAAAATTTTCAGTTCATTGCTAACTAAATCAGCACCAATTTGTGGAAGTTGAATTTCATTTATACGCGAAAGATTATATGGGTAGTTGACGTCAGAATCATAAGTAGAAGATGAATAAGTAGACTTGAAGAAGTTTGCAAACAAATTGGATATTTCATTTTTTTCGGATGATGTTATACCATTATAGGACATCTGAAGAGGATACACAGAAGATTTACGCTTGATGTTTATAAATTTGTAAAAAATTTTAGGATTCTTCTTAATGTTGAGTTTTATATATGAAATGTAGTTTAAATAAGACCGTTTATTATTATTTTGATAATTATACCGAGCACGGGAATAGCTTATATAATCAATGGATTTACCTGACATTTTGAATTTTTTAAACCGTCGATTTTTTATGTTTTTAAGGTATTTTAATTCTTTTGTTACCCACGGAGGATCGTTTGACAATACAGATGAATTAAATTTTGGCACAGATTTAGAAATACAATTTTGCAAGCGCTCATTAAATGATTTTACATAACTCTCAATATCAGCCACAGAGTAATATGGTTTGTCAGGTAATATAACTGACCAGTCGATATGGTTTAACAGGGAGTTAAGTCTGACATAATTCGTTTTTTTGTAGTTGAAACATGAGTTCTGAGATTTTACACGATTTGATTTCACTAAGCTACATGCTAAAACATACTTTAGTTGAAGAGTTGGATGATGTTTATCCTCTGGTATAACTAGAGGGTCAATGCGACTTATAGTTATGTTGTTTAATTCATCAACAAATACAAGATCAAGGTTTCTATTGTTCGTATTAAGAATATTATTAATTTGATGAAGACAGCAATCAGAAAGAATATCCAGAAATTCGGTAATAACACAATTGCATGAAGTGGGTGTAAGAAAACAGCAATTGTCCGTTATATTCCATGAAACGTATGGTAAATTGAAGTCCCCTAGTACAATCATGGAATCATTTGCAGTATGATGATTATTTATTCCTTTAATTTCTTCTGCATGTCGTAAATAGGTATTGTGATCAGCATTTGGTGGAATGTAGGAACAAGTTAAATATATTGATTTATTACCAAGCTTAATAACAACCCCAACAAGTTCTAAGTCAGTATTGTTGTTAAACTTTAATTCCTCACACGATAAAGAGATGTGCACTGCCAGAAGGACTCCACCACCAATTTTCGAATTTCGGTCTTTCCTGAAGATTTGGTAATTGCTACAAAAAATTTCAGAGTTCAGTATATTATCACGAAGCCACGTTTCAGAGAATGCAATAACATGAAATTCATAATCGAAACTATTCAAGAATAAATCTGATATTTTCGTATTTAAACCTCTAACGTTTTGGTAAGCGATGGTTAAAGTTTGAAGCCGGTCAAGAATTAGTTTTTTGAAACATTTAGGTCTACAGAACGTTGTGGTAAGGTAACAACATTTTCTGAGTGTGGGCTATTTCTATACTCGAATTCACGAACTAGAGTATTGAGCGGCCAAAAATCTTTGTGATTTACCCTTTCGAAAACTTCTTCAGGGACAAAAATTTTGAATGAAGACTTTTTCCTCCGGTATGAAAAATTTAGCTTACGCACAGAAAAATCACTGAAGCCATTTAATTTATTTTTTATATAATAATTTAAGTCCTCAACCGAAGTATCAGAAGCGAAACGCGACACAAAAACAGTTTTTTTTAAAGATATAACTACAAGCTCTTTTGGCTCATTTCTAACGGAGACTGGTACTGAGTTTGAATCTTTATCATTTTGAGGAGAGGTAGATGGCAAATTGGATTGTACTGGTGTTGTACTTTGCATATGAGGCTGAACAGGCTTAGGTAATTTATCCAACGTTGTAGATTTAGATATGGTACTTCCAGATTTTTTATCATTTTTCTGCTTCCCACGAAGAGTCATCGGAGTCGATTTTTTAGGTGTTGAGTTTTGCTCTTCTAAGCATCTAAAATCATTAAAAATACTTTCAAAGTGGTTGTATCCTTTTCTTCAAAATGGGCATCAATTTTCATTAAATTGGTAAGACTGATTTCATAAATGCTAAAAAATGTGCGATAGCTCTTACGGTTTACTAGTTATTGGAGTAAAACAGTTTCGAAAGCTTATCTCTTCTTCTGTTGTTGAAAAGCACTTGAAATTATATATTTTATCCTAAGGGGCATGAAAAGGTGAAACATACCCCTTACCTGTTCCACTTCCTTGAAGGAATCTCACTTCTGAATTTAAGCTTTCACAACTTATAAAATTATTGTAAAGGATCGCAAAATGTAAGAAATAACATTTTTTTCCTTCAAATATTGCAATAGAAAAAAAAAGTTATGAAAAAAGGCAGCTGAAACTTCGGATATTGGCTAACAATACTTTCCCACATAATATATAAAAAAAGTTTCTAAATCCGAGGATATTTATATTTTTTTTCTGTCTGTTAAAGTTTGGAATTTTTTTTTTTTTTTGAAAAATCCGTACAACTCAAAGGCGATAAAAGAAAAATAAATTCATTTTTATAAAGTGAAAACAATTTATTTCCGCCAATATGCTACATTATCGCATTTTTTTTCAAACAAGTTAACTAGAGCACCCTATCTAACAATTGCTTATAAATTCAAAACTTTTATAGTTTGTTTTTTCATTCCTTGAGTATTATCTGACGATTGTCTGAAAACATTTTTCCATCCCCAGCACTTTCATTTTCTTCTTATTTATGGCCACGATCTCCCACTGTGCGCCGTGGCAAGTTGAAGTCAATACTACGCAAAATATTGCATTCATCAAAAATCTCGTGTCATTTACATAGTCTATCAGAACCTCGCCTCAAAAATTTTTCAACATTCAAGTCAATCAGATAACTCAGGCCAGTCAGATCATCATGATTACTCAGATCATTTAAAACATTGAGGAATATCAAATCATTCAAATAATTCAGTTGATTCAGGTTATTCGAATCATTAATACCATTTAGATCAATCAAAACATTCAGATCATTGAAGCTAATGTATAAGCCATGTGGGATGGTGTGCTCCAGTTGGAAAAAATGTTTTGTGTTTCTTAGGGCTATAACTCTGCTGTAATGTAGTTTGGCTTAATATTTATTTCTTTTTAGGTAAAGTTCTTGTTCACTGCTTCGTAGGAATGTCTAGATCGGCGACCTGTGTGCTGGCATATCTGATGATTGCCCGAAGAATGTCTGCTGTCGATGCGATACGTACGGTGCGCATGAGACGTGATATACGTCCCAACGACGGTTTCCTGCAACAATTGGCCGACTTGGACAACGAACTTAAACGCAAATATGTCTGCCCAGCATATTAACAAAATTTAGTTGGATGATGGACCGACACGAATAATTCTAAATTGAATACAAACAACAACAAACAAATAACTAAACTCAACAATAATAACAACAATACACATTGACTAAACATATAGTAATACCTAAGTTTAATACAAAATCAAAATGAGAATATGGCAACTAAACCAAAGAAAATGTTAAGAAATGATTGTTGTTTTTTTATTAAAAAAAAAACATGCTGAAACCAAAAGATTTCTAAAATCATCAATATCATTTTAATTTTAAACTCTTTTTTTTTTGACCCAGTCAAAATTTTGTCACTTTAAGTAAATGCAAATATAGTATATGTATACAAAACATTTCTATTTTTTTTTTTTTTAATGAAATAAATCAAAAAAACCATGTACAAGTAGCTTACATTTTAATGTAACGTAATTCGAATTTAATTAATAAATGATGCTTTTAATAAGAAGATCCTTTGGATCCTAAACGATATAACGAATTACAATACGAAAGTAGCTGCATACAACACACACACACGTGTAATCTGAGAACGTTTCGTGAACACTTTTTATGAGACTTTAACTGATGAACTTTGTGAAACAAAACAAATAATTACTTGTATTTATATTTTAAAAGAAAATGTAATAACTAATTATAACATTTAACTACTAAAATCAAAATACAAAGCATACCTATATTGTTTGTTATGAAGATATATAACCGATTTATTATGTAAATAAATTGAAACTAAAACTATCACTGGCGTATTTCAATTAATATTTTGGAAACTCACAAGGAATAAATACAACGTATGTGATCACCCTTTCACTATCGATACGACGCTCTCAGATAAAATATAGTCATTCTCATACTCTAAGCCAGGCTGATTAGAGTGCTTCCTTTGAAATGAAGAATTTCTGTCTGTCGAAACTACAGGAGCATTGTTTTGTACATGAGAAATTAAACTACCTGACATTTTCAGCTTGACTGAAAATCTGCACAACATAGAGATTTTAGAATTTCATTTTTAATGCTTGGTGGTATTTCATTTCAAAGTAATATGATGATTCTTCAAAAAGATTGCGATGATAAATTTGTCAAAATGCATAAGTAGCTCAAATGATATATCATGATGATCATAAACGGTTATCGAAATTCAAATTTTGTAGAAATGGTGATTCAGATTGCAAGTCCAGTCGTTGACTCGTTAACATTTACAAAATTAACGTTAGAAGAAAATGTTAAAGTAAAATTATTCCAGACACTTTGAAATGCATAACAGCAAATCCGCTACAATTCCCAATTTGATAGAATAACAGGCTACCAAACATCATATGCGTTGTCAGAACTTCATGTATGTATTTCATATGGAAAAATTACAAGGGCAAAAAGGTCAGAGGAAAGTAATTTAAAGCAATACTAAGAGCTAAACATTACAGGTAGTTCTTAGATTTCGCCTATAATTGAAATCCTTTCGTTGTAAATTTATTCTTTTCTCTTTATGACACATAAAAAATATGCATTGCACTCTAATTTCATAAGTTGACCATTTTTTATACCACAGTGGAGCTGTTTCCGAAAGGTTTTGGTGCGCTGAATCCGAATCGGGCCTCAGAATTGCTCTATCACGTCAGATTTTTGAGATATCCGAACGTAAAAGTGGAAAAAGTGCGTTTTTGACCTTTTATAACCTTTATTTTTATTTTCCACATTCTGCCGCAACATTCGTTTCGCAAAGGATTTCTGGGAAAAACCTTTTTCGGTGCGGCCTCTTTCCTCTCACTGATACACCTACACTTTTGATTTTTCCGACCCCTGATGTAGGTACATAAAACAATAAATTTGAGAAGAGAAAATATAAATGTTGAAAAATTAAATGTCGCTGACAGTACAACTTTACCTGGCGTTGTGAAACGAAGTCCTAAAATTTCAAGTGTTCCCTTTATTCCGTACACAGCGCATCCAACATGTCTTCAACGTTCACTGATATTGGCCACGCTGAGAAGATCCTGCTAAAACTGTGGAAACAGACTGAGAGTGAAGAGTCTTGTGATGCTGTACTGATCGCTGGCACCGAAGAAAAAAGAATTCCATCGCTCTGTTCTGTCGGTAGCAATTGGTTACTTTCACGGTATGTTTGCATCATCAATGCCCGAAAGTATGGTCATATCAAAAGAAGTTGCAGTGTTCAACATAGATGGTGATAAATTACAAAGTCTCGTTGAATATTGCTATACTGGTCGTATAGTAATCAGCGAGGAGACTGTGGTTGAACTGTTTAAAGCAGCAAACAAGCTACTCCTGAGTAATGTAGTCACGACTTGTGAAAACTTTCTGGATGAACACATCAATCCAAGTAACTGCTTCGGACTTGTGCTTTTAGCGGAGCGATACCATTTCGAGAGGCTTTTAAGACGAGCAAAAGATTATTGCCTGCAGCACCTTTTGAGTATTTATGGAACGGACGAGTTTCTTGATTTAACAGCAGAACAATTGAGTCCGTTGTTGGAGTCCGATGATCTTTGTGTTCCAAATGAAGAGGATGTATTCAACAGTTTAATGCGATGGATCGAACATGATCGAAATGAACGTGTGAAGCACTTAACTGAATTGTTGAAATTAGTGCGAATGACATTGCTGGAACGATCGTTTTTAATTGAGCACGTCAAACCAATCTGTGCTTCAACTGGATGTCTCCAAAATTATATGGAAGCTATAGAATGGCATTTATTGTCAGGTAGTACAAAACCAAGTAGAAGTATTCGTAAATTAGAAAAACGAAGAAAGTCAGATCAGACTTTGTTGGCCATAACGCTAAAGATATCCAATAACAAAATGCTTATTCATTATTACCGCCCATAACAAAATGAGTGGATGAAGTGGTTAGAAGCCTTGGAGTATCGTTCTGGCTTCTGTGTTGCTGTTATGGAAAATTTTCTTTTTATAGTTGGAGGATTTGATGTTGGGAATGTTTTACAAACACCGTCAAACGTTTAAATCTAAGGACAATGACGTTAGAACAAATGACTCCATTGAATGAACATCGTTCTTTTTGTGGTGTAGCTGGATTTTTGTATGTAATAGGTGGAAAGGATGGAAATGAAGTTTTAAGGTCTGCAGAAAAATGGAGTCCAGAGACAAACAAATGGAATGTAGTGGCTTCTATGTCTACTGTTCGATGGGGTTTCGGTATTGCGGTATTAAATGAAAAATTGTTTGTAATGGCGCTTTCAATGGTTTTGAAGCAGCCAGTTAGTTGAATGCTACGATCCGATTCAAAATGAGTGTAAGGAGTAAGATATTTACTTATAAAAAATTAATTAAATGATGTTTTGTAATTAGCAATTTTTTATAAACAATTGAGTTTTATGAGGTACGCCACCTCGAAAAAACCTAAAAAAAGGTACAGAGATGCATTGAACCCATCCAAATTATAATTCGTCAAAAAAATCATGGAGCCTCAATTAGTTTTGACGGTATAAATATTATAGTGGTACCGGGCGGACGAGATATACATAAAATTTTTGTTATTTTTCAAAAAAATCAATAACACTAGTTTACATGAAAAAGGATCTGGTTTCTCATAAACTTTTTTCGATGTATTTTGGGGCGTAGTTTCCAAAAATGACAACTATTTTTTTTTTTTCTTAAGAATCGTTTTCGAGATATCCCCGAAAAACCCCTTTTTGGGGCACATTTTTCATTTATTTGGCTAAATCTCGATTAATTTTCTTTCGACTCAAAAACGCTTTTCAGCACTCCAAAGATATTTTTATTCCCTTTCTAAAGGTATGCTGCTTCCTTGAATCGAATAAGATTTGATGGAGTTACAAGCGCTCAAAGTTCAAAAAAACTGACTTTTTTGGTCTTTTTTAAAAATCACTAAGTTTCAATTGCTGCATTTGAATAAACAATTTTTTTTTTTCATATTTTTAGAATTAAAAATGAAAGACTATTCTTTTGCAAATATTTTAAGTATAATTTTGCGGATATCGGACAAAAAATGTAGAAGTTATTCGAGAAAACAGTATAAAACTTGCAATAAAATTGAACAAAAATACATATAAAAGTCAACGACAATGCAAGTGCAGCTTACACGCGCTGGCGGTCAGTCTACCTGAGTCATGCGTATGCACTAGGGGTGGCAATCCCGGGATCCCGGGATTTGCTCTAAATATAGGCTAAAGTAATCCTGGGATTACAAAGAGACAATCCCGGGATTTTCGGGACTAGAAAAAAATTTTATATTATATAATAAATATTCTTTTATATGACATATTTAAGTACAAAGTCTGCAAAATAAATACATTTGATGTGCATGAAACATTATTGCATCAACCTGCAAAATGCACTTCATTTGTGTCTGAACCTTAAACTGAGTAAAAATATTTTTTTTTTATTGTAGCAATTTTTTGTTTAAGATTTTCTTATTAAAAATGTCACATAGCAAAAAAAAAAAAACTTATTTAATACTTTGACTAATTTTAAGAATTTTTTACTTAGTATTGAAAATTGATAGTTCATGAGAAAAATGATAAAATGTGAAATTAAGTGTGTTTGTTTACTTTCCCAGTAACAATTATCCAGTAAAGAAATTTTAGAGAGTAAGAAGGTATTTGCTCACAGAGAAAAAAATTTTCATAAAAGTAAACAAACACAATCCAGTAAAAATTCGTACAAGCTGACAAGTGAGAAAAAAAATATTTAAGTTTTTCAAAACAATTTGCATTTTTATTTATGAAAAAATATTGACAATTGTCAAAATCATATGTTTTTCTTTTTGAAAAATGTTTGCTGGTAAAATTTTATCCAGTAAAAACTAGCAGGCTCTCTCGCAACAAATTGTCACATTATTCTCTCACTGCCTCTCTCGTTACCTGATATTTTTTGTTAACAAACACAATCCAGTAACAATTGTTACAAATTTGTACAAATTCGTACAAATTTTCAGTTAACAAACAGACCTATTTAGAGTAAAATTATTTTTATCAATAACGGAAATACTAAAAATACAATAGAAAAACAACATAAGCAAAACATATCTATTTCTTATAATAAAATACAAATATGCAACAAAAAATATAGGTTTGTCTTCAAAAAAAAAAAAAAATCACAGCCGACCTTGATTTGACATTGAAATTTTGACCCATTCCTAGACCTACCAAAACTTAAGTTCTAAGATATAATTAAACTTTTGTCTGAAGCTTTTTTTCTGAAATCAGCGAATACACGAATTTTTAAATGTAAAAATGAAATTGATAGTTTGATAATAAATGCTTGATTATCCTCTATCATCTCCTTTTTAGTGGCTATCTTCTACTAGTCAAAATTAGTAAATGTGATTTAGATGTATTAACACTCGAAGTGTTCTAAGTCAATTTTTAAGCTATTATTTTTTCTATTATTTTGCTTTCTTATTCTTCATTGTTACGCTGTGAAATAAAGCAATTTTAATTTTATATACTCGTATACAATAGTATAAACTTCTCGTTTTTTTTTTTTTGTAGTTTTGTATGCATTTACTACGAACTATCAATCCCAGGATTGGAAACTTCGATTCCGAAAATCCCGAAACTCAAAAAAGCTCCGTGATTGCCACCCCTAGTACGCACACTCGGGTTCATCGTACCAGCGCATGTCACGTTGCACCTCGTCAGCAAACAGCTTGCACAAGTTATCCAGTGCAAGCAAGCGGTCTCACGGCTAGCGTGAGAAAAAGCTGACGCAGCAATTAGGATTAGGTATTTTAAGTTGAATTAAGTTATGCTCGTTCATGAATTGCATTCGATGAACCAGTCTGATTTTAGACGTTCTTAGTTAATAAATAAAAGTTGTGAAGTGAAACAGGTTTAACGAGTTTTCATACCGGCAAACAGGATTAACGAGTTACCATAAAGGAGTACCTGGAGACCGACCCTAGCTCGGTTTTTCGTTTCGAGGTTGAAAAAGTAAAAAAAAAATGTAATGCAATTGAATGAGAAGTTGGAAATATTTAAAAATATTGAATAGAGTTGAAAACCTGAAAACAAGTTAAAAAAAAATTTGAAAGAAGTTGATTGTATGTGAAAAATGTTGAGAGAGGTTGAAGCAGGTGAAAAAGTTTGATAAACTTGATAGTATATTTAAGTGTTGAAAAAGTTGAAGGAGATTGAAAACCTCGAAAAAAGTTGAAAGTCTCGGAAAAAGTTGAATGAGGTTGAAAAGCCGAAAAAAGTTGAATGTGGTTGAAAAAGTCCAGAAAATATGGAACGTGTTGAAAAGGTTGAAAAATATTGAAAAAGTTGAAAGAGTTTGAATAACTCGAAAAAAGTTGAATTAGGTTGAAAATTTCGAAAGAATATGAAAAGTGTTGAAAAATGTTGAAAAAGTTGAAAGAGTTTGAATAATTCGGAAAAAGTTAAATAAGGTTGAAAATTCGGAAAAATATTAAAAATGTTGAAAGAGGTTGAACAATGTTGAGACAGTTGAAAGAGGTTGAATAACTTGAAAAAAGTTGAATAAGATTGAAAAATTCGAAAAAATATGGAAAATGTTGAGAAAAGTTGAAAGAGGTTGAAAAATGTTGAAACAGTTGAAAGAGGTTGAATAACTCGAAAAACGTTGAATGCGGTTGGAAAAGTCGAAAAAGTTTCGAAAATGTTGAGAAAAGTTGAAAGAGGTTGAACAATTTTGAAACAGTTGAAAAACTCGAAAAAAAGTTGAATGAGGTTGAAAAAGTCAAACAAATATTGAAAATGTTAAAAATATTTGAATAAGGTAAAAAATCGCGAAAACAATTGAATGAAGTTGAAAATTTCGAAAAAATGTAGTTGAATAAGACTGAATATATTGAAACCAAATTTTATTAGGATCACTCCTATAGTACGCTTAATATGGCATTTTACACTATAAGTTTGAATGGGAGGTGCCACGCCCACTGATGAAATCCCATAAAAATTCATATAATTTCAAAGCTTATAGTAACCGACACCTCTACACCAAATTTAAAGAATATTACTCCAATAGCACACTAAATAGAACTATTAACGTTTTTGCATGCATGTGAGGTGCCACGCCCACTGATGTAATATCATCAATATTCATTTAATTTAAAAGGTTATAGTAACCGACATCTCTCTACCTAGTTTTATTAGGATCACTCCTATAGTACGCTAAATATGGCATTTAGCGTTATAAGTTTGTACGGGAAGTGCCACGCCCACTAATGAAATCTCGTCTAAATTCATATAATTTCAAGCCTTATAGTAACCCACACCTCTACACCAAATTTGACTCCAAGAGCACACTAAATATAGTCTTAAACATTTTTTGCTTGTCAGGGAGGTGCCACGCCCACTAATGCAATCCCGACGAAATCTATTTAGTTTCAAATCTTATGGTAACCGACATTTTAACACCAAATTTTAAAAAATTACTCCCATAGCACACTAAACATAACACTTAACAATATTCGCATGTAGGGGAGGTGCCACGCCCACTGATGCAATCCCATCGAAGTCCATTTAGTTTCAAAGCTTATAGTAACTGACATCTCTATACCAAATTTAAAAAATATTACTCTCATAGAACAATAAATGTAGCATGTAACTGTTTACACTTGTTTGGAAGGTGCCACGCCCACAGGTGCCGTTGCGTCCACTTTTGGTTACAAGATACCTAATAGCCAGTATATTTAACATGGTAAATTTCATAACGATTGAGTTATCTTATTATAACGTTTATAAATATTGTGGGCTGTGCCACGCCTTTCAACGAGTTTTGCCAGTATAGTGGCATAGCTTGTTATAATGACTGCATTCAGCGGAAACTTTCATGAAAATCGTTGGTGCGTTTTCGAGTAATATCGAATCAAAGTTTTCAATTATTGATATTTTGACAGCACTTAAGATATTTATGATCTGCATCCGTCTACCAAATTTCGTTGCAATACCTTAAACAGTTTGCGAGCTATCACGTTATAAAAATCAAAGCTTAGGGCTGTGCCACGCCCCTGTGAGAAAATTGAAAAGCTTAAAACCTAGTCCAATCTTAATTTTGTTTATATATGCACGAAATCCCGAAGTTTTATCAAAATCGCTGCAGCCGTTTTTGAAATAAAGTTCAGCCATATATAAATATATATACATACATACATACATATGTATATATAAACATACAATTTAAGCTCGTTTAATAATAGTAGATAACAGTGAAAACAGGTAATTGAAGTCGGCCCGTTGGGCATTGGCTAGTTCTGGCTAGCAAGTTTTATACTGCTTTCTCGAATAACTTCTACATTTTTGTCCGATATCCGCAAAATTATACTTAAAATATTTGCAAAAGAATAGTCTTTCATTTTTAATTCTAAAAATATGAAAAAGAAAAAATTGTTTATTCAAATGCAGCTTGAAATTTAGTGATTTTTAAAAAAGACCAAAAAAGTCGGTTTTTTTTTGGACTTTGAGAGCTTGTAACTCCATCAAATCTTATTCGATTCAAGGAAACAGCATACCGTTAGAAAGGGAATAAAAATATCTTTGGAGTGCTGAATTTTTGGAAACTACGCCCCAAAATACATGGAAAAAAGGTTATGCGAAACTAGATCCTTTTTCTTGTAAGCTAGTGTTAATGATTTTTTTGAAAAATAACAAAAATTTTATGTATTTCTCGCCCACCCGGTACCATTATAATATTTATACCGTCAAAACTAATTGAGGCTCTATGATTTTTTTGACGAATTATAATTTGGAAGGGTTCAATGCATTTCTGTAATTTTTTTCAGAGTTTTTCGAGGCGGCGCACATTATTAAAACCCAATTGTTGCTAAAAAAAAATTGCTAATTAACAACAAAAATTATTATCTACAGAAATTAAAAAGTTTCGTCACGATCAGTCAAGCATTTTGAAAAAAAAAGTTAATTAAAACTTTGATTAGCAATAATTATTACAAAAACAATTTTTTTTAAAAAATTTTTCCGTACACTAATTTCTACCATTTGCAGCTTCTGATTTATATAAAAAACTTTGAAAAACATTTCAGACACGTCCGTTTCACGTATTCTGATCCAACTTCAAACGCGTTTTTCTCGAAACTATGTTTTCAAAATCGGCGGGCAGTAGAACTCAAAACGTTTACATCCGATCTAGTGAAAAGCGAATTTTTTAAAGATGTATTTAGCCCAAAACCTCAAACACCTCCGGATCCACAATTGGGCCATATACATATGTACATTAGAGCGGTTCAAAATAAAAACTTTTTGATTTTGTCACGATTTGTCAGCGGATTACTGTAGCCTTATATGTCTGGACAAGGCCCATTACTAGGATTAATATTGAAAACTGGATTAGCGCCCTCTGTTTTAAGTAAACAACCCATTTTGATTTAAAAAATGGTGCAAGTGACAGACGCTATGAAATTTCTAACAAAGTGGGTATAGTTTTCGGGAAATTATCGATTGGGGAATTCAAATCCATGATTTGTTTTTCTTGTTCTTCTTTCTTTCTTATAAATAAACTGACAATTGACCGGACAAAAGTAAAAAAGTACCGATTTTCCACTTTCTAGCTGCAACACCTCAAATATTATGTTACCGCCGATCCCATGGTATATCATTTATTATGCACTGTTATTTGGTCAAAAGAATGCCAAAACCGCATATCATTATCTTATTTCAAAACCAAGATATCTGCATTTTTCTAAATGAACAGACCTGATTTTTTTCGAATTCGAGTCGACAAATTTGCATATTAAGGTGATTCAAATTTTTTTTTTATTTCGAACAGTTATTATCAATCGGGAAATTCGAATCCGTGATTAGTTTTTTTTTCTTCTTTTATTCTTACAAAAAAATTTAAAATTGACCGGAAAAAAATGAAAAAATTCCGATATTGCACTTTAAAGTTGCAAAATCAACTCAAATTATTTTGCCGCCGATCCCATGTTACATAATTTTTAATGTACTGTTACTTGCTTAAAATAATGCCGTAAACCACATTTCATTTTCTTGTTTCAAACTCGAGATATCTGTATTTTTCTAAAGTAACAGAACTGACATAGTTTCAACTATTCTATAGATTTTTCTATCATTTTCAAAATTTTAAATTATGCCAGTTTTGTTATGCTGAACAAAATGCTAAATTTTAAACTTTGTTTAATTTTCTTGTAAGTTGTGAAATCAAGATGCAAAAGGGGGCCCAATGATGATGGGCCGGGCCAAGGACCTATAGGAACTAAACGGCAACACTGCCTGGTAGTCCCGAGCACACTTCACTTAGCTCAATAATTGCAAAGCTTGGTGAGAGAAGTTGTACATACATATGCACATATGTATCTGTTGATGATTCTGTATACGTGCGCACTTCTTTAGACTCTTTGACTGCCTGCTCGTTCTCATTTTAACTCTCTTTGAGCACCTGATCACTGATTAGAAGACTTCCTTTGAAATGATGAATTTCTGTCTTTCCCAACTACAGCAGCATTGTTTTGTAAATGAGAAATCAAACTACCTGAAATTTTCAGCTTGACTTTGAAATTTAACCATCTGTTAAACATAGATTTTAAAATGCCAGAATTTCTTATATTTCATATGGAAATATTTCAAGGGCAAAAAGGTCGGACGAAAGTTATTAAAACCAAAACTAAGAGCTAAACATTACAGGTAGTTTTTAGTTTTCGTGTATAATTGAAATGTATTCATGTCGGTGATGGCATCTGATGCTTTCGCATATGTAGATAGAACATGCCATTCCGTTTCAAATCAAATTTTATTATTTCGATTTAATAAATGAGTCCTATAATCAATCTCACAAGTCAGTTTTCTGAAAAATGAGTGGTATAAAATACCTGAGCAAGAAAGTCGCTACAAAATTTTTTCTACGACTCTGAATTTACTCAATAGGAAAATTTTGAAAAGTTTTTAGTGATATAGAGATTTTACGTGAAAAGTTTTTGATTCGATCAATGTAGCTGTTTCCTCTTAAAACTTCTTGTCGCCTGCCAATTCTTACACAATACATAAACTTTGGGCAACGTCGTAAAAAATTGAAACTAAAAAAATTTTGGCCGCAAAATAAATGTACCAAAAAGGCTTCGTTGTAAATTTATTCTTTTCTTTTTACGACACATAACAAAATATGCATTGCAATTTTTTATACCATGGTGGGGCTATAATGTTTTCGAAGGATTTTTGGTGCGCTGAATCCGAATCGGACTTCAGAATCCCTCTATAACGTCAGATTTTTGAGATATCCTAACCTTAGGGTGAAAAACGCGTTTTTGGCTTATATTTGAGGTTATATGGCATCCCAAATTTTTTTTTTTTGTTTCAAATAACTTATATAAATGCTGTTGATGTTGCCCATATAAATGCTGTTGAGTTTGCTTATATATCTTCTATTTGTTCGCTGAGATATGCTTATATGGATTATAAGATTTGTATGGCATTACAGACGTTAATGGGTTTAAATCACTATTTCAAGTATGAGTGAGACAAGAAAATAAATTCAACATTTTTCAGCGAAAAAAAAAAGTATTTGAGCAAGCCACTGGCATTTAAAAGTACAAGGCTTGTACTTTAAGATAGTGTTTATAGTTATTTCCAAATATAAGCCAAAAACGCTTTTTTTGCACTTTTAGGTTACCAATTCTGATTCCAGATTTGGATTCAGTGCACAAAAATCTTTCGGTAATAATAAAGCTCTTTCGTGGTATAAAATCTTGTAAGCCTGTGTTTTTAGACCGAGGTTGCCAAGTTGAAATCAATGAATTAACGGCCTTCCCAAAATATTTTTTTTTCTTTTTTCGGGTATTTGTTTAGACTTTTTTTTTTGCTCGTTTAATTAAAAATATTTAAGTACATAGAACAAAAATCCTCTAATTAACTTCTTTTTACGAAAAGTCCTCCCATTAACGTTTTTTCCGAAATTTTTAAATTTCTACAAGGCCCATGGCTTTGGCATGCAATTAACGGCCACTTGGAAACTCTGTTTTAGACTCTAAACACTTTTCCTAACCTTTATTTTTATTTCCCACATTCGTTTCGCAAAGGATTTCTGGGAAAAACCTTTTTTGGTGTAGGCTCTTTTCTCTCACTGACACACCTTCACTTATGATTTTGCCGACTTCAATGTATATAGTACCTGCGGTCCATAATTTATGTAGTGTTGCCCACTACCACGAGCAAACGTGCTCACAATAAGGATGTGTTGATGACTTGTTCATCAATTCTGTATGGGTGCACGCTTTTTTAGGCTCTTTAACGTTCTATAAGTGCCTGCACGTTCTCTGGGCAGCACCGTACATAAAACAATAAATTTGAGAAGAGAAAATATAAATGTTGAAAAATTAAATGTCGCTGACAGTACAACTTTACCTGGCGTTGTGAAACGAAGTGCTAAAATTTCAAGTGTTTCCCTTTATTCCGTACACAGCGCATCCAACATGTGTTCAACGTTTACTGATATTGGCCACGCTGAGAAGATTCTGCTAAAATTGTGGAAACAGACTGAGAGTGAAGAGTTTTGTGATGCTGTACTGATCGCTGGCACCAAAGAAAAACGAATTCCAGCGCATCGCTCCGTTCTTTCGGCAGCAACTGGCTACTTCCACGGTATGTTTGCGCCATCGATGCCCGAAAATATGGTCATATCAACAGCAGTAGAAGTGTCCAATATAGATGGTGATACATTACAAAGTCTCGTTGAATATTGCTATACTGGTCGTATAGTAATCAGCGAGGAGACTGTGGTTGAACTATTTAAAGCAGCGAACAAGCTACTCCTGAGTAATGTAGTCACGGCTTGCGAAAACTTTTTGGAAGAACACATCAATCCAAGTAACTGCTTCGGACTTGTGCTTTTAGCGGAGCGATACAATTTCGAGAGGCTTTTAAAACGAGCAAAACATTATTGCCTGCAGCACCTGTTGAGTATTTATGGAACGGATGAGTTTCTTGATTTAACAGCAGAACAATTGAGTCAGTTGTTGGCGTCCGATGATCTTTGTGTTCCAAATGAAGAGGATGTATTCAACAGTTTAATGCGATGGATCGAACATGATCGAAATGAACGTGTGAAGCACTTAGCTGAATTGCTGAAATTAGTGCGAATGACATTGCTGCAAAGATCGTTTTTAATTGAGCACGTTAAGCCAACTTGTGCTTCAACTGAATGTTTTCAAATTTATATGGAAGCTATAGAATGGCATTTATTGTCAGGTAGTACAACACCAAGTAGAAGTACTCGTAAATTAGAAAAACGAAGAAAGTCAGATCAGACTTTGTTGGCCATAACGCGAAAGATATCCAATAACAAAGTGTCTATACATTATTACTGCCCACGACAAAATGAGTGGATGAAGTGGTTGAAAAACTTGGAGTATCGTTGTGGCTTCTATGTTGCTGTTATGGAAAATTTTCTTTTTATAGTAGGAGGATTTGATGTTGGGAATGTTTTTACAAACACCGTCAAACGTTTAAATCTAAGGACAATGACGTTAGAACAAATGACTTCATTGAACGAACATCGTTCACTTTGTGGTGTAGCTGCGTTGAATGGATTTTTGTATGTATTAGGCGGAAAGGACGGAAATAAAAAATGGAGTCCAGAGACAAACAACTGGGATGTAGTTGCTTCTATGTCTACTGCTCGATGGGGTTTCGGCATTGCGGTATTAAATGAAAAATTGTATGCAGTTGGAGGAGTTGTTTGCAATGGCGCTTTCAATGGTTGGGAAGCAGCCAGTTCAGTTGAATGCTACGATCCGATTCAAAATGAGTGGCAATTTATTGCATCAATGGGTGAAAGTCGTATATCACCTGGAGTAAGCTATTTATTTATAAGAAATTAATTTAATGATATTTGCTAAAAGCGTTTTTCTATTATATGCAGATTGCAGTCGCTAATGGAATGATATATGCAGTGGGTGGTGCTGGAAGTAAAACTGTGGAACGGTATAACCCTGAAACCAATCAGTGGACTATGATGTGCAGTTTACGTGAACCATTAAAAAGTTTCCGCTGTTGCATTTCACACTGCGATAAAGTTGTGGTTTTTCGCAAAGATCGTATCGAGGAGTACGATGCTGCGGCGAATGAGTGGCGTGAGATTATCCCTTTTAAACAACCAGACGATGTTTTGGCCATTTTTTCATATTCAGATGAACTCCTTACATCAGAGTTTACCAAAGATTAACTGTCAAGCACATATCTTTATTTAACCAGCTCTTTTCCTTTGGACAATTAATGCTTCATAGGTATATATTTATATCCTCATTTACTGAATAGTTATTAAAATGGGGTTCTATGAAATGAACCCCAATGAAAAATTACATGAGAACTTAGCTTATCTACGTTTTCTTGCAGATAGTGCATTTTTTCATCTGTTTGAGTAATAAATATTCATTTATTATACATATAAAATATGCCTAAGTACATAGTGCGTTTTTTCATCTGCAATTTCCGATAAATCGTTATAGAAAAACTACCAAAAATACCAAAAACCATAAAAAAAAATGTAAAATGTTAAAATACCGATTTAATAAGAGAAAATAAATTTTTAAATGTTGTTCTTATTTATTCGACTTTGATTTTAATGCAGATAGTGCTTTTTCCCATCTGTACGGCAATTTGAAATTTGTTTAGTGGTGTTAATGTATTGCAGTTACTGCTGAAGTGTAGCATTCGCAGTTGTTTCTCAGAGATGATTTCCAGTGCTTTTAAAAAAATTTTGGTTTCCGACAAAACTTGCACCGTCAAACATTTTTTGAAACCAAAAATATTTTGAAAAACATCTCTTTTTTTGGCTTTTAACTTAAAATAACTGAAAACGTTTACGTTAGCCTTCTTTTAAAAACAAAAATTGTTAATTTCCGACAAAGTTTTTGGTCTCTAGCAATTTTTGAAACTAAAAATATTTAAACAATTTTCTTTTTTGGCTTTTTCCAAGAAACAATATTTTAATTTTAAAATTTGGGCTCCAAACATTTGTTAGAGTTTTGGTAAGCTTTAATTAAAAGAAAAAAATGTTAATTTCTGAAATGATTTGTGCTGCCTAGCCATTTTTGAACAAAAAAAAAACATTTTTTCGGCATTTAACTTCAAATAATAAAAAACGAAATCTTTTTTTCAAAATTCGGGCTCTGGCAGTCTATTAACATTTTAGTTAGCTTTTATTTAAAAAAAAATTGTTCATTTCCAGCACGCAGTATTTTCAGGGGTGCGCGCAAGAGTTGATTTATTTGGGATAGTCCGTAGTTGCCTATCACTCTGAAAAAATAAGTTTTTAAAGGAAATTTGACGAGAAATCTACTGGTATTTTTTTAATATCGTATCGAGAGGCCGTTTCTTTATTAACTAACTTTAAACTATTGAATTGTCATAAAAATTTTAATTTTTCATCCAATGCCATAAGTAATGCCATTTTGTAAGAAAGCTTATCTTTTTAGCTTTAAATCTATATAAAAAATTTATTTTTCCGTTAAAATTTACCGGAGATATGACAATTTTAGCATGACCATGAAACATCATAAAACGTAAAACCTTCGAACTTCACAGCTTGGTATCTCTCGATGTCTTCGAAAACAAATTAATTCCCGGCGCACGTGTCCAATAATTTAACTCAAGGAATACGTTAAAAAAAATTTGAAGCGATTTAAAGATGTATCGGTCAGAAACTGTTCGGTTTGTAAAATAACGTCACATGTATGAAGTGCGTGTCTTGTTTATGGACTCCTAAACCGTTGAAGCTATTGCCAAATGATTTAGCACATTCATACATAAGTTTCGTATGGCTTGTGGAAGGTTCTTAGTACAGTTTGCTTACAGAAAAATTGGAGATGTCACGCCCCCAATATAAGTGAAACATAAAATTCATCATATCTAATCAACTATTTGATTCAGATGAATGAAACTTGCAACACACTTAAAAGGTACGAACAAAAGTAGGTTTGAATGGGAAAATAGATGGTGCCACGCCTTTCATATGGGAAATAAATCAATTTCATCATATCTCATCAAATATTTGACGCAGATGAATGAGACTTGGTACACATGTATATAAGAAGTACGGGCAAAAGTAAGTTTCATTGAAGAAAAATGGGTGGTGCCACACCTTTCATATGTAAAAAACCAACATTTCTTATACCTCAGAAGCTATTTGACGCAGATGAATTAAAATTCTTTACATATGATTCTTATGGTTTATGGAAAGTTCATAGCATAGTTTAGTCTGGCAAAATTAGCATTGCCGAACCCACTAGATAAGACAAAAATCCCCTAGCCCCCTATATAAGACAAAATCATATCTCATTACTATTTGACGCAGATGAATTAGACTTGGTACATACATAAAATACACATACTATAACCAAATTTACATCATCGTCCCACCTACTGGTAAAGCCAGGACAACGTCATATGGCGTGCAAACGTTTTAGTTAGTCCGGAAAACTTGCACTTCAACTTCATAGGATAGATTTAATTTTTCAATCAAATGAAAAGGGTTGACAGTATATGTATAATTGAAAATATTACACGTCGACTGCATTATAGTTGTTGGAAATATCTAGTGAAAAGCGAAATTTTTAAAGAGGTTTTTAGCCCACAAGCCTCAAACACTTCAGGATCCACAATTGGGCCTTATACATACATAAGCAACTCCCGAAGACATGATTCAACAATAATGGTTAATGCGAGCGATTAAACACAATCCTGAAAGTGAAATTTTTAAAACTTTCCCTAATCCAATTTTGACATTTGGCATATCTTCAACCATCACAATTGAACCATGCCTGAAAGTTGCATTCGGAATCGATGCCTGTATGATGACTTTGTACGCGTAAACTGTTTTTTATTTTTATTTTCTGCGAAGGATAACAATTTAAATATTTTTAGTAGACCTACTAAGTTTTGGAACATTCTTCACATTTTTTTTGTTTGCAATATATATTGAAAAATTACGAGTGAGGGCGAGAAAGTAAAATTTGAATATTCCGTTGTTTCTCTTCTATAAATATTCTATTGCATTTCCATGGATAAAACAATAACAAAACGCTTACACACAACACATTAACCTTAGCGCAATAAATTATTTCTGAGCAATATCATGATCATTTTGAATTTGAGGTTGAACCTAAGTGTCTAAGGAATAAATCTAAAATAATTTTATCAAACTTGATCCTGTAGTTTTTGCGTGATACTCGAACATCAAAAACAGCTATCATTTTATTTATAGTCATAGTTAATAATAATAATAGTTTATGTTTAAGTTCGAGTGCATATATTTAATCAAATTTTAATAAATTTCTATTAAATATAAAAAGAAAATTGTGTAATAAACTTTACGTAAATAAACAATTAAGAAACACTTACCGAAATCCCTAACGTAATTCAAAAAGCACATCCCTGAGTAAGACATTTGAGAATCACCACATTTACAAAAAACAGCAGCAATTCAAATGCACCTACACTCAGCGTTGCCGTTTTCGGTAGTTTCCTACCAAATCGGGTAGGTTTTTTTCCTCTTGGTAGGTTGGTAGGTTAAACCTGATTTTGGCAAGGATTTAGGATAAATTTTTATGAAAATCGAAAATTTAAATTTTTTCGTAAAGCTTTTCGAATCAGGAAGCAAATATTTACATCTGGAAATAAGCTTTTGCCAACCCTATCTTCAACAAGTGGGTATGGTCTCTGTTTTCTTGCATACAAATTACGTTTGGGAATACACATAGGTATGTACAATGGGACGAAATAGTGTTGCGACTAAATTGTTGCATGTGTGCTCAGACCCGCAGTATTAGAAACAAAAGTTACAAACACTATTAGGGCCGGTTTCACAGTGTTTAGTTAACCAAATAGTTAACTTAACTAATGTCTGTTAGTTAACTACCAACTTTAAGTTGTTCAGTTTCACAGTCCATTGGTTAACTAATGATAATTTTTTGTACAAAATTTGGCATCACTGCACAAAACATTTGTTTTTTATTTGACATTTCATAGTTTGCGAAATGGAATCAACAACAAGATCTTCTACATTTTTGGCAGACGAAATAAATTGCTAATAAACATCATCGAATGCAAAAAAAAGGATAAGGTTAGTCTAGACGAGAAGGAAAAAATATGGGGGACCATTGTGGACGATTTTAACGGCTTGCAAGGAACCTACCGAAAGTAATATGGACGGGATCTTAATATTTTTTTTCCACGAGCAATTGCAATATTCCATACTACTTCAATATCTGAATCACTATGAACTTTGCAATCCCAATCTGAATTCATATTTATATAGGTACTTATTTGCTTTTTTGAAACTTTTTGTTTTTATTTCTTATGTTCTTTTTCGTTATGACAGCAATCAGCTGTTAGTTTACTATTAGTTAACTTGTCAAATTTGGTTGGTTAACTAATTGCTATGAAACTGAAATTCGATAGTTAACCTCAAATCTTTAGTTAACTAAACGCTGTGGAACCGGTCCTAAATAACATAATTTTTTTGATCACACCTGTGATCAAAATCGGGTCGCTAAAAAAGGTCTTAATTTCTAAGAACTAAACTTTTTTGTGTACTTAAGATGACATAATAAAAAAGAATATTTCCGTAATATTAAATTTAATTTTGTGGGCTTTAATAAATAGCATTTTAAAACCGTATACCTGTTATTTTAAGGCCAAAGTATGGCTCTTTTTCAGAACCCTGACCACTTAGGGTTTGTTTGCCATGCTCCAAAATGAGAATATTTCAAAATGTGGTCTTTTGCTAAATTCAAGCGAATTTTTTTTGTTGATGCATGGTTTATCCGGAGAACTATTCGAACGGCATGGACTTCTTTATGAAAATTAGTTTTACCATCACAGTAAGTTTTTGAGTAGATATGAATGGATTTTTAAAAATTTCTCGGATGGTCCATTTTTCGTTTCTCGAGCTAAACGTTTTTTTTTTTGCCACCGTACGTTGTTTATTTGAAATCCTTTTGTCCTCTTTATATCATTTAATAATACCGTGCCCGTGGGGGGGGGAGGGAATTCTCGCACATAGGTTTTTATTGACATTTGAACGGAAAATCAAAAAGACACAATAAATTTTTTTTTTTAAATGAAAGAACTGAAATTCACTTTCGACAAGATTTGTGCTTCCTAGCTATTTTTGAACCAAAAAACACGATTTCGGACCACTGTGCGTCGCTAAGGCTTCAATGAAAATTCATGCATAAGTTTATTCTCGCCATATATTTCAATTTTGCAGGATGGTTCACGTGACATTTGGATAAATGAAGTTCAACTTTGGCGTCAACGCATTGCCGGGTAAAACATCAAAAATTTTCTCGAAACACTGGATATTTGCAATGAAGACGCGTTTCCAAATGTCCATCAAATGCTTCATGTTATGGCAACTTTGCCTTGGACAACAGTAACAAATGAGCACTCCTTTTAAGCGCTACGTCATCTAAAGACACACCCCAGATCAACTATGTCCGAAGATCGGCTGAACGGCTTAGCCTCGCTAAATATATATCGCGATATCGAAATCAATGAGGAAAGAGTTTTGGTCGAGTTTTTTCAAGTAATTCGCAGAATTAGCTACTTACATACGTAATGATAACTGAATATCGAATCATAACATAAACACTATACTTGTTTTAATAAATGGCATGTTCTAGAATACTTCAAAAACTCTCGATTTTCGAAAATTTAATCATATTCGAGTATTTCCTCATTTAAAAAAATAAAAAAAGATAGTCTAGGGGTTGTTACCAAAGCTGCAAAATTTTAATTTTTTAGAATTTGGCCAAAAAAATGAAGAAAATTTGTTTTTTTCTTATTTAAAATTTTTTTTTTTTTGAATTTTCTATTTTTTAAGCCTATACATAACGAGAAAAACGGTGGTCTCTCCACGAGTAGAGCTTTGGTGTTTCTTGTGTAATAGCTCAAATCCTTTGTTGTCTTCACTGCATTCACCTCAATTCACTATAATTTAAAATTGTCAATGCCACTACATGAATTTCTATTAAAAAAATAAATGAAAAAAAAAAGTTTTCATTCAAAATTAAAATTTTTAAAGCTAATCATGCACTATGTTAGTTTGCTTATAAAGTACTTTGAAAATTTTCGGACCAAAAATCAAATTTTATTTTTTTTTTCTTATTTATTTTTGAATAGAAATTCATGTAGTGGCATTGATCATTTCAAATTATAGTGTATTAATGTAGTGGAAACTGGAAACTACAAAGGATTTGAGCTGTTACACAAGAAACACCAAAGCTCTACTCGCGGATAGACAACAATTTTTTTACTTATATGTACATATGTATATAAACTTAAAAAATAGCGGTTAGTTTTTTTTTCGATACTTCCTTATGTTAACATAAGGAAAATGAAAAAAAAAAAAAAAATTTTAATATATATAATTGGAAATAAGAAAAAAATCAAATTTTCTTTATTTTTTTCGCCAAATTCCGAAAAATGAAAATTTTGCAGCTCTGGTAGCAACCCTAGGACTATTTCGTTTTTTATTTTTTTATATGAGGATATACTCGAATTTGAATAAATTTTTGAAAATCGAGTGTTTTTGAAGTATTCTAATTATAATTAAATGTCTATATTAAAACCGTTTTTTGACTTTTTTATGAACTTTGAAATGTCTGAATTAAAACCCCCCCCCCCCCCATGGATGATTCCTGCGCATGGGCCTGCCGTGAACCGCTGGCTTTCAATTTTTTAAAAAATTTGTAACTTTGCGATCGGTTTTGCCTTCAAAATGATTATTAATTACTATTTTTCTTTCTTCTAACGTTCATCGCTTAATTGTACGCTGCATGTATCATGTCGTAACTTTTTGCGCACACTTACCCGACATTTGATGTGTTCGGCATTTCAAACGACAACATACAAGCATATTATTTTAAACAGCATTAAATGTTAATAAACGCATTCAATGTTGCAAAAAGGTTTTTTTTTAATTTGTAAAGTTTTGGTAGGTTACAAACGATTTTGGTAGGTTTTCTAGAAAATTTTGGTAGGAAAATAAATATCTCGGTGGCAACACTGCCTACACTACTAAACGAATTCACCGTTATACATAAAGACAACCACCTACTACTCCTTACAACAACGTGACTTTTCAATTCAAAATAACAAAATATAACAACAAAACACTGAACTCTAACCACGCTGCTCTGCCTGTTGCGGCGCTGCTATAAATGCGATTTCTCATTTAAATTAAAGTTTTTCCAAAAATTTATTCAATTCATCAAAAATATCCAAAAACTCATTAGCACATATATTTCACACTTTTTGAGTATTACTCTTTATTTATATTTCTTATTGTATTAAGTCGATGCACAAGTTCGCTGCTGTGTAAATGGAGATTCGTCGACTTTCGAATGTCAAAAATGCTTAAATTAATGTGTAAGTAAAATATATGTTTAAGACAGCATTAAACTAAAACAAATCTTAAAATTGAACAAAAATAATTTTTAAAATACGAAAACAAAAGAAAAATAAGAGAAACCATATACTATTATTAGACTTACCAGATGCCCTGCCTACAATAGTAGTGCATGTGAAAAAATTTCAATTTTCTAATAAAAAACAAAAGATTTGATTTTCATAAAAATATTTTTGATATTTTAAATTCATTTTTTAATTTTTTTATCCTTTTTCGAAACGATTAAGGGGGTGTCTTAAATTTTTTTTCTCTTAAAATCCACTCCAATATACATATAGATGGAGCTAAAGAAGTATATACTTCAGTTGTGTGGTCTTAAGCACACTCGTTTTTTTTATTGTTCAGAACTCGGTGGTTTTATAGTTTTACGCGAAATAGTGCAATACTGCGATATTATTATATCCTACACTGAGGGTATATTCACTTTGTCCTTCCGTTTGCAACACATAGAAGGAGGCGTGGCAGGTATGGAAAAGTATATATATTCTTGATCATTTCGATTCCATATATCTCAAAAGTGGCTCAAACGATTTTCACAAAAATTTTAGAGATGATGCCACTGAAAGCAGTCATCAACACAAGCTCTGCCACTTTACTGAAAAAAACTCGTTGAATGGCGTGACACAGCCCACAATATTTATAAACGTTATATTAAGAGAACTAACAACGTAATCCTTATGAAATTTAATAAGGTAGATAAACTTGCTGATAGGTATGTTTTTGCAAAAATTTGGCGCAATGGAGCATGTGGGCGTGGCACCTTCCATACAAGCAAATAGATAGTGTGCTATGAGAGTAATCTTCATAAAATCTGGCTTAGAGGTGTCGGCTGCTATGGGCTTTGAAATTAAATGAGAATTGACGAGATTGCAGTAGTGGGCGTGGCACCTCCTATATAGCCATAAAGTTGCAATCGCTATATTGATTGAACTATTGCAGCAATTGGTATGAAATTCAATTTAGGTGGTTTACTTGCTATAAGGTATATCTGAATCAAAAGTGGGCGAAATAGCACCAGTGGGCGTGTCACTCCCCATACAAGTAAAATACCTTAAGTGGCATATATTTCGAAATATGTGATCAATCATACTAAAATTTGGTGAAAGAGTGTTGCTTATAAAAAGCTATTTCTGGATGAAAATCGAACCACATTACACCAGTGGGTGTGTTACCCTCCTAAATTTTAAGACTAATTACGGCATATATAGCAAATTATACAATCTATTGGGATAAGATCTGGTATGTGGATGTCAATGACGAATATGATTTAGTAACCCAAAAGTAGGCGGAATTGGAGAAGTGGGCGTGGCACATTTATATTTCTTAGTTTTTATTCGATTTTTTTCAATATTTTCAATATCTTTTTGACTTTATCAACCTTTTAACTTTTTCCAATAAATCCCATATGCGCATTTCTCTCATGTTGAACGGGACGGAAATACACTTTTAAAGTAGAATAAAAGTCAAAGTAAAACACTTTTATTTTTTTCTGATACTTTAAAGAATATCCCTTTGGTAGCACTATATTGAGTGGTAAAGTTGATGCCAGACGTAATACTGGTTCCAAGATAGAGGCCCATTCGAACGGGACAAAACACGGAAGTGCTTTTCATGGCCATCTATAGAAAAGCACAAGTCAGTGAAACCTGGCAACATTTTTTAATGCGACTGATTTTAAAATGTTATGAAATAATTTAACTTTTTAATAGATTTCGTTTGATTGAAATATCATATTTACTTTTTTTCTTACAATGCATAATACTCCATTCGAACGGGACATATTTTTCCGTTTTGGCTAACTTGGACAATTTTCAAAACGACTTTAATATTTATTGTTAGGTATTTCTATTAAATATGTAAATCTGGCAATGTGGTTACGCATTGAAGTAAGACTAGTAATAAGAAGCTATTGAATAAAAAGTCAGTCTTTGAATATACTTAAAGTGAAAATGGCAACGAGGATAAAATTAAATATATGATATAATTGTTTTTATAATTAATTTTAATAATAATTGTGTATTTGCACAAATAATTGCAAGCATACTTGCCCACTGGGCATTAAAATAATCCACAGCTCTTGTGAATTTTCGAAAGCATTTAATAAACATTTATAGGGCTCTTAACTTATACCAGAGTATTTATTCGCCTCTTAAAAAAATAAAATTAAATCTTGCGATCAAAATTATTTATAAAGCATTTCAAAACTCCTAATTAAGATGTTTACAAATACAAAAAATACTCAAAATTTCAAAAGTATTTATCAAAGTTTTAACAACGTCTTGTGAGAGGTTCTTAAATCGTCTGTAAAAGTTTCTTTTTTAAGTAGAGCTAAGGTATTTATAAGGTCTTAAGAAGGATTCGGAAGATCTTCATAAAACGCTTATAAATATTTTTGTATTCAAACATTTTAATATTTATCAAGATCTTTAAAAAATGTTTGATAAAAGCTTTTTAATAAATAAAATTTATTTTTTACTTTAAGAGCCATACATTTTATTGAGCTCTTCAATTTCTGAGTTTTTAAGTTCTATATAAGTGCCAATATAAGCTTCAACTCTTACGCGAACTCTTTCCAAGAGCTCTATAAAACTTTTTTTGGTTTCATGCATTTATAGAACTCTTCGCAAGAGCTTTATAAAACTTTATTTGGTTTCATTTATTTATAGAACTCTTCACAAGAGCTCCATAAAACTTTTTATCGAAAAGTAGGGTTACCAAACGTCCGCAATTCAATAAAAAAATTTAAATGACCAGTACTCTTATAAAAATAGTAAATAGCTTATAACTTAAACATTTTCTTAAAAATTAAAGTTTTGGAATTTGATAAATTCTTGATTCAAGTCTCCAAAAGTAGTACCGTTTTTTTGACTTGTTTACTCCGTTTTCACATTTTCGCAAAGTTAAATATTATTTCATTCAACAATGCTAGTACATCATAAAAATGGCCGCCTACCCGTACACTGGTTGTCCAATGGCAAGATCTGATCAATTAAAGACGCCGAGAAACAAGTTTTACTCAAGAATTCGGAAAGTAAGCCACAAACAGAAAAATATATTGAGGCCACTGTTGTAGAGGAGCAGATCAAAACACATCGGTTTCATGCTCGAAAAATCTCCATGTGACCCAACTTTGATTAAAACATACAATAAATACTTTAATTTTGAACAGAAATAATTATTTACGGCGAAAAATTTAGTTTTCGGAAGCTATGAAAGGAGGGTCAAATCTTGTGATACGAAGACTTGATATGAAATCGATTTCATCTTCTCTTGAACATTGGCATTAATATATTTTTCTGTTGCAGCTTACTTTCCGAGATATTAAGCAAAACTCGTTTCTCGCCCTCTTTAATTATCCAGATCTTGGCATTGGACAATAAAAAAATATGAGGCACAAATTACCAAAACTAAATTGAGAAAACAAAAATAAACGCAAGATGGCCCAAAATATGTTTATTCGAATTTGGGTTATAATTCGTATTTCTATAAAGAAAATAGCTCATAAAACATTTCTTTCTTAATTTGTCACTTGTTCATATGGTAACCCTAACAATGGACACAAAATTATTTTAAATAAACAATTTTAGCAAATTAAAACTGTCAAGTTTTATTAAGCCCTTAATATAATCCTTAAGTTTAAAGTACCTCTTATGAAGCTTTAGAGATAATCCTTAAGTTTTGTATGCCACTTATCGAGGAATTTTAAAGACTTGGCGTCGTCGGCCATCTTTTTTAATATACATGCCGACGAAATAGCAACAACAACAAAAAAATAAATGCGTTTCTTTTTTTTTTTGCCTAAATAATGATTTTTTGTGCAGTAAATCATTTTATTTCGATTTGCTTTTGCCTAAAAAATCACTTAAACGTATTTTGAGACATAAATATTAAAGAAAAACCTAAAAATTAATTTTAGCCCAAATATTTTATTTTTCTAATATGTAATATTTCAGAAGCGCGCTAAGTTTTTCGAAGCAAAACCCCAAACTTCACGATAAATCTTTGCTCGCACGTAAATTTTGGTCAATAATTGTGCCGAAAATCATAATTATTCGTTGCATCATTTTCATATTGCCATTTTATAATTCCATTTGCTATTCTCTTTTTATCTATTTAACTTTGTAATACTGCAAAAAGTATGTATACCAAAAACAAAATCTTTATTAAAACTTCGTCAAAATAAAATAAACCTAATTAAAATTCCGTTCGAAAAAAAATTGTGTATAAATATTTCCAAGAGCACAAAATATTTATAGACCTCTAGGTGTATTAATTCATAAAACTCTTGAATAGGTTTTGAAAACGTCATAGCTAACTCTTACATAAACCTCTTGAAGGTCCCCATAGAAGGTGCCCTTTTGGTCTTAAGTAGCATTTATTCTGTGTTTTAAAACCTCTTTAGCGAATATTTCCAAGAGTTCTGCTCTTAAAGAATGGTTATATAGAACTCTTGAAGAGCCTAATAAATGCAAAAATGCCTAGTGGGTGCAAAAGTGTTGAACATAAAATTGATTTGTTTTTCCCGCCAATTAAGCTTACTAAACTTTTAATTAAATTAAAATGACTGATCCAGTTGCAGTTACATTGGCTCAAGCTCAAGCCATATCAGAGTTTTCACCGAATGCAGACAATTTGTTGATGTGGAAAGATCGTTTGGAAATCCACTTTGCTGAGATCAATTGCTCTGAAGACAACAAAAAAAAAAGCAACGCTATTAAAATTAATCGGCTCATATGCACACAGTGTTTTTCATTGTCTATGCAGTCCAACGTCACCTGTGCAAAAAACTTATAAAGAACTGTGTGAAATTTTGCAAACGCAGTACACCCCACAAACGATAGTCTTTCGAGAAAGAAAATTATTTCATCAATCTATGAGACATGATCATGAAAGCATTTCGAATTGGTATGCCCGAGTGAAGAAGATGGCTCTAAGTTGCAAATTTGGTAATAATTTGGAAGCATTTATTTTAAATCAATTCGTGATGGGTCTTCCAGCAAAAACATTTGAAAGGATTTGTGAAGAAGATGAAACTTTAGCTTTAGAAAGCGCTTATAAAAAAGCATTAATTATGGAAACGAAAACGAATTCGACATATAGCGCTAGCGAAAGAGCAGACGTAAATTATGTTAAAAACGCATGGAGAAATAGTTATCAAGGGCAGAGAAAGTCAAACGGTAGAGGTGGAGGTAGCAAAAAAGTTAGCAATAGCAGAGGCAGCATGAATGCAAGCAGCGGCAGAGGCAGCATGAATGCAAGCAGCGGCAGAGGCAGCATTAACGCAAGCAGCAGCAGCGATGATCAAAAGAGTCGAAAAAGTGCATGTTCTCATTGCGGATGGCGTAACCATAACGCAAATGCATGTAAATTTAAAGACAGCAAGTGTCATTCGTGTGATAAAACGGGCCATTTAGCTTCGATTTGTAATTACAAATCTCAGAAAAATATTAGTTATGTATCAGATTCTGATCAAACATTATGTGAATATAATAATGATAAATTCAATTTATCTGTTTTTAGCATTTTAAATAAAAACTCGGTGAGTCTTTACACACTGCCAGTTATCATTGATGGAGTAAAATTGGAAGCAGCTTGTGACACTGGAGCTACTTGCACTTTGTTGCCGAAATCATTTTCTGTTTACAATAATATAAAGAAGTCTTTTAGACGATGCGAGCATAATTATGTAAGTTACAGTGGCGATCAAATTAAAATTATTGGTGAATACGAAGCAAATATTATTTATCGAGGTGTTAAAAAGAACATCATTGTTGTTGTTACTGATACAAATACGCCACCTTTACTAGGTCGTACATTTTTACACGAGTTTAATTTTGAGTTGGTTCAAGTGAATTCAGTAAATGAAATAATTAATTTTGATTTAATAGTTGAGGAAATTAAAAATCAATATTTTGAAGTTTTTAATAATAAGCTAGGAGCATATAAGTGCACTACTGTTTCATTATTGATAAGCGAAAACGCAAAGCCAATTTTTTTAAAACCACGTCCATTACCTCTTGCGTGGAAAAATAAAGTGGAAAAGCTAGTTAGGCAATTGATAGATGATAATATTTTGGAACATGTTGATCATTCTGAATGAGGTACACCTTTAGTGCCTATTTTAAAGCCAAACGGCAATTTACGCCTTTGTGGTGAACACAAGGTTACCATCAACAAACATTTAGTTGATTGTAAATATCCACTTCCTAGGATAGATGAAATTTTCTCTTCCTTGCAGGGAGGTTATTTATTTACAAAGTTAGATCTGGCAAATGCGTACAACCAGTTGTTATTGGATGAAAATTCACAACTTTTGTGCACGTGGAGTACGCATATTGGCACATTGAAAATGAAAAGATTACCTTTTGGTATTAAAACAGCAGCAGCTATTTTCCAGAAAACTATGGAAAATCATTTAAGAGGAATTCCTGGTGTAGTTGTATACCAAGATGACGTTACAGTCACAGGAAAAGATCTTCACGATCATATTCAAAATTTAAAATTAGTGTTGAGGAAACTACAGTCTGCCGGGCTTAAGTTAAATGTCAGTAAGTGCAAGTTTTTTCAGCAACAAATTTCTTATTTAGGATTCACTATAGATGCAAACGGCTTAACTAAAAACGAAGAAAGATCTTCTTCAATAACTAATGCACCAATTCCTAAGAATGTTGCAGAGTTAAGAGCTCTAATAGGAATGTTGAATTATTATTCAAAATTTATTAAAGACTTTGCTCAAAAGATGGTTCCACTTTATAATTTATTAAAAAAAGGTGTACAATTTCAATGGTCACGCCGATGCCAAGAGGCATATGAAATTGTAAAAAAAAGACATTTCGTCTGAACAGGTTTTGGTACATTTCAATCCTAATTTACCTATTGTTTTGACAACTGACGCATGCAATACAGCGGTGGCAGGTGTTTTATCGCATGTTTGTCCAGACAAAACAATTAAACCTATCACTTTTATTTCAAGAGCACTAACAAAAACTGAAATGAACTACAGTACAATAGAAAAAGAAGCATTAGAAATAATTTTCTGCGTAATGAAATTGAAACAGTATTTAATAGGACATCGGTTTGTTTTACGAACTGATCACAAACCACTTTTGACTATTTTTGGTGAGCACAAAGTCTTACCAATAATGGCCTCTGCGCGTATGCAGCGCTGGGCACTAATTTTATCAGGTTTCGACTATAATGTCGAACATGTTAAAGGTTCATTAAATGATGCTGACAATTTGTCAAGAATGCCCCAACATAGTATTTCAGATGATTTCACTGAAAGCAATTACATGAATTACGTTGAAAAGGAAAATTATTTGAATCTAGATTTTAAAGATATTGCTAAAGAAACGCAACGCGATCCCATTTTATCAAAAGTAGCAGACGCTATTGGTAGGGGAGTCTTTCTTAACTTAAAAGGTGATGATTATACGGCATTTTGTGGAAAATCAACTGAACTTTCAGTTGAATGTGGTTGCATTTTGTGGGGATATCGTACCTCAGAAGCTACGCGCATCCATCCTTGAAAATTTACATTTGTCACACTTTGGTATAGTTAAGACAAAGGCGTAGGCGAGAAGTTATGTTTGGTGGCCAGGAATGGATAAACAGATTGAGGAGTTAGTAAAAAATTGTAAGTCGTGCCAGGAGCTGCAAGCTAGTCCTGAAAAAGGCATTTTAATTCCATGGACACCTACAGATTCTGTATGGAGTCGCGTTCACATGGATTTTGCTGGACCAAAGGTATTTTTGACCAAAGAGATCACATCATCTTTCGTAATCAAAGTACTAAGGACACTTTTCTGTAGATATGGATTAGTGGATGTTGTCGTAAGTGATAACGGACGTCAGTTCACATCTGACAATTTTAAAGATTTTTTATCAAAGAATAAGGTACGGCATATTCTTATGGCTCCTGGTCATCCATCTACAAACGGCCAAGCAGAAAATTTTGTAAGAACAATAAAGAAATTAGTAATTGCAAATTTAAAACAGCAAAAGGAAACTGATTTAGATGTAATTATTAATAGATTTTTGGTAGATTATCGCAACACCACACACTGTGTTACAGGTGAGTCACCTGCAAAATTGTTTTTCGGTAGAAATTTGAAAACGCGCTTCAGCAATTTAAAACCGCCACGAACAAAAGAAAATATTGTGGAAAGTCAGGCTAAAAGTATTAAACATCATAAAGGTAAGCGTGACGTTCAGTTTAAAGAAGGCCAACAAGTCCTCATACGTAATAATAGTAATCCAAATAAGCCAAGCTGGTCTCCAGCCACTGTCAAAAAACAAACTGGTACACAATCGTATTTATGTTTATTTTCTAATAATGACAGCGAAATTAAAAGACACTTAGATCAGATTCGTGGTATAGGTTGCGGTAACAATAACAACAGCAACAATAATATTCAAACTGAAAACAAAGTATCAAATACCCACAATGAGGAAAATGAAAGCTCCAAAAAAATTGAAAATGAAGAAGTTTCTGGCGACGGTGAGCAAGAAGCTACTGGTCAAGCAACTGAGAATGATCCCGTGGCAGTGAGTAAGGAGATAATTAAAATTATCAAAAATCACAGTATAAACAAAAAAAAAACGTAATTTATAAAAAGACTGAAATTAGACCGGCAGCTAGCGACAGAAATTTGGTGTTCATCGAACCACGTATGCCTTTCAGGATTCTAAGCATATTACACTTACTGAATAATATTTTTGTAATATGAGGGTTGGCGTCTGGGGCATTTCGAAGAATAGCGAATTTGAAATTGCAATAAAAATAGACATTTTTAACCAATCGAACCACGTATGCTATGTGTATTACATGAAATTTTAAGGCAAAATAATCCATCAGAAACACTTGGCATACGTGTTGAACTGGGTCTAAGGGCCAATGCCCACTCTTACACATGCAAAAAAAATTAGCATTTTAAGTCAATCGAACCATGTATGCCACATATATTACGTTAATATTTATGGAGATATTTTTATCGGAAAACCATCGGCATACGTGTAGAGCAGGGACTAAGGACTCTTGAAGACATGTGGATGTGCAAAAGAAATACCCATTTTGGAACAATCGAACCGTACATGCCTTCGTAAGATAATTCAAGTGACAATGTCATTTACAAGATAAACATAAGGGCATACGTCTTCAATGGGACATAACTAACGGCATACGTTTTAAACACGGTAAAGTTTGACCAAATTTTGAAACAATCGAACCACGTATGCCCTTAAGGCTTTCATTAAATAATCATATTAATAAGTGATTTTTTAAATGACATACGAATCCGCCGGGGCAATCGCGTTAAACAATAAAAAAACCAATGTCATATTTTAGGTAATTTAAGACCAATCGAACTATGTATGCCCTTAAAGTTTTCATTCAATAGATATGTAAATAAGTGATTTTCGAAATGACATACGAATCCGCCGGGGCAATCGCGTTAAACAATAAAAAGTATGAAAAAGATATCCAAATAAAAAGCATTGATACGTTCGCAACAAGTAAATTTTTTCAATTACATATGTGAACCAGCGATCCCCAGCGCCTAACTCTTTCCACTCTTTTACAACTTCGTATTGTTGTAATTCGCCGAATCGCTCACAGGCGCAGCTGCACCACTATTCTTTGCTTTTTGTTGGTAATTTTGCGATGTGTTTCGTGACCAGCTTTTTATCTATATATTAATACGTGAACATCGAAACTTCCCAGCAGATTTTGTTCATCGATAGTAATCTTAACTTTCATCTATCTCATAAACTTTTTATCGCCTCTAGAATGCATGATTTTTAGCACGGCGATGTCATAGAAAAAGTAGTGTATGACTCTTTGCGTTACCGAGTATGTAAACTTTTTATCGATATAAAAAAAAATATAAAAAAATGTTTGACCGAGTATCGAACGATTTTGATGAAATTTGATGTGAAGATAGATTGAATTTTAAGTAAAGATATTTGTTTATAGTGGACGGTGCCACGCCCCTAACAAGAAAAAACGTCTTTACGGCTAAACTAATGGACCGATTTTGATTAAATTTAGTTTGGATACACATTAAATCCTAAACATTATTTCTAAAAACACTGAGTTCCTTTTGGTGGGCATGACATCGCTTTTAAAAGGAAAATCGTTTTCACTGCTAAGCTAATGGACCGATTTTGATGGAATTTGGTACAGAGATGGAATGAATCTTCAGGAAAAGTATTCGGTTTAAAGTGGATGGTGCCACGCCCCCAATATGAAAATATGTTTTCACAGTTAAAGTATTGGTCCGATTTTGATAAAATTTGATATAGAGATAGATTGTACCCTAAAGAAGAGAAAGAGTGGGGAATAAAACAACATGATACCCTGATTTTAATTTTTCGGATCGATGACAAAAAATAGCTCTTTCCAGTTAAGTTTTTTAATACTAATAAGTATTTTTTGTTACTTTATTTGCGCTTCATTAGAACATACATATCTTTATACTTTGAGCTAGCTGACCTTTATTAAATGAGTATTATAACTAAATACTTTCGTAAAACGGTGCTGTAAACAATGAAATAATATGCATACATATTATGTATTTTCAACTTTGAAAATTGATAAGTAATAAAATAAAATAGTGATTCTATTATCTGGCATTTTCCATTATTCGGGATGAGATCGGTTCCAACAATCACGTATAATCGAAGTTCAACTGATTTATTTTGAGTTACAATTGCGATTTCGCTTACTCTTTAAAATTATTGTTATAAAATAAACGAAAAACATAGTTGTGTTATGCTTTGAAGAAGAACGATAACGGGTCGGACTGAACGGTAAAGAGCTCCTTATTTTTGAGTCAAAATCAAATAGACAACGTAATAGGAATTATGTAGTTCCAAGAAATTGATAATTCTATGTTTTGCTTTTAAATGTCCATTGAATGTAATTTCAAAGGTGTGGTGAAGTGATGTGATTAGTGAAACTAAATAAGATCGTAGTCAATGAACAAAAACGTTTTGATATTAATAGGCCGACAAAATTTTTCCAAGATTAAAATTTAGTACTAACGGTCGAATTTCGACCTCAGGCGATACTAATAAATATAAATTCACTTGTGTGGATGCATTGAAAGAAATCAGTGAATGAAGTAGGAATTGATATAGTATTAAAAATAGGTACAGGCAAAGTTCAAATTAAAACAGGAATTCTAATTTCTGAGCAAATTTTTGCATTCCTCTCTCTAAAGTCAAAATGATTCCAGCAGTAGCAGTGGATCTGATTCGGAAGAAGACTTTGAGCGAAAAACAGTTTCGCACAAAGAGGCGATATCATTTTCGAATGTATTAATGTCTTGGGCAAAATAGAATAATGTTTCAATTTCGAATATCGTCAAAATCCAAAAAATCCGTAGTTAGGCGGTGAAACTCTTGTCTAAATCATGCAAACGTAGCCAACAATATCCAATTTTTTTCAACCCATCTAAAATCAGTGTTTCTGTTAATTTTTTTTAAATAAATTTGTATATTAACACTTAGTTACTATGTAAAATAAATAACTAACTAAGATTCTTTTCTCCTTATGAAAATGTTTGGAGTAAGTATTGAAATTCTCTTTGTAAAAAAAAAGCTCGGAAATTAGAAAATATATTGTGAAATAAAATCCTTGTGATGTGAACCTTGCAAATGTGAACAATACTTTATACAGGGAAATTTCCGAATTCGAATGCATAGAGGTCGCTCAATGCCAAAAAATCGTTTTGAGTAAATGAGTAAATTGAGAGAATGAGTAAATCAGAGCCAAACTTTCAGATACAAAGCTGCGGATGATATTATAATTTCAACAATTTTCTATTAAATATTTTCGTTAACAAAAAACACTTTACATAAATATAGTATCACCTACTTAATAAAAAATTCAATTGAGTATATTTAAGCAAATTTTTTAAGACAGATTCCATTGAAATTGGCGAAAACCCATATTTATCGACAATTTTAGGATGATTCCGGCCTTCCCTAATGGAAATAATTGAAGGGCTTTCTAGGAAGATATCAAAACAATATCAGAAAAAAAATTTTTCCAATTAATATGTTTTTTCATAGTATTGTATTACTTGTCGACTGGCCAATAAGTGATGCTATCAAACAGATTTGATTTACTCACTCTTATTCTCAAATAACATTGAAAACAGCAACTTGTGATTTGTTGAGACTGCTTCCGCCTTCATAGCTTCTACGTTACAGATAAAATTTAAAAAGTTCGCAGGGCTCAGTTAAAATATTTAATTTTTAATGCGATTGCCCCGGTCGATTTGTATGCCGTTTGTAAAAATTACTTAAGTCAATGATTATTTCTTGAAACTCCAAAGGGCATACGTGGTTCGATTGTTCCAAATTATTGCAAAATTTTGTCGTATTCTCACTGTTTTTATAGAGGTATGCACCACAGTCATCGTATGCCCTTTTGCATATACACATTTTAAGGTTAGAACTTTAATCTGCAATAAATTTTATTCGTGGTTCGATTGTTCCAAAATGGGTATTTCTTTTGCACATCCACATGTCTTCAAGAGTCCTTAGTCCCTGCTCTACACGTATGCCGATGGTTTTCCGATAAAAATATCTCCATAAATATTAACGTAATATATATGGCATACATGGTTCGATTGACTTAAAATGCTAATTTTATTTGCGTATGTAAGAGTGGGCATTGGCCCTTAGACCCAGTTCAACACGTATGCCAAGTGTTTCTGATGGATTATTTTGCCTTAAAATTTCATGTAATACACATAGCATACGTGGTTCGATTGGTTAAAAATGTCTATTTTTATTGCAATTTCAAATTCGCTATTCTTCGAAATGCCCCAGACGCCAACCCTCATATTACAAAAATATTATTCAGTAAGTGTAATATGCTTAGAATCCTGAAAGGCATACGTGGTTCGATGAACACCAAATTTCTGTCGCTAGCTGCCGGTCTAAATGCATCAATAATTTATAAAATAGATAAGTTTTCATTCTAATTATTGCATGCAAACTCATCAGTAATGAAGTGCCTGATTAAAGGGCTATTTTGATAGAATAGATAATGTAAATTTTTACCTTCATTATTATATTTAATAGAATTAAACTATTTCCAAAAGAATCAAAAACTTTCGCGCACCATACACTAAAATATATGATAAAAAGATAAGCTAACCAAGCTACTGGGTTCATACCCCATTTATAAAGGTACTAATCCTTTTCTTTTTAATTTTTAATAATTCTTCAAAAATTATATTTATATTAATTTTAATAATAAGTACAATAATTTCAGTATCTGCCAATTCTTGATTAAAAGCATGGATAGGTTTAGAAATTAATTTATTAGCTTTTATCCCCCTAATAAGAGATTCTAATAATTTAATATCTACAGAAGCCTCTCTAAAAGACTTTTTAACTCAAGCATTAGCTTCATCTGTTCTATTATTTGCCATTATTTTAATATTAATAGAAAGAACAAATTTAATAGAAGAAAAAATGTTTCTAATATAATAATTTTGTCTTCTTTCTAGGCAATTAAGACCTAGAAATAGGGGAAGAGTAGTAACACAAAACTTAAGACTAGATAGCATCTAAAGCACTTCTTATATAAAAATGAATACATATATTGTGAAATATTTATAAACGTAAATCAAATTATTTAACAATTAAAAAATCTTATCTTATGATTTTACACAACAAATTAATGAATTGCATTATAAATTAGTAAATACATACTATCATAATAATATAAATAAATTTATATGATTTAAACTAATTAAACAGCTTTAGGAGGAACGTGTTAGGTACAGTGGCGGATCTAGGATTTCCTTCAGGCGGGGCTAACATGTTTTTTAATGAAAATACACATCGATTGAATTATTCAACGAGCAATGTTTAAATTTTTTGGCATATCACAACAATCTAATCAGTAGTCCAGTCAAGGGTTTCAAGACAGCGAGGTTTCTTCTGGCAAAATAATTCAGCAATTTTAGCTGAGCTGATATCGATTTCCATATGAATATTTCCCAGAGCCAATCCATTTTCATTTCAATCGTTTTAACACAGAAAAACTTCGTTTTGCTGTTGTCGAAGGCACTGGAATTGTGGCAATTATTTGCCGTAATATTGTGATGCTTGTTTAATTTTCTTGTAAGTTGTGAAATCAAGATGAAGAAGGGGGCCCGATGATGATGGGCCGGGCCACGGACCTATAGGACCTAAACGGCAACGCTGCCTGGTAGTTCCGAGCACACTTCACTTAGCTCAATAATTGCAAAGCTTGGGGAGAGAAGTTGTGCTTACATATGCACATGCATATGTATGTTTTGATGATTCTGTATACGTGCGCACTTTTTAAGACTCTTTGACTGCCTGCTCGTTCTCATTTTAACTCTCTTTGAGCACATGCTCGTTCTCAGGGCATCGTTGATTAGAAGGCTTCCTTTGAAATGAAGAATTGTTTTGTAAATGAGAAATTAAACTACCTGACATTTTCAGCTTGGCTTTGAAATTTAACCATCTGCTAAACATAGAGATTTTAAAATGCCAGAATTTCATCTATTTCATATGGAAATATTTCAAGGGCAAAAAGGTCGGACGAAAGTTATTAAAACCAATACTAAGAGCTAAACATTACAGGCAGTTTTTAGTTTTCGTGTATAATTGAAATATATTCATGTCGGTGATGGCATCTGATCCTTTCGCATATCTAGATAGAACATTCCATTCCGTTTCAAATCAAATTTTATTATTTCGATTTAATAAATGAGTTCTATAATCAATCTCACAAGTCATTTTTCTGAAAAATGAGTGGTATAAAATACCTGAGCAAGAAAGTCGCTTCAAAATTTTTTCTACGACTCTGAATTTACTCAATAGGAAAATTTTGAAAAGTTTTTAGTGATATAGAGATTTTACCTGAAAAGTTTTTGATTCGATCAATGTAGCTGTTTCCTCTTAAAACTTCTTGTCACCTGCCAATTCTTACACTGTACATAAACTTTGGGCAACGTCGTAAAAGAATTCAAACTAAAAAATGTTGGCCGCAAAATAAATGTACCAAAAAGGATTCGTTGTAAATTTATTCTTTTCTTTTTACGACACATAACAAAATATGCATTGTACTCTAACTTCACAGGCTTACAAATAATGGCCATTTTTTATACCATGGTGGGGCTATAATGTTTCCGAAGGATTTTTGGTGCGCTGAAACCGAATCGGACCTCAAATCCCTCTATAACGTCAGATTTTTGAGATATCCTAACCCTATGGAAGTCATCTTAAAGTACAAATCTTGCCCATATAAATCGAGTTTGCTAGATAGATATCTTCAATTTTTTCGCTGAGATATGCTTATATGTTTTATAAGGTTTGTATGGCATTACGGACGTTAATGGGTTTAAATCACTATTTCAAGTATGGGTGAGACAAAAAACTGAATTTAACCTTTTTCAGCAAAAAAAAAAAAGAAGATATTTGAGCAAACTCAGCGGCATTTAAAAGACTAAGGCTTGTACTTTAAGGTGGTGTTTATAATTATTTAAAAATAAACTTGCAATGACACATAACTACAAATATAAGCCAAAAACGCGTTTTTTGCTCTTTTAGGGTAGGATATCTAAGAATTGCGACGTGATAGCGCAATTCTGAGGCTAGGTTTATATTCAGTGCACCAAAATCTTTTGGTAATAATAAAGTGCTTCAATGGTATAAAATCTTGCAAGCCTGTGTTTTTAGACCGAGGTTTCCAAGTTGAAATCAATGAATTAACGGCCTTACCAAAATATTTTCCTTTTTCTTTTTTTGGGTATAAGTTTATGACTTTTTTTTTGCTCGTTCAATTAAAAATATTTAAGTACATAGAACAAAAATCCTTCTTTTTACGAAAAGTTCTCCAATTAACTGTTTTTTCGGAATTTTTCAATTCCTGTGGCTTCGACATGCAATTAGCGGCCACTTGGCAACCCTGTGTTAGACTCTAATTACCTTTCCTACCTTTATTGTTATTTTCCACATTCTGTCGCAACATTCGTTTCGCAAAGGATTTCTGGGAAAAACCTTTTTTGTTGCAGCCTCTTATCTCTCACTGACACACCTGCACTTATGATTTTGCCGACCTGCGGTCCATAATACTGATATGTAGTGGTGCCCACTACCAAAAGCAAACGTGCTCACAATAAGCATCTGTTGATGACTAGTTCATCAATTCTGTATGGGTGCACGCTTTTTTGGGCTCTTTAACGTTCTTTAAGTGCCTGCGCGTTCTCTGGGCAGCACCGTACATAAAACAATAAATTTGAGAAAAGAAAATATAAATATTGAAAAATTAAATGTTGCTGACAGTACAACTTTACCAGGCGTTGTGAAACAAAGTTTTGAAATTTAAAGTGTTTTCTTTTATTCCGTACACAGCGCATCCAACATGTCTTCAACGTTTACTGATATTGGCCACGCTGAGAAGATCCTGCTAAAATTGTGGAAACAGACTGCGAGTGAAGAGTTTTGTGATGCTGTACTGATCGCTGGCACCAAAGAAAAAAGAATTCCAGCGCATCGCTCCGTTCTTTCGGCAGCAACTGGCTACTTCCACGGTATGTTTGCGTCATCGATGCCCGAAAATATGGTCATATCAACAGAAGTAGAAGTGTCCAATATAGATGGTGATATATTACAAAGTCTCGTTGAATATTGCTATACTGGTCGTATAGTAATCAGCGAGGAGACTGTGGTTGAACTGTTTAAAGCAGCGAACAAGCTACTCCTGAGCAATGTAGTCACGGCTTGTGAAAATTTTCTGGAAGAACACATCAATCCAAGTAACTGCTTCGGACTTGTGCTTTTAGCGGAGCGATACCATTTCGAGAGGCTTTTAAGACGAGCAAAAGATTATTGCCTGCAGCACCTGTTGAGTATTTATGGAACGGATGAGTTTCTTGATTTAACAGCAGAACAATTGAGTCAGTTGTTGGCGTCCGATGATCTTTGTGTTCCAAATGAAGAGGATGTATTCAACAGTTTAATGCGATGGATCACACATGATCGAAATGAACGTGTGAAGCACTTAGCTGAATTGCTGAAATTAGTGCGAATGACATTGCTGCAAAGATCGTTTTTAATTGAGCACGTTAAACCAATTTGTGCTGCAACTGGATGTCTCCAAAATTATATGGAAGCTATAGAATGGCATTTAGTATCAGGTAGTACAACACCAAGTGGAATTACTCGCAAAGTAGAAAAACGAAGAAAATCGGATCAGGTTTTGTTGGCCATAACGCTAAAGATATCCAATAACAAAATGCTTATTCATTATTACCGCCCACAACAAAATGAGTGGATGAAGTGGTTAGAAGCCTTGGAGTATCGTTGTGGCTTCTGTGTTGCTGTTATGGAAAATTTTCTTTTTATAGTAGGAGGACGTGATGCTCGGAAAGTGCCTTTAAAAACCGTCATTCGTTTAAATCTAAGGACGATGACGTTAGAACAAATGACTCCACTGAACGAACATCGTTCACTTTGTGGTGTAGCTGCGTTGAATGGATTTTTGTATGTAATAGGCGGATGCAATAGAAAAAAATGTTTAAGGTCTGCAGAAAAATGGAGTCCAGAGACAAACAAATGGGATGTAGTTGCTTCTATGTCTACTGCTCGATGTGATTTCGGTATTGCAGTATTAAATGAAAAACTGTATGCAGTTGGAGGAGTTGTTTTCAATGGCGCTTTCAATCGTTACGAAGCAGTTCGCTCAGCTGAATGCTACGATCCGATTCAAAACAAGTGGCAATTTATTGCATTAATGGGTGAAAGTCGTGAATTACCCGGAGTAAGATATTTACTTATAAAAATTTAATTAAATGATTTTTGCTAAAAGCGTTTTCTATCATATGCAGGTTACAGTCGCTAATGGAATTTTATATGCAGTGGGTGGTCTTGGAAGTAGAACAGTGGAACGGTATAACCCTGAAACCAATCAGTGGACTAGAATGTGCAGTTTACGTGAACCATTTAAAAGTTTCCCCTGTTGCACTTCACTATGCGATAAAGTAGTGGTTTGTTGCAAAGATCGTATCGAGGAGTACGATGCTGTGACAAATGAGTGGAATGAGATTATCCCTCTCAAACAACCAGATGACATTTTGGCCATCTATTCATATTCAGATAAACTCCTTACATCAGTGTTTGTTGGAAATTAACTGGCAACCATATATCTTAATTTAACCAGCTAATTTCGTCCAGCTCTTTTCGTTTTGACAATTAATGCTTCATAGATATACAGAATAGATATTAAAATAGGGTTCTGTTAGCAATGTTATGTCAAAACTTTGCAGAAATTTGAAAATTATTGGATACATTATTTAAAAATACTAATATTTGCTCGAAATAAAAAAAAAAATAGAATTTTTTTAATCAGAATAGTTGGTGGTACACAAATCTTGAAGAATAAGTATTATTACACAGTGGGACAATATTTGGTCAAGGCTTTAGATAGCACTAGATGTACGCATCGGTGTTCTGCGGTGTATGTTGTCAAACGCGACGCACCATACAGTTCCACCAATCAAAAATTACAGGCGTTAGCTTTTTTTTTTTGTAAAGTTGGCTTAGTATCTATCTGTTATTGCAAAAACTTAGAAATGAAATGATCCCTGCTACCAACAAATGGTGTTTTTGTGCAGTGTTTAAAAAACTGCCAGCAAAATAGCAACAGCACTGAAAAATATGCTGCCGCTGCGCTGCCAAAGATATTTTGTTTACAGAAAATATTTTTCGCTTTGCTTTACTGCGCACTTTCCAACAGCTAAGCTACAGTACAGCTGAAATTTGTTTTTCGTTCAACTGTACTGTTGCTTTGCTTTGCGAATTGAAACAGTTCAGTCGCAGCAGAGCTAAAATTTTTGTTAGTTTGAACAGGCTGCACAGCAGCACAGTACAAAACTGATTCGTGTTACTGCTGCTGTTGCTGCTCGTAGGCTGTCGTAAGCTGCCGAAGAGCTTTTTAACTTGCATGCTGAGTGAAATCGAAGAATATACGTAACATAAATGTTTAGTAAGTGATTGAAATTGATCGTGTTTACATATTATTTTGTTGCTTATTTTGATCATGTCTCCGCGAAATAATATTTCAAACATCATTTGGGAATATTTCGAGAATAAAAAAGAAATTGGAAAGGCGGTGTGTAATTTATGCAAATTCGCATTAAAAAATACAAGAATGTATAATTTAAAAAGTCATTTGTTTAAATTACATAAAATAGACTTACATAGCGTGGAAAAAGTGACAAATTCATCTATTCCACATAAACATTTAATTTCAACTTTTATGCTAATTTCCTTAATATTTCCAATTTATCTATCTATTATAGATCTTCTCAATAAATACCTATAATATTCATTATGTGTTGCTTTCAGCAATAACAACAGCAACCGCAACAGTCGAACTTCGGTATTTTTGTTGTGACTGTCGCTTTGCTTTCGTGCTGCGGAAATTTTCGCTGCACAGCAACGGTTGAATTGTGGCTTTTTTCATACTGCTGTTGCTTTGCTGTCGTGCTGCTACAATTTTTGCAGTAGAGCGACAGTACAGCTTCGGATTTTTTTGTTATTGCTATGGCTTCGCTTTTGTGTTTGTATATTTTCGCAGTCACAGCATAGCCGAAGCAAAGAAAATGAAAAAATGAAAGCCTTTTCAAACGCTGTTTTTGTGTTTCTTCAATATTTCCTATTATTATCCGCTCGTTTATCAAAAGATCAGCAACTTCTTATAAGGAGTATGCAACTGCTAATAAATTTAGTTTTTGGAAAGTAGTAAATGAATGGAATTAATTTTGAAAAAATATTGAAAAATTTCCTTTAAGTTTCGCAAAAGTTGATAGTGCCATTAAATTTTGAAGAAAATCATTTGATATAGTCTCTAATTTTCGGTTGAAAATCGCGTTTTTGCTTCGAGTTTGTGCTGCGTGAAAAACATCAAACCGAAATTTAGGCTGAAAGGCTTCTCAGGTATGCAAGTTTCATATTTCGTTGGGTCTTTAAAATAAATACCAGGAGACCGATCATAGTTCGGTTTTTCGTTTTGAGGTTGAAGAAGTAGAAAAAAAAATTCAATCCAATTGAATGAGATTGAATAAGTCGGAAATATTTAAAAATTATTGAATAGGGTTGAAAAGCCAGAAACAAATTAAAAAAAAATTTGAAAGAGGTTGAAAAAATATGGAAAATGTTTAAATGGGTTCAAAAATCCGAAAAATGTTGGAAAAATATAGATAAAATTTAAAGAAGATGAAAAAATTTGAAGCAGATGAACAAGACTGAAAGAGTTGAAAAAAAAAAACATGGAAAAAGTTGAAAGAGGTTGAAACAGGAAAAGGCTGATAAAGTTGATAATATATGAGCAGTACTGAAAAAGTTGAAAGAGATTGAAAAGCTAGAAAAAAGTTGAGAGTCTCGAAAAAAGTTGAATGAGGTTGAAAAGTCGAAAAAAGTTGAATGAGGTTGAAAAATTCGAAAAAATATGGAAAGTGTTAAAATAAGATGAAACAGGTTGAAAATGTTGGAACAGTTGAAGGAGGTTGAATAACTCGAAAATAGTTGAATGAGGTTGAAAACTTCGAAATAAATTAAAAGAAGTTGAAAAAGTACAAAAAATATGGAAAATGTTAAAACTATTTGAAAGAAGTTGAAAACCAGAAAAAATTTCAAAATCTCGAAAAAAGTTGAATGAAGTTGAAAAAGTCATAAAAAATTGAAAGAGGTATATATGTACAATGAAAAATGTTGAGAAAAAAAAAATGAAAGAGGTTGAAAAACTAGAAAAAAAGTTGATAGAAGTTGAAAATTTCGAAAAACATTGAAACAGGTTGAAAAGTCAAGTTGAAAAATCTTGATCATTCAATTAAGTTGAAAGAGGTTAAAAAAGTTGAAAAGCAAATGTTGAAATAGACAAAAAATATTTAAAAAATCATAAATTGCAACACTTACAACTTTTCTTAACATATTTCGTTGAACTGCACTTAATTTCAAAGCTTATGGTAACTGACATCTCTGTACCAAATGTTGAATATAACATTAAAGTTTTTTGTGCTTAGATGGTAGGTGCCACGTCCACTGATGAAATCTTTTCGAACTTCTTTTAATTTCAAAGTTTATATTAACTGACACCTCTACACCAAATTTTAAGAAAATTACTCCCATAGCTTACTAACTATAACATTTAACATTAATTGCATGTATGGGAGGTACCACGCCCACTGATGCAATCTTGTCGAAGTCCATTAAATTTCAAAGTTTATAGTAACCGACATCTCTATACCCATTCCTGGGCATTAACTCTTTAATCCGTTAATCGTTAATTAACGTAGTTAACATTTCGTCTAACGGATTAACTTTTGAGTTGACTTTAAAAAGTGTTTCGGACTCGTTAACTTTCGTTAAATTTCCCCAAGTCCGTTAATCGTTAATACAATACTTACCATTTACCAAAAAGATACCACACGCACCGCGCCGCGGAAAACACGTTCTGACAACAAGTACTTTCCGATTTATATGGCTGGAAACGTACATATGATAGCAGTCGAGTGGATGCAGTAAAAAAATGTATGAAAAAAAAGGTAAAAAAGACATTTTGACAAGAAGCAACGCGAGTAACAACGACGATGATGAGGAATACTTTTTCCATTCTGTTACTCAGTCTAAAGAAAAATCTAAGAGCCACAAATCTTTAAAGAGTAAAGCTCAAAATCTCGTCAAAATGTGGGTAGACATGAAATCAATAGACTTGTTCAACGATGCGGCATTCCTCGGGGAACAAATATTCATAAAACTTTATTATATATAATACTGCTATACCCTCAAGCGCTGCAGTTGAAAATCTTTTTTCCGCGGGTAAAGATATTTTAACGCCGAAACGAGCCTCGCTTTCTGACGGGAACTTCAACATATTAATGTTCAGGAAGTGAAATATCCACATTATGCTAAGTATTGACACTCCAATGATATACGTCTTTTTTTGTGCTCCTAACCTGTTAACTTCCAGAACCCAAGCCAACAGTTTTTTAAGAAGATCCTAACGCAACGATATAAGAAATGCAATTTTTATCACGTGTTAACGGATAAGCGATTGACATTAACTTGCGTTAAGTCATCCGAAATGTTACGCTTTAACGTTTAACGAAGCTAACTTTTTTAGTAACGGATCAGCGATTAACGAAGTTAACTATTTGATCAACGGTGCCCACCTATGTCTATACCAAATTTAAAAAATATTACTACCATTACACTAAATATAACATGTAACGCTGCTTGCTTGTATGGAAGGTGCCACGCCCACAAATCCCATTGCGCCCACTTTTTTTATATAAAATACCTTATAGCTAGTATCTCCACCATAGTAAATTTCATAACGATTGCGTTGTTATATACAATTTTAGCTCGTTTAATAATAGTAGATAATATAATCTACATACGAAACAACAAGATAAATATAGTTATCCCATAATTGCTAAGCATAAAATATATAAGTAGAACTGATTATATACATATTTCAGCAATGAATTTGATTTTTGAGGACACACACTTACGGAATTAGAAAATGCATTCAAATTTTTGACTATTTTTAATAGTTACAAAGTTACCAAGTCTCCAAATTAAGAATTTGTAGTATAGAGTTTTAATAAAAGTTTTTTTGTTGCCATAAATAAAGTGGGAAATAAAAAATTTCTAAGCTTTTTTTTTAAAGGGTGTACCACTTGCAAAATAAAAATAGTTTTACTCAAGTTGAAAGTTTTAGTTTTTTCTGCCTAAACAGTGGTGGGCACGTGGTGTCCCTAAGCATCGAAGCACAGCGTTGAGTTGAGTTCAAATGAAAACAAAAACAACAAAGGGATTAGCGCTGCGCCGCATTGTGTCTTCCCGAATGTAGCAATTGTTTTTGTTTGTAGTACAATTTGGTTTTTTTTATGCTGTTGGCGAATTTGAAAATGAAAGTAAAAAAAAAACTTTAAAATTTCGTTGTTGTTGTTTGATGTTATTGTTTCGCCCTTCTGTTAGATTTCCATGCCCACCAATGGCCTAAAGTAAAGCTTAACTTTTCAATTAATTAAATGACAGTATATTTAGTTTATTTTTCAAAAAATTTTTAAAATGTTTGTGGTTTTTAATAATTCAAGAGCCAAGCGACACAGTCTTAAAATGAATTATCAGATCAAAACTTTCAACATCGCATTTTTATATCCTACACAGAGGGTATATTCAATTTGTCATCCCGTTTGTAACGCATAGAAGGGGGCGTGGCAGGTATAGAAAAGTTTATATATTCTTAATCAGCGTCACCACCTGAGTCGGTTTAGCTATGTCCGTCTGTCTGTGAGTCTGTCTGTTGAAGTCACGTTCACTGGAATACCAAGCAAGCTAATTGAATGAAATTTGCCACACAAGCTACACCTTTTAACAAGCTTCTTGGTATTGAAAATGGGTGAATTTACGCACACGCCTACCGCCCATACTCTATGTACAAAAACAGGCACATTTTTGTGAATTTTTTTCGACAACACAGTTAAAATCTATTTATTAAAAGCAATGCTAGATCTAAGTATAACATTTGAAGAATATTTTGAAAAATTTTCAGGTAGAAATATTGAAATCTACGGCAATGGCAGCAATTATTTGGAAGCGTCTCAGGTGAAAGTAGAATTGCGGTGCACACGATAAGTCGGTGCTGGATCATCAGAAATCAAAAAAAAAATGTTTCGTTAGATAATCGATTTCCCCAGGATAACGCTGGGGGTTTTCTTGAAATTTTAATTTTTCAATTTTTGGGAACACTTTGAAGTGAAAAACGCGATTTTTGCAAAAAAAAATCGGATAATTTGTTATTATAAAATAATAAATATTAACAAATTTGAAAAAATCTCCAGCGTTAGCTTGTAAATTATGTACAGAAATAGTGTTCAAAATTTCAAAAGAATCGATGCAGTAGTTTTGAAGTTATGGTGTGCACCGACTTTCAAAACGTGAATTGTGGGAAAAACGCAAAGTTTAAAGCGTGCACTGAGTCATGTATGAGACACGGTTGCTTAAACTGCTGTATCTTTATTGTTTTTGCTCCGATCCGTCTCAAATTTTCACACAATATTCTTGAAAAGTTTTGCATTTAGATAAAAACATAAAAAAAAGTGAAAAAAATACGTTATATACGTTACCCTGCCCTTAAGCGAACTATTGCAGTAATTGGTATGATATTTAATTTAGGTGGATTTCATGCTATAAGGTATATCTGAATCAAGATCGGGTGAAACTGCACCAGTGGGCGTGGCACCTCCCAAACAAGTAAAATACCTTAAGTGGCATATCTATCGATATATGTGGACATTCATACTAAACTTTGGTGTAAGAATGTTGTTTATAGAAGATTGTTCCAGTGGATGTGCCACCGCCCTAAATTTTAAAACTAATTACGGCATACTTATATCGCAAATTATACAAGCTATTGTGCTAAAATTTGGTATGCGTCTGTCTATCACGAATATAATTTATCGAAACAAAAGTAAGCGAAATTGGAGAAGCGGGCGTGGCACGTTTTGACTTTTCATTTCTATTCGATTTTTTTCAACATTTTCCATATTCTTTCGACTTTTTAAATCTATTAACTTTTTCCAATATATCCTATATGTAATTGTTCGACTTTTTTGAGCCTCTTCCTTTCAACTTTCATCATTAGTTTTTTTATTTCTAAAACTTTTTTAGCTACATATTTTGAATTGTTTCAACCTTTTCCATATTTTGTCGATTTTTTTAATTTCTTTCAATTTTCTTCAATGGTTTCCATATTTTTCCAACCTTTTCCGTCTTTTTCAACCGTTTCAACGTTTTTAACCTCTTTCAACCTTTTTAACATTTCACATTTTTTTTTTGACGTATCAACCTCTTCAACGCCTTTCTAACATTTATTTAAAAGTTGCTTTCAATGCAGGTAGGGTATGTGAGATTCAGCCTGGCCGAAGATAACACCTCAACTAGTTTGATTTTGGTTTCGAGGAAATTAATGGGTGGGGATAATTAAAATCTAAAAAACAAATGTTAGATAAGGTCATCTATATGTGTATGTATGCATATAAAGCTCAATGTGTGTGTGTTACTTATAGGCTTCTAAACCGTTGAACCGATCGCCGAATGATTATGAAAGCATAGTTAGGTTTGGAAAAAATGAGCGATGTCACGCCTTCAAAATCAAAGAGAAACATAAAGTTCATCATTTCTGATCAACTATTTGACGCAGGTGAATGAGATTTTGTACATATCGCTCACTTACTTCAAGACTGGCATAACTCAAAAAACGTGATTTCTGAGTTAATGATGCAGAAATATCCGCCATTTTATGTTTTATTTTTTGTGAAAAATTCAAAAAAGTATCTCATAAACTTGCTTTTTGAGGAGAGTTTATGCAGACATACTTTTCATCATTTTCATATAAAAAGTAACTTATTAAAAACTTTAAATGCGTTTTTCTCCCACTTTATGTTGTTTGAGTTATGCCAGTCTTGAAGTAAGTGAGCGATATGTATGTTCATTAGACATGTTCAAATAAATGGCACAGTCTAGAATACTTCAAAAACACTCGATTCTTACAAATTTATTTAAATTCGAGCATATCCATAGTGTTGCTACCAGAGCTGCAAAATTTTAATTTTTCGGAATTTAGCCAAAAAAATTTAGAAAATTTGGTTTTTTTCTTATTTATAAAGTTTTTATTAAAGTTTTTTTCGATTTTTCTTATGTACACATAAGGAAGTATCGAACAAAAACTTACTGCTATTTTCTAAGCCTATACATAAGGAGAAAAACTGTGGTCTCTCCGCGAGTAGAGCTTTGGTGTTTGTTAAGTAACAGCTCAAACCCTTTGATGTTTTCACTGCATTCACCTTAATACACTATAATTTGAAATTGTCAATGCCACTACATAAATTTTCATTGAAAAAATTGGTGGAAATATGGCCAAATAATTGAAAAAAGTGCAAAAAATCGGTTTTTGGGGGATAACTCGAAAACGATTCTTAAGAGAAAAAAAATGGTTGGCATTTTGGAATTTACGACCCAAAATACATAAAAAAGTAGGTGAGAAACCAGATCTTTTTTTGTGTAAACTAGTTATATAGTTATAGATAACACAGGCCTACAAAATTTGGCAAAGTGATTTTACCAGATCTTTTTTTGTGTAAACTAGTGATGTAGATATTTCATTCATAAAAAACAAATATAAAATTCGAAAAAAATAGAAAAAATTGTAATCACATCTCGAACTGCATCTTAAAAGTTGCGTTATATAGAGTAGAATTTTGAGAAAATTTTTAAAAAAATCGAAAGGGTTGGTTTTTTTAAAAATGTTGATTTTAATCTTTAAACGTTAATAACTAAGTGATATTTACTTCGAATAAATTTTTTTATTTTTTTTCTAAAACTACATTCAAATACGAGAAAAAAGATATCCTACTTTTCATTGATATCGATATTTATTACTAGTCCATCGTTAATTGAAAATTTTTTGCCATGATTTAAAAAACCGATTACTCAATAACTGTTTCGAATAAAAGTCTGTAAATTAGTGTGCTTGTTGCTTTTAAAACGTACTAAAACATATCAAAAAATAAGTGAAATCGAAGAGGGTCGGGCCAAAACTTCGGTGATTTGGCATGGAATACCCCACATTTATAAAAGGTAGGGGCAAAATAAGTTTCAGTGAAAAAATAGGCGTTGCCACGCCTCTAATAAGAGAAAAAATCGGACTTTTTATATCGTCTTATCCTTATATCTAGTATTTAATTTTCAAAATTCAATGTTCGAACCTTAAGTTTGAATTTTCATTACCAATGTTTAATATTAAACATCTAGCACTTAATGTTTCTTCATTAAAATAACTTGCATTTTTTCACACTTGATCATTGGCGCGGCAATTTTTTGTTCCCCTTGCCTATGCTCCAATCGCGCCAACGACCTCTTCTGTCTAGACTTTCATATACAAGGAATATAACCGGTGCTGCCCAGAGAACGAGCAGGCGCTCAAAGAGCGTAAAAATGAGATCGATAAGATGCTTAAAGAGCGTAAAATAGCATCAAAGAGCGTAAATAACCGTGCAAGTATACAGAATTGTCAACACATGTTTATCGCTGCTTGTAGTAGTGGGCACCACTGAATATAACCATTTTAAACTCATCGCGTTACCTACCTGTAAGGGCAGAACAACGTTTGCCAGGCCGGCTAGTATATATATTATGGTGTTTTTTTTGAAAATTTTGTAGATGTATTTTGGTTTTTTTTTGAGGAATAAAAATAACTGTCCCAATATTTGAGCTTCCCAGCTAAAACAAGTAAGCGGCGCGGCCAGAGTTTATGTCCGATTCGTTGAAATTTTACGAAAAAACCGACTTACGAAAATGTGGATAAAGTCTGCCTTAGGTGCCAAGATATAGTATTTTAAGTATTTTAGTTGTATGGGAGATGTCACCCACAGTTGTCAAACCACGCCCAAATTTTTCGTGTGGGGTGGAAGGGGTTTTTTTTTTAATTTTTTAGAATCGGGTTCGAAGAAAATTCTCCCAAAATCTTATCTTCCTTGATCAATCCTGCGTACGGCGCAATCAGTTTGTTTCCCATTGCAACTATCTTTTTTTTATACCTATATGTACATTTCCATCAAAATTGTCATTTTAGCCGGCCACGTTTTTTAATTTTTTTGGATTCAAGGAGGAACAATTAAAATTCAAAGGGAGACATAGGTAAAATTGCATTTAAAGTAAGAAAAAATATGAAAAGTTAAAAAAATAGGTCATTGAATGAATTGAAGCCATTTTGAGAGAGTGCGAGTAAATCGATTTTCAAAACGAAACTCAATAAAACAAATACAATACAATCGCTGATGAGAGAGCAAATTTTCCTGTGACTTCACGTATACGAGTACAATTTTATCTGAAAGATCGAGTTTGTTTTTAAGAAATCAAAACATAGAAATACAGAAGAAGAGCAGTGCTGTACAAAAATGTTTCCGATCTTTCTGGTTATAATACAGGGTGTTTTTTTAAGAGGTATAGAGCTTCGAATTGAAATAAAACACAAGAAAATCGTTTTAATGTCCATCAATTTGGCTTTATTGGAAGGATAATTTTATGCCATTAATGTTTAAATATGATTTCGGGCATGTGGCCGCCGCGGCTGGCTCGAATAAAGCCAATTCTACAGGTCCAATTTTGAACCACTTTTTCGAGCATATGGGGCCGTATGTCGGCAATAACGCCACGAATGTTGGCTTCCAAGTCCCTTAACGTTTCTGGTTTGTTGGCGTAAACGAGCGACTTCACATATCCCCAAAGAAAATAATCCAATGGTGTCAAATCACACGATCTTGGTGGCCAATTGACAGGTCCATTCCGCGAAATTATGCGCTCATCGAATGTTTCCTTCAATAAATTGATTGTGACGTGCGCTGTGTGGCATGTAGCGCCGTCTTGTTGGAACCACAACTCATCCACATTCATGCCATCCAATTCGGGAACAAAATAGTCGGTTATCATGGCTCTATACCGGTCTCCATTAACGGTAACTGACTCTCCAGCATTATTTCGGAAGAAGTATGGCCCAATGACTCCACCAGCCCATAGAGCACACCAAACAGTCAGTTTTTGTGGATGTAATGGCGTCTCAAGGGTCTCATGTGGATTCTCTTCACTCCAAATGTGGCAATTTTGCTTGTTGACGTAGCCATTCAACCAAAAATGAGCCTCATCACTGAACAAAATTTTGCGATGAAAATCAGCATCGAGATCAATCTCATTTTCGGCCCATACACCAAAAACACGACGCATTGCATGGTCTCGCGGCTTTAATTCTTGCACAAGCTGGATCTTGTAAGGTCGCAAGCCAAGATCTTTGCGCAAAATCTTCCATAAAGTTGATGGACAAAGCTCCAATTGCTGTGTACGGTGGCGAATCGATTCATTCGGGTCCTCTTCAACATTTTGCTCTACAGCGGCAATTGTTTCTTCGGTGCGCACTGTTCGACGTCTCTGCGGATGCGTATTATCACATAGAGTAAACGTAGTGCGAAAACGACCCATGGTTAACCGAATTAATTGCTCTGATGGACGATTATGTCGACCATAAAATGGACAGAGATTGCGGTAAACTTCGCGAACTGAACCATTATTTTCGAAATAAATTTGCACGATTTGCAAGCGTTGTTCTTTTGTCAACCTGTTCATGATGAAATGGCAAACCAAACTGAACATAAATGACATTAGAGTTGCCAGATTTGACCATAAAATGCCAGTTTTATCTCTATTCGAAAAAAAACCTCTAAAAAAAACACCCTTTATATGTGAAGTATTACTGATAAAATTCTTTGATTTTAAACTGATTCACATACGGCTTATCCTAACCGGTCCGAACTTGGGCATGCAGATCAGGCCCGGATAGCTTTGGCAACGCAAGGGGCCAGGCTAACCGGCCCAGTCAAACCTGATATGATACTGATCTGTGTGCCTAATGTGGCACTGATCAGACCGAGTAACAATTTTCGTTCTGATCGCATACGTTTGGCGCTATTACAGATCCACTCCAGACTTGGGGAAACGAAACAGGCCCGGACTTAGGTAATCGGATAAGGCCCGGAGAGGTTTGTTAACGCATGAAGCCAGGCTAACCGGACCAGGTAAACCTGATATGACACTGATCTGTGTGTCAAATACGGTTAATGTAAACCAAATTTGTTTGTGCATTTTTTACGATATCTTCTCTACTGCTGCTGATTAATTGGAGCTTATTGTTAATTTATTTGTGTTGTGTTTTTACAGCATCAAATGACTTAATTTTTAATCTATCACCGATCAGAACTGAACCTAGGTCACTTTGAGCCACATGCAACTGTTCAAAGGTTCTTAACCAACTGAGCTATGCGCATGTAACTCATGTAAGTGTGTTACAGGGAATGCCCAGGTACAAACCCCAGTGGATATGACATAATTTTTCTTTTTAATTTTTTTTTTTTTAATTTAAATAGAATTTCATAAAATAATTTATCAGATTAACATGTTACTTGGGGCAGGTTAGAGAAAAACACATAAATCCTAATATATGACTCTAATTTTACCAAAACAACTGATCAGGCTAAGCTGATCGGGGTTGTCTAAGTTTTTATAGGGTTTTCCATAAAATTCATGAAATAATGGCGAGCCAGCTGCGGTTCATGCCAGAATAGTGCAGGTTCGTTCATGATTGGCAAAACTAATCAGGAATGAACGAAATTTTATCAGGCCTTCCCTGATAGGGCTGCAGTATGGCTAGTTATTCCCATACCTGATTCGAAATCCCTTTCCACCTTTTAGATTCTGATATGATTCACACATAGCTCCCGTGATAGGGCCGTTTGTCCTAGCCTACACGGGTTTTTATTTACGGGAACATGCTGTTTCTAAAGCCTTTTCAGTGATATCTACAAAGTTATGTCAATGTACACTTAAAATTAAAAAAAAATAGCCAACTTTTTTGATTTTTTGCCAAGTATAAAAATTTATAAAACAAAAAATGTTTTAACAAATAAAAAAACTAGCTTTTATCACATGAGGAGACAAGAAAAAACATGATTTTTGGTTGGAAATAAAATTTTGTTTATTTTAAACGATCCGAAGCGTTGACCACCCTGAAAAATGGACAAAACAAACTTAAACCAAAACAAAAAAAGGTTATCACTCCAAGTGCTTATCATTAGAATACATTAGATGACAGATTACAAGTCATCCGACATGAATTTTTTCATAAGAAAATGCTAATTCAGTCAGTTTTTGAGACACATTAGAAGCTGGCAGGCTATTTTTGTGCTAAAAAATAGTGAAAGTGTTTTTACTTAAGTGCTTGAAACAGCACTTTTACATTACATCACAAGTAGTTTTCACTCCTGTTAAAGTACAAAGTTGTAGATATAAGAAAATATAGCACCTCCAAAATGTTCAAAAAGTGCGTTAGTCCCATTGCTCGTCAAGTTCAGTGCAAATTCTCAACAAAAGATGCTGCAAGCTCACCAAAAAATACCAAACTTGGTGTTTTAGGCGTACCCTTTTCTAAGGGTCAAGGAAAAAGTGGTGCCGAACAAGCGCCAGATTTATTGAGAAAAAGCGGTGTAATTGAGCTGTTGAAAAAAATTGCACCCGGTAAATTTTCATTTATAGCAGATTGTATTTTTAAGATTAACATTTTTGATTTGATTAGGTTAGTTTTCTATACGATAAGAAAATGTAACGTATTGACTACTAACACTAGCGGTTCTTAACCTCAGCTCTTTAGAGTAAATACCATAACCCATGTGGCTGTCGGTGTAGAATTTAAAACAAATTCATCGCCCCGGGATTCCTCCCTTCCCGTAAGCTCTTGATAGAATGTGAGTTTTGTAATATCGCGTGAATGAGTTTATCGGAAAAGTAAGGTCTATATTGGAGCGAACAAAGATCTAACTTGGGTTCCTCCCTCAGACCAGCGAAAAGTTTATCTAACAAGGAGACCACCACTCTGTGACTTCACCGATTTGGCTCAAATTTTTCCAGATGGTAGTTTGCGTGAAATAAGAAAACCCATACTTTACCGTGTTACCGCTCAAGGAAAAGCGAGAAATTCACCTTCAAAGTTTTTCAATAGTTGTCTTATACAAAAAAAAGTTCACCCTCTTTCGAGCAGCAGAGTAGCATAGTGATTAACGAGTTAGCGTATGATCCTGGGGGTCACTAGTTCGATTCTCCGCTGATGCAACTTTTTTTTTTTTTTTTATAGTACAATCATTTGGTAGTTTTACCTGGAAAGTTTTGCGGTAGTTTTGAAAATGAGTATTTTTATAGACTTTCATGTGCTCTTTCTGAATTTCAACTTTGCCACCTCGTATTGTTGCCGCTCCCGCCGCCATATTGGAAAAATGGTGCCCAAAAGCAGTTTTTTGACAATATCTCCTGTCTGACTCATTTTATGATAAAAACAGCTACTTACAAAATGAATCTAGAGGAAATTTCCTACAATTTATGTTATAATCTTTTTTTTCGTAAAATCAATAGTTTTGGCGTACGGGCGCCGCAAAGTGTACTTCCACACGCATTTTGGCCAAAACACTCATTTCCACAGCACCTTGAGATAGAGTAAGCGGCGCGTTTTTTTATCATGGCATACCCAGTAGGCCTAATCCACATGCAATTTACTATTCCAATGTTGAGCGCATTCTCCTTTGCTTCGCTGTTCTTGATGGACCAGGTGTTGCGAGTTCATTGTAATTAGTACCTATTGAAAGTCACAGACCGAAATTTCTTTCACATCATCCGATGAAACTGATACTCCCATTGCGGATGATGTGGAAGAAATTTCGTTCTGTGACGTTTCAATCGGTACTAATTACAATGAACTCGCAACACCTGGTCCATCAAGAACAGCGAAACAAAGGCTCTATGGCTTACGTGAAATATACCATATGATTGAGTGCTCAATTTGAACTTTAAATTGAAATACAATGATGTAAGGAGGCTCATAGCCGCCTCCTGGATCCAGTGGCGTACTGTGCACATAGGAAAATGAAATATTTTTGACTTAACAAAACCTCATGGGGCCCCTGCACATTACAATTCACTATTTTCCTTTAATTAAAAAAAATTAAAAAAAAAAGGGGCAGCCACCACCCTAGGTACTCTACTACCTTTAACTGCCTTAAACCGCCACTGATGCAAAGTATTTTTCAAGAATTTTAGAAAATAAGTAAGTCTTAGCGCCGCACTTTTGCATACAATACTTACTTCTTATTATTTTGAACTACACCAATTTAAAGGTCATTTAGCTATCAAGGATTATGGCAATTTAGAGTACAAGCAAGAATCCGGTAATGTTGATAATATGAATAATTATGGCCATTTTATCGGTTGTAATAAAGCCTTAATTAAAAAGGTGCCGGAAATACTCGAGGAAAACAATCAATTTCTGGTAATTGGGGGAGATCATTCTATAGCATTTGGTATGTAAATAAAATATATATCTAAAAGAAAAGAAAAAATAATTTAAGAAATTTATAAAGGTTCTGTCGCTGGGCACTTGCAACATACGCCCAATTTGTCGCTTGTTTGGGTGGATGCGCATGCAGACATTAATTTGCCTGCCACCACGTCATCTGGAAATATTCACGGTATGCCCGTTTCGCTTTTATTGCAGGACATGCGAAAATTTTGGAAGGACGTACAATTGGATAAAATTGCTCCTAATTGGTAAGTCGGAAATATTAACGAAATACTAATTCAATATAAATTAAAAACCACTCCCATTTGTTCAATTGCACTCATATTTTGCAAAGTGCATGATACAAGCAATAAACATTTATGTATTTATTACATTATATCATACAAAATATTTCATATACCTCAGTTGTTTCCTGAGGAACTATATACATACGTATACGTACATATGGAAAATAACGTGCCTATGTACTATGTATCCCGGAAATGTACCATCAATCCACTACGTTTTGTTCGAATCCTAGTGCCTGATTAAGACGAGACCTAGCCTAAAAAAATTACTAAGGCTAATTCCAAGAATAATTTTAAAAATGGTGGTGTCAAAGCGGGTCCACAGTAAGATGACCAAAAACCTAATTTTTTGTTACTCTTGGGCTCGGGGCTACAATGCTCTCTAGCCCTACCTACCTTAATTGCGTGATTAAAACAACATTCAAAATTTTACACATATAAGTGGGCTGGGATGCAATGCTGCATGAATATTTTAATTTAATTCAAACCAAAGCTGATATTTAAATCAAAGCCTTAGAATATTTATTTCCCAAAAAGTTTTCTTGAACTATGCCAATATTTCTTTGTTCAACTTTGCCATAGAGGTTATTAATGACCGCTATGAAGTAAGCGCGCTCAACTCTCGGTTAAGCTCAACCAACCAACCTCTGGAACCGACGACGCCGGTGGACTTTGGACACACATCTCCCACTCCAAGCGCGCTGCTGCCGAGGAAGTCATTGGTTTCCGACGCCCACAACCTCGAAACCAATGGTATGACCAGGTGTGTCGCGATGCGACTGCTGCAAAAAACGCCGCATACAAGAAGACGCTGCAGTCAGCCGCAACGCGAGCCGTGCGAGAAAACTACCGCGAAAAGAGGAAGGAAGAGAGGAGCATTTTCAAACGCAAAAAAAAAGGAAGCAAGAAAAGCGTGAGCGACAGGAACTTGAGGTGTACCAGGGCAAGAAGGATGCACGAAAATTCTATCAACAAGTTAAGCGTCTAACTCAAGGTTTCAAGCCCGGAGCATCCACTTGTTGAGACGAAAATGGAAATCTGGTTACAGAAACACAGAGTGTACTGAGGTTATGGAGGCAGCATTTCTCCAACTTGCTTACAGGCGATGTTTCCACCAATTCCGCCCAGAGAGAATGCAGTACGATACAACCAATCGATGATAATGCAGTGGAAGTACCATCACCTAGCCATGAAGAGGTTCGAGTTGCTATCCAGCGACTCAAAAACAACAAAGCAGCGGATGCTGACGGCCTGCCTGAGTTGTTTAAAGCTGGTGGCGATGAATTGATAAGGTGCATGCATCAACTCATCAGCAAAATATGGCTAGCGGAAAGCATGCCCGACGATTGGAATCTCAGCGTGCTTTGTCCTGTAATAAAGAAAGGAGGCCCGACAATCTGCGCCAACTACAGGGGTATCAGTCTTATTTCCATCGCATATAAGATCCTCTCGAGCGTATTGTGTGAAAGAGTGAAGCCGCATACAGAAACACTGATCGGATCCTATCAGTGTGGCTTTAGACCTGGTAAATCCACCATAGACCAGATTTTTACACTACGCCAAATCCTGGAGAAAACCCATGAATATCAAATCGACACTCACCATCTCTTCGTCGATTATAAAGCTGCGTTCGATAGCTCAGTGCGGAATTGCCTATACGCAACAATGTCTGACTTCGGTATACCTGCAAAGCAGGTCTGCAGGATGACGTTGAGCAATACGTGTAGCTCCGTCAAGGTAGGGAATGACCTCTCCGGAACTTTTAATACCGAGCGAGGTTTCAGACAAGGCGACCCGCTCTCGTGCGATCTCTTCAATTTCATTATGGAGGGGATCGTACGAAAAGCCGGTGTTTATCATAATGGCACCATTTTCTTCAAAGGTGTTCAGCTCCTTGCGTACGCTGATGATATTGATATTATCGGTCGGAGTAAGAGAGATGCTAAAGAAGCTCCAGAGAAAAGGTATTCGAAGGGAAGGTCCCCGGTCAACGACGAAGAGGGAGACCATGCCACCAAGCTTAGGAAGCCCTAACTACGCTTGGCATTAACGATTGGAGAAGGCGCGCGCAAAACAGAGGCGCCTAGCGAGAGCTAATTAGGTCGGTCGTAACCTGACAACGGGTTGTTATGGCCATCTAAGTAAGTAAGTAATGAAGTAAGCGCAAAAAAAGCTTGAGACAAAGCGCTCATATCAAAGAATAGCAATAGCAAAACATAAGCAATTGCAGTTTTTGCACGTGTTTGTTTTTTTGCTGCAGTTCTCAATGTGTTTATATAAAACGCAAAATAAAGCAAGCTTGAAACTATGTATGTCAGGTCACAGATACAGCTGCAGACTTACTATTTATTGATATTTATATTTTTGGTGTTGTAATTTTCAGTTTTTGCATACTAAGAACCTATTAAAATAATTAATAAATAAATTAAAATTTAAGAAGAAAATGACACATCACAAGCTGTTCGCTAAGTAAAGACACACAAAAAACATTCTTTAATAAAACAAATAGACAATCAGACTTTAATTTTTATTTTAATCAAAATTGATGCATATCAAAAAATAAATTATTCACGATGTGTTTTACTGAAAATTCTTATTTTTTATTGAATTTTAATATACATTTACATATAGTTGCTAAGTCATTTATAAAACACTTATTTAGCTTAAATAACTTAAAGTTTTTCTACCCTAAATCACAACTCGATTTTTACTATCATTCCATTCACAATTTTTCAGTCTTATAAGTTTCCTCATTGGCTTTTTGCTTAGATAAATTTTTATAGATTTTTTCGTTATAAATTTGTATGCATTTGTACTCAGTTTAATTGCTGTTTGCAACTTTGAAACTAAATGAAACTGTGTTCATTTCCAAAAACAAAATATGTATGTGGAACACAATGAAAAACAAAATTAAAATATTTTAAATTAAATCTCAAAAAAACAAAATAAAATTAAGTTTTCTTTGAAAAAAATTTAATATTGTTAAAATAATTAAACTAACCAAATTTAAAATCAATTTATGTATGGTAAATGTAAACATAACAATTAATTTAATTAATAACTTAGTGTTACAACTTAACAAAATTAAATTTCAACAGACTTGTACAAATTTGCATAAATTATTATAAAACTGAAAAAAGTTTGAAAACTCTTATTTAGATATAAAAATATAAATTCATTTTAAAAGTATATACCCCATTATTGACAACCCATGATACTAAAAAATGTTTTTAGAATGTGTGCCTACAGGTATGCAAAATAAAATAGTAAGAACTAGCACAACTACGGCGGATTTTACAAGCGAAAACTATTGCTATTCGCATTGCATACTTTTAGGCACACTTTAAATATACAAATTTTTAGCTAACAGAATAGTTGAACTAACTTAATATATTCTATGGGTGTTTCAACAAAAGACATAAAAATGGTACAAAAAACCCAACCTAATGCTGTCAATTTGAAGACGTTTACAACAATTGGGAACCGGTACCATATTTTGACCTAAGGGAATGCAAAGCTCAGCTGTCAGAGCATGAAAAACATTGTGCGTTATTTGACAGGGTATTTCATACAAGAGTACATGCATATATACATCGTATATGGGAGAATCACAATTTTTTGTCACCACTCTAAAAACAGCGGTAGAGGTCATTTGGCGATTTTTATCTGGAATTTGAAAATAGTTATTTGTTATCGCTCAGTGGGTATCTATAAGCTACTAGCATTACCCTGTGCGCATCGCTTTACCTCAACCATGGTGTATATTTGATGTGTAGTCTGCGTAAAAATTCTATTTAAAAAATACTTTTGTATGAGGACCACCCTTATGTATATGCACCCAAAAAAAAAAAATTTACAACCTAAGCAGTGCTTCTTAATATAAAAACCACGTGGTGTAAGTTCCATGAGAATCGATTAAGCGGTCTTCGAGAAAATGATATTAAAAAATATTTTTGTGTGAGGGCCACCTTAAATAAAAGTTTTGTAGCCTAAGCCTAATGTCTATTCAGAAGAGCTACGTGGTGTAAGTTCGGTGTGAATCGACTAATCTGTCTTTGTGAAAATGATAAATAAAACTTTTATGACCTCTTAACATAAAAGCCATACTGTGTAAATTTCATGAGAATCGATTTACCTGTCTTTGAGTAATCGTTATTTTTAAAATATTTGTGTATGAGGGCCATCCTAAATATGCTTCCTAAATAAAAGTTTTATAGTCAGATTGATACTCACACACTCTAAAAATTTCAACAAAATCGGCTGGATAGTTTCCGCGTGCATAAGAGACAGACAGACAGATAGACAGACAAAAAATGAATTTTATATAATAGATAACAGTAAGATCACTATTAATGATCTTTTTTTCTGAGAGAGCCTTATGAAAAATGTAACCAATTCGACTCGGTAAGTCATGTTCTATATAATTGACAGAAATTTATCCAAAATATGTCTGCGAGTTAAATATAATTTTTACTGTCATCTTTTCTTTTTGCTATCTGAAAGATATTATTCAAAAATTATATTGTTGGAACAAGACCATCTGATGTCAATCAATGTTTTATGTCTATGAAAGCTCAAGTTTCTAAGTCTATACATAACTCAAAGATGTGCCCGTTTAGTACATCATACTAAGAGGACAGTGCACATTCTTAAAGAAAAATATCCTAACGCCAAACTGAATGAACGTTTTGTTCATTCTAGTTAATACTGTTCTGAATAAGGCTCTCCACATATAAGCCAAAATCTGTGTTGTGGACCATTATCAAGATATGCAGCATCTACATTTAATATAGCTTTAAAAAAGCAAACTTCTATAAACAAATTAAAAATCAAGCAGCTTTAGCAGTTTTTGTTTTATAAACAAAATCGAAGCAGGAGAGCTGCAGCACATTTTTGTTACTTTAGCGGTCACATCTGCACAAAAACAATTACTGTGGCTAAGCCATATTGATGTACAAAATTTTTCTTTCAGTTTTGGAATCCTAAGATAATGATTCATAATGTGGTAGCTATAGGGTTTGCTTAGCAAGTGCAGAAGTTATATAATTGTTAGTTTGTTCACAAAAAATTACTTTTTTTATGTACATAAGCGGGGCATTGCAAGTCAAACCTTAAAATCTTCGAATTGCCCACCATAATTTTTTGATACATAATTTTTAATGATACTTGAAATAAAAATATTACATCAAAAAAATCGAAATCGAGGCACATCTAGTTTTGAATGAATTTAAAAAAAGGTTTCTTTATCGACATTTTTAAAACTCATTTTCTCAATAACTTGAAAATTCAGCCTCAAATATAAATGTATATTGTATTAAAAGTTTTAGATGAGATAAGAACGCATTGATTTCATATTCGAAAAATGTCTGCATAGCAAGGTCTGAATGACCTTTTCATCATAAAAAAAAAAAATTATTTCGGCCAAACATCAAACAAAAAAGTTGACGAATTCGAAAAAGAAGGCATGGCACCCCTCATACAAACTATACGGTATACAGAGAGCTATTTAAGTAAATTTTGTCAAATTCAATGTGGGTACATTTAGTCAAACCAGCCTGCATGTAATGTGGCTTTTCATAAAAAATTAAAGACTTTTTCACTTTTTCTTTTTATTCGGTGTAGGGTATTTAATTTTTGACGATGCCAAAGATACCACCTATACTTTTTTTTTATGTTATTGAGAAAAAACACTTTTCAAGTAGAAAAATTGTGTGGATCCCCTAACATCTTTATAATAGTGCTGTTCTAACACTTCGAAGAAGGAGCTTTGAAGCCATAAATGCAAATTCGGTGAGGGAGCTGAAAGCTATTCCTGAATCAGGCTACGAAAAGTGTACGGATGAGGTGTTGGTGTACAGCAGTGGGGCTCTTCTTTTAAGTTGAAAAAAGTAATGAATATGTTAATTGTAATTCGTTTTATTTAACAATTCCGCATACTTTTGGCACATAATTGGGGAATTCACAAGGTGCCATACTATAACGTATCATATTATACGTATGTCATATGACTTTGCAATGGTTGTAAAATGTTGTTGGTGCCCATCTGCAAATAGCATTATACAATACTATCCTTCGTGCTCTAAGTGTTGCATAGTTTATCTATTTTACTGAGAGAATCATATCTAAAAAAGAGTGACAAAAAAATGTTGTACGCAATAAACTCTTGCTGAGAGAATCGTATCTATGCTCATACATTTGCTTGTGAATCCCCTAAATGTTGGGAACTCCGCTATTTTCTTTTACACGGTAAAAAACGAATCTATTTGTGATTGTTAAAAATGTTCATAAAGGAAATTACCAGAGCAATTATTTCTAGAGTTGTTCTGCATGAAAGTTCTTGCTCCAAGGCTTCGAAAATTATAGAAATTGCTTAAAATACTTACAAAATTAATTAATACACATAAAAAAACAAATTAACAACTATAATATAACTTACAATTAGTAAAAACAAAATGCCAATTAACAATAAATAATAAAAGAAATAATTACATCTCGTTGTTTACAAAGTTTTTTAATTTAAATTAAAACTTTAAAAAGCCATAAACTATATATGTTATATATAATAATACGATCTATTCAAATGGTTGCTAGGTGTTTCATGTTTGATTCTTCTGGGGAGTTTTATCGCAGCTTTAGACTGAAATGTACTTTGGCAATTGCACACGATATGTGAAATCAATATTTAACTAAATAACTTAAGCAATACGGAAATGAAACTTGAGTATTCGTTGCTGTTCAGGCACAATTAAACTAAATCGATAATCAAATCAAATCTGTAATTGAGATAATTATTATTTTTTTAATATTTTTTCTTAAATTGGACACTCCTGAAAATAAAGAAAGAGAAAGAAATGAAGAATAATATACACAGTAATTATAATAAATATAATATTTAATGTAAAAGATAAAAATATTTATTGCAATGTAAGAACATTATTTAATACAATGTAAAAATGCATTGATTCCAAAAACAAAATACAAAAGTATTTAAAAAAATTAATTTTATCACAAAAAAAAACTAGCATACACGATTATTTAAGGCACCCGTAGTAAAACTGACTTATGAGCGCTCAAAACTATGCAATAACAAACTATGTAACAATGGGCCCTTTGCCGCGTGTTAAAATATAAATGTTATAATTGCATAACGTAGGGCGCTGGAATCAAGTCAGAATACAGCAAGGCAGCGACAATCAAATTTAAAAATCGAACAAATATTTCAAAAAACTTTAATAACAATAAACATAATTATATAATAATAATCATAATAATGAGGAAATAAAAAAATTTACTTACCGAAAATATAATTTTAAGGAAACATATCTTTAAATGTGTTCAAAACTGCGTTTTTTAAGTTGTTTTATATTTTAAATACATATTTATAAATTAAAACTAACTGCGGCGCTTAACAAAAAATTCGCATTTACTTTATTTTTTTTTTTTTACTAAAAAAGAGATAAGAGGTGGAAATCAAAATTTGCAGTTGATATTTAGTGTACACAATGGCATAAAAAAAAAACTGAAATCTTTTATCTGAATTACAGTGTTTCACAGTAAAAACAAAATAGAAAATAAACACTAAATAATGTGTCAAATTCAGGCAGCTAATGACTTTAAAAGGATAAAGGTCTAGACATATGCAAAGTCTGTTATATTAGTACTGCAGCAATTAAGCTGTTTTGATTTCAAGAAAGCTACCGAGAAAAACCCAGTGGATTATTAGTTCATTTGTATGTTAAAAAAAGACCAAAACGAGGTTGATATGAGAAATCTTATATATACCTTTCACTCCACATGAGCGTTAAAAGATTGGTTGGTAGGGTTGAGAACACCCTCTCAAGTCAAATGTTAGTTTATTTACCTATATTCGCTCTAAAAAAACTCAATCCCTCAAGGCTACCAAACTGTACTGCACTGTAAATGGGGTGAACAATTTTGTTTTCTTAAAATGAATTTTCCAATAAATTCCATATAAATTGGGAGAACAAAATTTGCATACAAAAAGGATCATGCATCAAGCCACTTTGGGAATTTTAATCAGTAAGCTCTTGAGCCATTCATCAGGAAGTTTTTTTGTTCTCCAAATAACTTTGAAAATAGCAAAATTGAAAAAAGCCAATAAGACTCGAAGCACCTAAAAGTTTTCGAAATGTACCAATTAGTACCAAAAAGTTTCGAAAAAGTTGCTAAAGCTTGAGAAATATCGAAAATTATCGAAAAACTCTATTAAAGGCGATTGATGTCGAGTAGTATCGCATGAGTCAAAAAAATCACAGAAATGTCAAATATATGGCATCGAAAATGACAATAAGTCAAAGAACATCGATGAGTCAAAAAAAAATATAGTCAACAATGACAGAAGCCGAATTAAGCACTACGCAGAATTTGCTGAAATATTGCTATTACGAATGTGCTGCTAATTTTTATTTTTATAATTAATATTAAAAGTTCGAATAATATCGAAAATTTCAATAAAAGCATAAGTATCGAATAGTATCAACAAAGTCGATTAAGGTCAAAAAGTTTCAATCGGAAAAAAAAGTTAGTATCGAAAAGTATCAAATAAGTTGAAAAATTATGGAATATTCGACAAAAGTCTTTAAGATATCCAAAATAGATAAAAGTCTTAAGGTGTCGAATAAGGTATCGAAAAAGTTGATACGCTTCAAAGTGTCGAATGATACCGAACAAATCAATAGAAAACGAATATTGAATAATATCGAAAATGTCGTTAAAACTCAAACAGTATCGAGTATTATTGAAAATATCCTTTAAAGTGAATAAAAGTCGAAAGGTGTCGAAAAACTCGATGAATGTATTGAAAAATATGAGAAAGAAGGATATAAAAATTTGACCACCTGTTTTTGAGCTAGTGCAAAATAAGATCGTTACAATTTATGTTACGTGTCAAAGAATCTTATAACTTTATTTCATTCTTATCTTTTTATATAACGAAATTTAGCATACTTCTATGTTTCGGAACTCTGGCTATTGAGAAAAGCAAAGATTTGCCCTGTTTGTGGCTTTACAAGCTACAATTGAATGCCTCACTTGTCACTTGAATGCCTCACTCGATTAACTCCACTTTCTGAATTTTATTAAATTTTAGTATCAAAGCACTGGATTGATTCCAAAAATTGATTGAAAAATGTGAAGCATACTTTCAGGCTAAAAGCCCAGGTTCTTTTGTTGCATCTTTATTTTAGCAGTTTTTCATTCGCAGCTAGTTTGGCCTAGGAAAAATAAAAATACTCTCAGTTACATATGATATTATGAAATTAAATTTACCACAGGGTTTTAATGAACAAAAGATTGACTTAAAGTTAAAATGCTGCCTGAATATTTGACACACATTGACCTTAAGAGCACGGGCAAAGCTCTTTTTATTATAATTACTTTGAAAGAACACAATCATTTCAGATAGTTTTCTTTTAAATACGGATCAGAATACCACTTAACAATACGAAATGATAGATTTCTTTCAAAATTCCAAAAGAAATTTTGCCAGTTTCTTAAAGTTTGAGTTTTGTATAAAATTTAATAAAAAGTAAAAACCGATAAGAGTAGCTTAATATTGTCGTAAAAAAAAACAAATAGGCGGAGGTTGATTTCAAAAACATTTAAATGATTTTGCTACCAGGAATTGATTCTTTTTTTTTGTGACACAACTCATAAAATTTTCACTGCAACAAATAAAATTTAATTTCCCTTTTTTATATATATTATGGTAGTAACCAACAAAAAAAAAACAAAAACTTCTTTTATGTTAGTAAGTTTTTAGCACTATAAAAATCACAATTTCACCAAAATTTAAATAAACGATTGTACAAACTTAAGAAAAGAAAACAACGACCTGTTGGTAATAATAATTCGAGCCGGATTCTACATGATCTGTAAATACTAAACCCAAAAATAAGGCCAAAAAGAAACAAAGAGCAGAAGAGTGAAAGTCAAAAAAAAATTCTATGCAATTTATAAATTAAAAAGTTTTGGAGACCGATTCAGTTGTAACAAAGATATATGTGGAAGATATTCTTTGTTATCCAATCAGTAATTGAATTTCGTTTGTGAACTGTATGCCGTCTTCTCTACAAAGTTCTTAAATGTGGCGTAACATAAATGGGCACTCTGTGCAAATATTTTATAAGAGAACTTTGATCTGAGTGAATTTTTTGCTAATCAATACTCAATAGCGCCCCTTAGCTAACCGAATTCCTATTTTTTTAGTTCATCATGACAAGTATACATCATATAATAGATCGCATTTGGCGACCAGTATCGAGAAAGCTCTCAACATAAGCTGTGTAGCCAGTAACGTACCTAGGAGGGGTGGCTGCCCCGGGTGCAACGGCTTGTGGTAGCTAATGGTAATTCACATCTTCGCCCTGTCATCGTATGTCCACGGTATGCCACTGTATATATTATAACTCAAAGACTTGATTAACACAGTCACCAGGCACCAACTCTCTCTCGACCACTCGCCGAAGCGGGTAAATTACCATTTACATAGGGGCCTTATCAACGAGCATGTTTTTGTTTCAGGAAATTGCTTGCCTTTCAATTTAGGTTTGAAATTAGCACTAAGCACCCGTAGCCACTATACATTCTAACCATGATTTAACTATACATGGTTGGAGCGATACCAGATAGTGCCTCCTTCTCTATTGATTTTCTCTTCGCGAATTGTCAAAATCGAGCACAACAAAAAGTGATAATTTGGTTAAAAAGAAAAACAAAAACATTTGTTTCGCAAAGATAAATTGATTTTTTATTTCACGTGTGAATTTTTTCTTTTAAGTCTTTGTTTAAGTGAATTACTATGCCGCATTTTTTTAAGTTATTTCGCGCGGTTGCCTCTTTGAGTTCCCACGAAAGAGGGAAGGCGTCGACAGCGGATCGAGTACAGAATGGAATAGAGTCCTGTTCAACAATTTCACAGCATGTTCCTGCGGTAGTACTGCGACTATATGGCTTATAGCACGTACAAGTAATCTTGAAGCTCCCAAGTCTTAAAGGCAGGATTAATTACATCCTGAAGGTTACACAATCCGGTTTCAGCTTGATTGGTGTTGATGTCCACTGTAAAGCCACTAACTTTAATTTTGTTCACATAAGTTTGATATTTTATCTTCTTTTTTCCTTTGTTTTGATTATGTTGTTGACAATTTGCGAAGAGGTGTCCCAGGGTTGTATTTTAAAATTTTGACAACGTGCTCCAACCTATATAATTAAATCATGATTCTAACCGTCATTGCCCCAGTTACGCCACTGTTTATTTGTTAAAGAATTATAGTGCTCTACAAAAACAAAAAGGGAGAAGCTCTAGGATTCTAGTGACCTGTTCTAGGATGCTAAGTATGCCCGCTAAATACAAAAATTGTCTTTGCTCAACAGACGCTTGGATGTAAGGATGTGTGTAAGTCCTAAGCCACGGTTAAAGGCCGCCCACTTAACATAACTTTTATGTAGAATTACTGTAGCTAGCGAATACGAAGTTTGGCAAACTTAAAGATATTTGTAAATCCACTTGTCAATCATAAAAAAGAATTGATAGGTCTTGCCACAGTATTTCTGCATAAGGATTGGTGTGCGCTAGAGGCCTTCGGCCGCGGTTTTACAATTCAGCGGGGCAAAAGTACCCTGGATCAGTTTCTAAGAACCATGCAACTGTTTTCTATTGTAGATAACACCTAGAGGCAACGACCGTCAGACTTACGTCATTTTTATGAGGTTAATATTTTCTGTGTGAAAATGGTATAATTGGTAATAATAGTTTGATATTCAAGAATCTTGAATAGCGATACTGTCGTCAGCTATCACCGTTTAAAGAGGCCAAAAAATAGTAGTTTTTTTTTCATTTTGCTCATTTACTCGAAAATTAATAGAGGAGAAAAACATCCTTTTTTTTAAAAGAAAAAGAAAATTTCCGTATGGCTGCTTTAGCATTCAAATGTTTGCCCATTAAATTAATTAATGTTAAATAAGAAAATTCATTACATAACACATCTGATGTTGTTGAATAAAACGGGCAACGGACTCGAAATATTCTATAAGAATAACGTGATTTGGTTCGAAAAAAATGTGAAAAAAATTTGTAATTATAAACTTTTTCAAAGTTTACCAAAACATTCAAACTTCAAAGTAAACTGGGGAAATATTGAGAACCAAAATCACCACCTTAGGAAAGGTGTTTATTTTTTTTTTCAAGTAAACGATGATACTTGTGATAAGCGCACCTACTCAAGACTTCTAAGCTCTCAACCATTATTACCATTATGACGGTCGCCGGCTCTTACACTATTAGTTAAGTTCACATATAACGAAATTCAGTGAAAGATGACATTATAGTCGAAAAGTTATTGTACATTATCTTCTTCAAATGTTAGCTTTTGTACTAAAACGATACTTCCTTTCGAAGATACCGATCGCACCTCATGTTAAGATGTTTTCATGCATTTTATACATCAATATCACGGATGCCTCTAAGTGAAAGTTAGGATATAGTGTCAGTAGTTAGTTGATGAAATTCTTTTGGATTTGGTCAGCATTATTCTGTTTAAGCGTACTCTCGCTCTGTTGTGTCCTTAATCTGCTCACAGAGTATAGCATATCCGCAAAACTCGTCCAACGTCCACGATCAAATTCCCTATGGCTATAATTCGATACGGCTTAATTTGCACTGTGCACAGACCCAAAACAACTCGTCTAGCGGCGCCCTTTCGATCAGCATAATGCTCCCGAAGGCTCTATTTCTAAGACATGCAAATGGACATGACTTAACACCAGGGTCAGAGTCGAGGCCTATCTAAAACCGCTGCCATTCTTTGGGAAATGGCACCTGGTTGCAATGCAATTCCAGTCTGAGTGCCTTCAATTCTCTACAACATTTCCCCGATTCGCGTATATACTGCTCTAGCGATAATTTTCATGATGATGATGATAAGACAGCCGCATCTGCTACCTTGAGAATTGCACTCCAATGCTTGCCGGCAGACTTCAGGTAGTGATTTTCGTAACCTGTGTCCAATCCATTTTCACTTTCGCCGTTTGATTTGAATGGAAATCGGAACTTGACACCATCTGCTGAGTAATTGACATTGTCGGCAGACTTCATGCGAGTCAAGTTACGAAATTCCACTTGATCAACTTCAGCTCCATAAGGCCAACTTTAAGCGTTAACCAAATGCAAAAATATTTTACGCACTAACTAATGACACCAAATACAAACCGACGAAAATTTTTTTTTTCACACCGCTCTAAGCGCTTTTTTCAATGTACGATATCTCAGAAATGAAGTATCGTATTGAAAAGTTCAAAAGTTACAATTTCAAGAAGAAGATCAGAAGAATTGTGTACATTTCACAAAAATTCTAGGGAAATCGTAGTGTACTGAATTTCATCAAACACAAAGAAGAGAGCTTCTTAAATAAATCTTAAACAAATTTCGAAGAAGTTTCATACTTTTGTAACAGCACGTTTTTTTTTTTGCTGAACAAGATATATGTACATAAATACTGAACTGAAGACGTGTTAAAAAAAAAACGACGACTTAAAAGAAGGTCCCCGGACACAGCGAGCGAATATAAACAAACAGAAAATGATGGTACCTACAAGATATAAATTTTGCAGACAATGAATTAACAGAAACAAAATTGTGAACATAATAGAAAGAACTAAGGTTCAATTGGAAATTTGATGAACACAAAAGAAAAAAAATGTAATACAACCAAGTGTTACAAAAACAAAGAAGATCTTAAAGAAATTATAAAGACACCACAGTAGACACAAACGACAACCATCGTAGACCACAAAACATAAGAACAATAGAAAATTAGGAAAATTGAATTTAAAGCAAAAAAAAAAGAAGAAAACAACAACATAATAAACTTAACTGACAACCGAAAACTATAATGCGAATTATAAGTCAAAAAATAAATAAATAAAAAAACGAAACTGTACTGCAAAAAGAGGTACGTACGATACGCAAAGGTTAATTGGTTGTATAAGAAAATAAAAAAACACAGTCGTATTTTCAATTACATATTCATATTCTTCGTTATATATATATATTTTTTTATAAATTTTCAAGTTCAATTAATAAATAAGGTGTTTTTAATATTTTAAATTGTTTATAATAATAAATCAATAAATTGAGTAAAATGTTTGAAAAATACTTGCATTAACATTTGGAATAATGCAGATATTTTGCGTTTTTTCTTTTGTTCTTTTTAATAATTAAATGCTTTGTATAATTAAAATAAATATATTTGAGAAAATAAATTGTACATATAAACTAAACTTTTAAATTGCTTGCACAAAAATTTAATTTAAAAATTATTTATAAAATATGAATTGAGTATTATCTGTTGTTTTTATATACATATCATATGATATATATTTTTAATATTTTTTTGGAATGTATATTATTTAAGTTTAAAGTTAAACTAAAAAAAAAGTGCAGCAAATACAAATTAATTAAGATTAAAATTTAATAATTAAATTATAAATTAAACTTTGGTTTTTTTTCAGTTTCTCATGTTAATTATTAACAAATAAACTTTTAAGTACCGAGTATTTAATATTTGGTTTATACTTTATAATTTATTCTATGCAGTTTCTGGTTGTTGACTAGCATAATTTATAGTTTCTAGGAATGTCGTTCAAAAAAAAAAAAAAAAGAAAAAGAAAAACAAAAGATAGAAAAATGCCTTACATTATATAAACACTAAAAATATAAACATTGAAAAAAAAAAACACTTTTTCCACTTAATATTTGAAAGTTTTGAGATCATTTAAACACAACGAGTAAGCAACATTGGTTGAAGAAAAATCGACGAAATTGCGACGCTTTCAGAAGTGTTAAAAAAACAACGGCCTATTGGCTATATTGAGTTAGCCCATCAGCAGTTCGTTTATAAAAAATACACAGCCCTAGAAAAAAAACGGACGGAGCCCCAGACTATTTGATGGCAGGAATTGGTTCAAGAATCAATAAAATGTTTTATTTTTTATTTGCTCAAACTGAACTTTGATTTCCTTGTGAGGTTTAGGTCGCTATAACTGAGAAACTAATGCACATTTTAAAGCGTACCGATATCAGTGCCATTACAACAAATTCCATTTACCCTCCTTTCATTATATAGTCTGAGTATCCTTTTTTTAAGGACTATGCTATGGATGTATATATATATTTTAAAATGAAAATCAGTCTATTATATATTATCCTGCAACAGTTGTCTACAGACTATTAAAAACGTAGAATTGAAGAAACAACAGATTGGGTACGTACACTTAACGTTTCACATATGTTGATCATTCCAAACGGCGGGCAAGTCGTGAGACAAATTTTCGCACAGATAAACTTATGGATTCAAAAAGTATTTGAAAAATGTTCTTAGTAAGACGCGCTGTCACTTAAAGTTATTAATGCGAACTCAAATTAATCTCTAACATTTCTCTCAAATTGCTAAGATTTGTTATCACAAAGAGCTCAAGTTGAGTATCAAAATTTATAGAGAATTTAATTCTCGAAAAATATTACTCGCTCAATATTTCGAATTTTAATGTTCCATTATTGTCTCAACTGTAAAATAAGTTAATATCAAATGGAATTTTCCTCTACAATCGTCCTAGAATTTGTTACCATATCGAATTATATGAAAAATTTAAGCGTATTATCTTTTTCAAGCTTTTGCAAAGCTCTTTTTTGAGAATTCTGTATTAAAGAATGTTTGGCCACTTTTTTCAAAAGATTTGCAATCGAAATTATTTGTACTTCAATGTCTTTAAGACAGACGGTAACCATACCATGGCCGCTACATTTTTCAAATTATCTGTGCAAGCAAGTTACTTTAATACTTAAAAATTTTCGAAATAAAATGTAAGTTTTTCGGACACTTCGGTTTACTTTAAGTTTTGCAAGGTTACCCTTCAAAATAATAGTATTTAATTTCTGTCCAAAAGATCTTTGTTCGGGATACATTGCAATGCTAAAACAGAAATTTTAACAAATATCATTTTTTTTTTTAATTCACAAAAAATCAAGAGATGCAATTTTGTAATAATTCAAAGCAGTAACTAACAAACAAATTGAAAAACAACGATAGCCCACATGACCTACGAAAATAACAAGAATCGTAATTCTTCCAAATTTTATCTTGTTATCTGAGAAAACATATTTTGTGGCTTATTTTAAAATATATTAATTGCACCACCAAAATAATTAAACTACCCTCAGTTATGGATTGCTGAGTGTTCCAGCAGTAGTCAGGAAATCTAAAATTAGCAAGGGCGTATGCCCTTTACTTGAATAGTTCCAGGACTGTTCTCGGTTAAGGTATAGTTATCCAGCACAGTTCATCAATTTCATGATTACGCTAACTAAAGTTTAATGTTATCGTATGAAAGGCTGAGGTCTTCGCAGTCCTAGATTTATTGGTTTCTAATCTTTCAGAAAGTCCGAGATTAGTTCAACATTAAACCCCACTAATGATTAACATAAGCCGCTGAGTATTTCAGCACTGTTAAGAAATTCCGAAATGTGCCTAACATCCGAGCCCTGCACCTTTGATGCTTCTAAATTTCCCAAAAGCTTTATTCTAGTACGGATGACTGCTCATCTTCCTCACAATATCTGCAGCTATTTTCTTCGACTACATCCATTTTTTGCGATTGGTAGTTCAATTTGCAATGACCTAAACTTTTCTTAAGTTGCTCTTTGGGAGCGTGGAGTCTTTTAGCGTTATAGTTGTATTTTCCTGCCGTAGTTTTTATTTTGGTAATGTGCAAAAGATCTTATCTGGTCTAATGCCAAAGCAAGGTTTAGGACCTAGGAGCTGTAGGGAAGTATCTTATCTCGCAAGTTTATCAACCACGAAGGTAAGAAATCAGCAATTAACATATTATATAGATAATTTCTCAGATAACAAGGATAATTTGAAACTATTACTTTTTTAAATGTTTTCTCTTTTTACTCACAACAGAATTGTTTCTCGATATTCTCTTCCAGATTTTTGGTAAATTTTATAAAAAATCTATGTATCAAAATTTTTGTTTCTCCATGACAATATATCCGGAACTAAGATATTGAGAAGAAAAATGAATCAAGTGTAAACATGCATTGCTTATAAAATTTTTAATAATGAAATTTGTTATTCGAAAGTATCATCTTAAATTGTCGTCAGTAATATCGAACGTGCTGGAAATTGTTTAATTGCCCTTGAACCGTTTGCCTCGTGATCAACTATATTGAAACCCCTATATCTTCCTAGCACTCCTCCTCGCTCACCCTGTCTCATTTTTATTTAATTCCTACTGAAACGAAACGAAAGGAAACGAAAAACAAAACAAACAAAACAATGATAAAAGCACAAAAAATTTAAACCAGGCAAAAAACAATCAAAAGACACAACAAAACTAACAAAACGTTGCCAAAAAAATAAAGACAGAAAACTCAAAAACACAAAATAATTGTTTAAATAAAAATAATGGTAAACAAATTTGAAACTAAATGAAATCAAACAAATAAAAAACAAAATTGAAATTATAAATAAAATAATTTTTATTAAAAGAAAAATTTTGCTCGTATAATTATTTACTTTTTTTTTGTTCACTTGCGCTGTTTCTTTCGTTTTGCAATTATTTTATAAATGTTGTTTTACACTACATTTTGTTAATTAATTTTCGAAAAGAAAAACAAAAACATACTAATACAAAATTTTGGGAAAATCATATAAAATAATAATTTTTTGTTTAAAATTAAAATGAAAAAAAAAATACCAACACACACACATAGAAACTAAAGGTAAAATATTTAAATTAAAATTAAATTAAAATTAAAACTGTTTGTTTGTTTTATAGATTATAAAAAAAAGATGTAATTAAATTGCTCACGTTATTATCATTGTTTAAAGGTATTTCATCAAATAGGTATATAATTCAAATTAATAATTAAACACATTACAAGTTACAGAAAACAAATAAAGAACTAAATTAGAAAAAAAAAACAAAATGAGAAATATTTTACGAGTAAATAAATAATAACTTAAATATATTAAAGACATTGTCAAGGAAAAGCTTACAATATATTTATTTCTTAATCACTTAGCTTGAAATTTAAAAACAACCTGTATTAATAACGTTCTAGTGTTCAAGTTTCTTTAGAACAAAAAAAAAACACGAGGCAAATTCAATAAACCACAAACCAAACTATGTGCTTTCAGCGATTTTGTCTCAAACATCTACTGACTTGTCATTTTGCCTTAGCACTTAAAAGCATTAGTTTGAAATTTTTTGAATTCCCATTTTCAAGCTGGTATCTGACTGTAATTTCGATTCGATAGGTAAACATGTGCTGCGATCTGGGAAAAATTACACTACCTTGCCAGAACAAAATTTTCAAGAAAGCGAGTTGAAATTAATGATTTTTAGATTTTATTCTATTATGAACACTGGTTAACCTTCCACACAGCATGTGCACTAGTATATGCACTCAAGCGCGGCATAGCATCAATTTGGAAATACTGGGTAAATCACTCATGTTAAGAAACTCGATTTTCTCAAAATAGAATTTTTCCAACTACATACAATCTTTAAAAACTCATAACTTTTTAAATATAGTGTTTTTTGGTATTTCTTTTGTTTCGCTTATACATACTACTCTAAAAGAACATGGCACTTTTGGCAAAATAAGGTACCTTTTCCCAGGCCGCATATATCGTTGGTAAAATACTCTCATCAAAGTATCTTTATCAAAAAACAAGCGTCGAAAAAATTGCTCCACAACCAAACGTTCCACAAACTTTCTTTTTTTTTAAAGTAATTACCAATTCAAATCAAAATCAAATCAGATTGTTCAATTTATACGAATTCACTGCAAGTATTGTGATAAAAAAAAAACGCTTGATCTAATATGTCCGTTTGAAATCGAAAGATCAACCGTCAACCGACTAAAAGAGCATCATATGATGAGAATTGATTGAGTTCTGGTGCTTTGAAGTTGGTATGACTTTTCAGTTTGATACACAGTATAAGAAAACGTACATTTAAAAAAGAAGCTAAGAATTATTGTTTTTTTAAATTGTATGGCTCCATAAAATTCAAAAGAAAACCTTTTTACTCGATTCAAATAATGTTTTTCTTAGTCAATCAAATCTTATGGCACGCAGATCTCTTTCGCCAGAGTTAATATTTTTTCCTTTACTACCAACAACTGTGATATTTTTTCACAAAAACTAAAGAACGTTGTTGATCAAAATTTTTTTAGTTGTGGAACGTTTTCAGCGATTTAAAAAACCTCTGAAATAACAAGTTTCAGTTAGTTACAACTCATTTTGAGCTGGCATTAGTTTTCTTAAATGGAATCTAAGGAAACTAATTAAATTTAGCGTCAAATAATAAAAAATCAAAGCATTTTCAATAACAAGAAAATAGCGATTTAGTTATCATTGGACTTTCTTATAAGCTTTTCATACGTTACTCTTTATTCGCAAAATAGTATTTTGCAGCGTTCCGACAATGTCTTTGTACATATACATATATATATATATATGTATATATATATGGTTTGTTTAATTAAAAATAAAAAAGGTTGCATTAAAAAGTTTATTTCTTAACTAGCACATTTTTTTCTTGTTGTTAAGGTTACTCTGTTGCTTCTAACACAATCCAAATCTAAAAAATTACTTAAAGTGCAAATAATTAAAAAAAAAAGAAAATAAACGTAAATTAAATTTTCAAATAAACAGAAAAATTGTGTGTGCAAATGCAAAATAAAAAAGTTGAAAAACCCAAAACCAAAAACTGAAATGAATAAAATTAAAATTAAATTAAAAATAATATTCTAAATTAAAATTAAAAGAAAAAAATTATAAGCTAAATTAATTTAATGAATGAATTTTTAAATGAATGAAAAGTTTTGTTGCTGCAATTTTGTCTAAATCATTTTCCTACTACATTGATTGTATTTTTTTCTTACTTAATTTTTTGTTTTCTTTTTTCTTGCATTCAGAATCTGTTTCATTTTTTCTTTACACTGTAATTAAACATAATGTTTATTCTGTATCGCATTTTATTGATGCCAGATCAATTATTTTGCTTGCTATTTGCGTTTTAGATTTTCGTTATTGTATATTGTAATTGTAACTGTAGTTGTTGTTGCCGTTTCTTCCTATTCAAAATTGAAAATATGTATAAATTTATTACATACTTAAATAGCTTAAAGTTTAATTTACAAATAATTGTGTTTCTTTTTTTTTTTTCATTTTGTAAATATAATTTAAATATATGTATGTAGGTATAGAAAAATTGTTTATACGTTTTTCTGAGATACACATTTTTGCATAACTATTGCACAGAACATTTCCACACAAAAATAAAAATGCACATTTTTCGCTGCCTTGAAAAATTGTTGCTTGTTTTGCTCGAAAAATGTGCCACAAATGAGAAAATCTTAAAATTTAGTGTTTAGTGCTCAAATTAAAATCTTTGGATTTAATATTTGCGATTTTTTTCGCTCAATTACTTCTATAAATATTAAAAAAAAAAAATTTATTTAAGGATATAATTTTTTTTTTGTTTACATTGCTAAACATTTTAAATCATCATTAAAGTTTTGACAAAATTTTTACAATTACGTTTTGTTTTTTCACTTTTAATTTCTTTTAGCAATTTACATTGTATAATTTTTTTGTTTCTTCTTTTTTGCATGTTTCTCAATAATTTCAACTGCTGTTTACGCATACTTGCTTTTGACTAGATTTTTAGTTTCATATTTTGTTCATTATTCTCAATATTTTGTTGCTTAAACTTTATAGCTATTTTTTATGTTTTTTACCATTTCACTGAATAATTAAAACTTATTTACTACAATAAATATTTTGTGTAAATTTCACACTATTATTTTAAATACATATATAATATATAGGTTATATATGTTAATGCGTGTTATATGTATGCATACGTTTTTTCATGTATTTGTGTATATAATAGTATAATAAATATAATAAATAATTGCAAAGGAAAATTCTAATAGTAAATTTAAATTAAAATAAATTTAATTGTAAAATTACCAGCAAATACAAACTGAAATTTTTCGAAGAAATGTTTGTTGGGAATAATGCATTCATTTAGCATTTTATTATCATTAATAACGTATTGTAATTAAAAAAAAAATTCCATTATCATTGAAGCATAATATGTTAAAGAAAATATAATTACATTGGCATTGGAATTTCAGTGCTAGTTAAATTTTAAAAATTTGAATTTGATTTAAACAATTAATGCTTATGAAATCAAACTATCATTAGCACTGAACCATTCAATGTTTTGAGCATTAAACTTTCATTGGCTATGAAATTAAATTTAAATTACATAACAACACTGTACATTGACAATAAAATATAGTTTTTTCTTTACAATTTCAATGAAAATGATAATCAATGCTAACGCTACTGCATATTTGAATTAAAACAAAGAAATCAACAAAAGAAAAACTTAAGTGAAACAAAGCGATATTTTTTCAATTCCACTGATATTGCATAAGTAACAAAAATTTGGTGAAATTATGTCAACTTTTGAGTAACTAATAAATTTAATAAAATAAGTACATAAGCAACAAAAATTTCTATAGGATAAGAAAATCAAACATAACTAGCCAACGTTTGAATTTTAGAAAAAGTACCTAGAAAAAATTTCCATGAAATATATTTGTGCTTATGTTATTAGTTGTATTATTGTTGTTTTTCTTAAAACTGTCACTTTTTGTGTTTTTTATTTATTTTCACTCAATTTTTGTCTATATAACACATATATTTGACTACTAATTTTATTCGTTATAATTTTTAACCTTTATAATAGTTAATATTTTAGTAATTTACTTTTATATATGTAGTAATTTTTAACACTTTAACGGTTGCTCGTTTCTAAACTTAAAAATTGTTGTTTAATTTTATTTTTTTAATACTGTTGCAGCCTCTCCGTGTATTTTTCAAATAGTATTTGTTTTAATTGCTCGATAAAAATAATTTCTTGATTATATAAAATAAATTAGGTATAAAATTTCAACTAAACAAAAAAAAAAAACGAGCAAGCGTTAAAATTTTATACATTTTTTTGGGTTGAGAAAAGTTTAAGCTAAATTTGGTTTTTTTTAATTTAAAATTTATTTTTATAAAAACATCGTTTGCACTTCATCGAATTGCTTTAAAAAGCAAATAAAATGCGCAATGGAAGATTTCATGTTTATAATTTTTGCTTTTTGTTGTAAAAAAATTTAATTTTCTGCTTTTTTTTTTTGTTGATTTCTTTGACTGAAGATTTTCAATATCTGTAGGTAGGTTTCCATACACTGTCACCTACTATTCGAGAATTGCATACAAAAAAATGTATGTTTGCATAGATTTTAAAAAAACCCCCAACTAATTGAATATAAAACTGTGTGCTACCCCGTACTCTCCCCTTCCAAAGAGTTCATTTGATTTTCAATATACAATATCTTAAAAGTTAATGTTTGAACAATTAAAAACAGTCGGTAAAAACATTAATTGCTGGCAAAAATGACAACGACTATACGAGTTGTTAATTTAAATGAGTTATAATCATTACGTTTAGAAAACGTTATTAATAACGTGCTATCATACTCAGACAATAGTAAGTGTTATTTTGCCAGAATTAAGCGTAAGTTGTAACTTTAACAAACAGCGCATTGTATACATCATTATCATTGACCAATTTAATGTTAATAAAAGCAAATTTCAGCACTTTAAATAATGAATATGTACCCTATTTAAATACACAGACCTATAAAAAAAAACGACCCACCGATTATATAAGAGTAGTTTAAGTTAATGGATTTTAGCGTGCTAAAACCGATTGAGACAGAAATAGTTCGCGTCTCTCAATAGAAAATAAAACCACACAAAAAGCTTGAAATGCGACAATAAAAAGATGAGAAAGCTACATATTTGTATTTCATATGTTTTTTTAAATTAATAAAAAACATAAAATTACCACCAAAAGATATCGCGGGTGCCTATACATTTATGCATGTGATTACATGCACACACATCTGTTGCCGTAGATCGACAGAATATCCCATCAAAACCAGCCAAATATGGAATAAAAATTTGTTTTTTATGTGCTCATCGTATACAGCCTTGATCGAAATTACGGTCTTAAACGTAATCAAGGACAACGTATTGTTTAGATGTGACTAAAAGACCATCTGGTATAAATGACACTTTTTACTTCGCATGCATGCATGGCTGAGGACTCGAATAAAAATCGCAATGACTATTGTGAGCACAGTTCACAAAAATTGAAATGAAATTTCAGCAGTTGAAAATTTGAATATTCCATGGAATTTTTTTTTTTACTTTGTAAAAAAAATGATATGCATGTGGTCGCATGCACGAAACACTACCTATTCGTATTCTACGATGAGAATTAAATAAAAAAAAACCACATCTGTGAGTATTTAACGGATAACACGTATATAAATTAAGAACCCAAAATCTATAAAAATATCTCTTTTGAGGTCGAAATAAAAAGCAGACCATGCATGTCTTATTTTTGGGAATGAAATTGATCAGAAATTACAATTCCAAAAATCGAATTGTTCGATTGCTGATTCTTTTGTCGATTTCATTACTGGATTCAAAATTTAGAATTGGAAAATTTTAATCTCATTTCAAGGAATTAGAATTCCGAATCGATTTTTAAAATTCCATGCTCATTTGATTACAGGATTAACAGTTTGTAATTGAAAAATATTTGAATACGCTTTTTTAGTTTCGTAAAGTATCAAATTCATTATTACGTATCCTTAGAATGAAATCAAAACTGTGCAATTTCAGATTTTGATTTCTGTAATAGAATCGACAAATCCATTTGCCAATGAATTGAAAAAGTTGATTGCGAATTCCCTGGAATTTGAATCAGAAAGTATCTATTCATGATTCTTTGCCCAATTTTTCTTTAACACACTTTGAAGTTAATCTTTTTGAGGGTGTCAAATCTCAGCATGTCTAACTTTATGTACATATGTAATCTACTCAATAATCTGGGGATCAATTTTTTACAAATTTCGTCCTTAAGTAACTCTGCTTGTTTGAAAGCATTAATAGTGAAATTTTAACAATTAATGTGCAGCCTAACGAAATTCACTTCTTTATTTAATTAGCAATAAATTTTTCAATGACAATTGACCACCCCTGCTAATGCCTTTGTTCCCATAACTGTTTTGTAGTGATAATGTAAAGTATATCTATATAAAAACTTATCTTAAATTGAAAGCAAAGTTGTTATTTCATTTTAGTTAAAGTTTTGCCAATATTTTCATATAAGCTTGGCTCTGCTCTTGCACATCATAATTCTCTGTAGTGTTAAAAATTTAATTATAATTTTAGATTAGCATCTTGTTTGCTCAATTTGTTTATGCAATGTTTCTTAAACATAATAGCTGCTAAGTTTTTAGTTTATATATAATCTCTGTACTAAATTGTAAACAATATATTTTTTTTTTTAATTTGAACAAAATAATGCATGTAGTTTAATTTACAAACTAAATGTTTAGCGTTCTAAGGAGCTGCGAGAAGCCGCTCGCTTACCACGACATTATGCTTGCTTGCTTGCCAACCCAGCACTAACAGATCGCCTCAACTAACCACCAACAGTTAACGTGAAGCAACATCACATTCATTCAATCGTACATTGCCTCCACCAACCTTTTATATTTTCAAAGAAATTTCTTATTCGTTTACTTGAGATATTTGGTTCATTTTCCTTCACGTTTTAATGTTTACTGCTCTGCGATTTATGTGCTTTAAAAAGCAAAACTATACATGAAAAGAAAAATAGTTATTAAGTTTAGTTAAGCATAATTTGATTGTAAAGTCAAAGTTATGATAGAGAGCAAAGGTGTTGCTACTTTTTAAAAGCCTTAATAATTTTTACAACTACGCCATATCTAGATAAACTAACCGACCCTAGTGTGAATACACAAAGCTTTTTTATTCATGCACAAATTGTCTAATAATTATTATAAATATTTGAATCTGTATTTTTCTCCAGCTTAATTTGAATACATATTAAATTAATAAAAATTATTTTTACCGCTGCAAGCCAATTAAAGATAAGAGTAATATTGACATTAGAGGATCTGATTAAATTATCAAAACTAAAATCGGATGGAGATTACCAGATTTACGATAGAAGCGTAAATGAACAACTTGATTTTGCATAGAAAAGCTACTTAACTTCGACGTGTAGAGTTTACACTGATCTTGTTCACACATAGCTTTTCTTCTGTGTAATATTGTAAGTTGGAACTTCCTCTACCCTTATATTAGTATTATAAATTTTCAATCTTTAATAAAGCATGTTTTCTAAATAAAACATCCCTATTCCGTTGATTCAAGGCAAGTGTAATATTTTCACTTGAAGAGCTGATTAAACCAAAACTAAAATTTCGTTCAAGCAAAACTCGTCCTGAGATTGTCTAGATTAGCAAATGTTCATGTCCCCTTTTTTACAAAAATGAATGGTCGTTTATTTCAACTAAGGGTTACTTTGCGTGCTTTTTCCCTACAGTATGTGATAGTGACGGTGGTTGCTGTCTTTGTCTTTATTGTAATATTACAATTTTTAGTTAAAAGGCTGGGTTGTTAACAAGAAGCACAAAATGCTTATAATGGAAAGTTCGTGGTAATAAAGTTGGAGGGGAGCAGTACGAAGTTCGTGCGTGTTTCGTTTCCAGTTTTTGTATTTTTAATGTGTGTGTGTGTGATGTTAATTTTATTACTGTTGTTTTTGCTGTTGTATCCTTATACAATAATAGCATAATGTTACTACATACTAGCAGATAATTAAATTTTAATTTTATATATTATTTTTCAAATAAAAGAGAAAGTTTTCTAAAAATTCAAGAGAGTGCTATTCATTTCACTCTCTTCCTTTCTCTCTTTTTTGCTGTTACTTATTTTCATATCCATTTTGTATTTACTTTGATTTATTGGTTTTAAAGCTGACTTGTAGCACACGATTTCCCATTGTATAACCGTTTAATGCTCGAATTGCCATTGCTGCTTCATCGTAATTGGTCATGGATACGAATCCATAGCCTTTGCATTGATTTGTTGATGGATCCTTAACAATCTTTACTGATTGTACTGCACCAAAGGGACCAAACAATTGCCAAAGTTGTGATTCTTCACTCTCAGGTGCCAAATTGTAAATGAAAATAGGATATGCACCACCTGGTCCACTGGCCAATGTGGTAGCTGCAGCTGCAGCTGCACCTAAGCCATTTGGTAACATTACGTCTAGCATATCGCCAGCCATGGGAGAGAAACGTGCCAAGCCCTTATTTACTGGGGTGTGCATGGCGCCACCAATGCGTCGCACCAATTGTGGATTAAGAAAAGCCGGTATTTGTGGCTGTATAATTTTGCTTGTGCTACCTGGAGTATTCGAAAACTTAACCACAATGGGATCGGTGCAATTTTTCGGTGTTGTGCCGTTGAGGGCAATGATAGCGCGAGTAGCTTCTTCACGTTTATCGAAACGTATGAAACCTACACCCTTTGTCATCGAATCATTACCAGCGTTTTGCAAAATACGCGATGTTATGATAGCTCCAAAGGGTGCAAAAATCGCTTCCAATTCTGGTTGGGTCAATGATTTCGGCAAACCGGATACATAGAGATTTGCACCTTTGATAGCTTCTGAAGAGGGTCGCGCGAACGACACCTTAATGGTCTTATTCTGCAAACGTAGTCCATTCAAAACATTTACTGCCTGTTCTGCATCAGCAGCTCGCACGTAATTAACAAAACCATAACCTAGGCTTTGTCCCTTTGGTGTATTTTGTGGATTCAACGGATCGATAAATGCTGTTGATTTGTCGCGTATCAATTTAACTGATTCAATTTCACCGACACTAGAGAATAATGAACGTATCTCATCTTCGGTCATTGTCTGTGGCAAGTAGTTAACAATAAGATTGGTACGTGTCTCCGATGAGCCATTAGTACCACCATTCTGTTGACCATTGGCACTCTGTTGCTGCAATTGTTGTGTTACTGCAGCAGCGGCAGCGGCCACAGCTTGTTGTGTCTGCTGTTGCTGCACTTGAAGTATGGCCTGCTGTACCTGCTGCTGCTGTTGCAGGGCAGCTGCAGCAGCGGCAGCCGGTGTAGCATTTGATGCAGCAACGGCGGCAGCTGCTGCGGCTGCAGCAGCCGCTGCCGCTGGATTACCGCTTTGTAGGAGCTGAGCCTGGGTATCAACACCACCAGCTCCGGTTGCGTTAGCCATCATAAAATCCACTTTGATTTGAAGATTTGGTAAATGCGATATTGAGAAATGCACATGAAAAGAGAATAAAACAAAAATAAAAACTAAGATTAGCATAGGGTACAAAGCATTTTCTATTATATAACAATAAATTCAAATTGCATATAAAGGGACGAGAAGATTAGAGTTTGTTTGTACCTACATAATTTCCACAACCGACCAAATTTTACGTTTTTAAATTTAAAGTACGAATCGAGGTTTTTAGCACGAATCGAGGTTTATAGTACGAATCGAATTTTGTGCATGCAGTCGCATGCACGTCTTTTCAAGCTATTTTTAAAAAACAATAAATTGCAAAAGAATGGTTATTTTATATTTTTTTTGGAATCTATGTTATTAAAGCATTACAAAACCAAGAGAAAGAAAGTCTCAGAGCTCTCCGTTCTTTTTATTGGTTGATCAAGAAACCTAATTCGTCGCAAAAAGTTTTTGCTTATCTTTCTAAGGAAGCCAAAAATATACAAAAATTAGAAAAACTACAGAAGTCAGCACATCTTAAAAAAAATATATATATGCAAAAAGTCGGCTCGTAACATAAAAAGTTTTCATTCAGTTTCATGAATCTCATCTTGGTTAATGCTATTACTACTTACTCTGAAATTATAGATTGATTAAACGGAACTATTTATTAGACTTGCAAATATAAGTTTTTCATGTGGAAAAATTATTTCAAGGATAATACATGGTGGAAATGATTAATTTAACGCAAAGAAGTCGACTAGATTACTTCTGTATGTGGCTGCAATTCTTACTGGTAGATGGGAGATCGAAAGAAAATGTTGGTCATTTCCTCGAAAAGTGTGATTAAAATCGGAAAATATAACACGGGTAAAGTTGTAGAGAAGAATAAAACCTCGATTTGTGATTCTTTCGAACTCTTTAAACAGCTACCAGTGGAAATTGCCACAGATACAGAAGTAATCTGGGCGGATTTTTTTTTTTCACTAAACCAAATATTTTCACCAAACGCTATCCTTGAACTAACTTTTCCACATGAAAACTTTTATTTGCAAGTCCAATAGGTCCGGTTTTTTGGCTGTCGATCTAATTTAGACAGTTTTTATTCAATCAATCTATCACCAATTAAACTTAGCAACTTTTAGCAACAAAATTCATAAGGTGCATAGGATAAAATATCTGCAACATTATGAAAAAATGTTAAAAAAAAAAATTTTTTTAAAAAATAGTAAAAAAAAAAGCCATATTTTTGTTTTTATTTCTTTGATAGTTTGGCACATTTTGGGCAAATATCAAAGTAGTATACAACACATATATAATTTTCACCTTTTCAACAACGTGTTAATACACAATAGTTACGACGAAATTTTTTATGGTATTTTTATGTTTTTTTAGATTATTTTACATTTAATTTTGTTAAATTTTATTTTAGAAACACATTTGGTGGTCATATGCATGTAATGCATAATAAGGGTCACATGTCGACCTATGAGGCTTTTTGCATACAATTTTCAACTTAGTTTTTTGGAAGTTTTTGTGCTATTTAAAGTACATTTCAAATGCGTCGCATTTTAAAAACATTAGAAACATTATTTACTTGTTATTAAGTTTTGAGTCAATGACACCAAAAATTAGCTATTCCAAGACCTAATGATGACAAAATTACATTATTAAAAAGTTCACTTGAATTCAACTTACAAGTCATCAAAGTAAGGCAAATATTTATAGGCTAACGACGCTTGTTCCTGCCCATAAACGTACATATTTCGACTCAATAATTACAATGCTCTGGAAATTTCCACTTTCGGTCTGCTAATGGGAAGTTTTTAGCCCACAAACAAATGAAATTCATGACTGAAAACAGATAAATTTCCTTTTCTCTCTCACTCAGAATAACGGCCACTGACACATATACGCTTAAAGGCGCACAGGACTTCAAGGTCAGATGCAATTCTTGGGCTCGAAAGTGGAAATTATAACCTTCAATTTAAGATATTTTGGAAGGTTATATAACTCCAGGTTTAGTGACCACGGATATTTAAAAAAAAGTTAAAAGACGCCTTTTTTGAGAGTTTTAACCCTTATTTTATCAGGTTTTGTGCCCAAATTTGACTTTATCGTGCAAAAATCTATCGAAAACATATAGTCACTTCCCATTAGTAAAACCCTTATAGACCAGCTTTATTATAGAGAACTTTAAAGTATTTACGCTATATTATAGACCAGCGTTATTATAGAGAACTTTAAACTATTTACGCTTCATTGTATTTAAACAAATTTATGGGAAAATTTGGGAACAACTTGTGAGTAAATTCGATACAAAATTAGATTTGATCTAATTTCTTATTGGAATTGGTTTAGCGCCACTTAACTGCACGAATGGAAATTATGGACTAAGAGATAGATTTTACAAACTTTCAAAATTGGTAACGTACAATGTGCAGTCTCGTGGTATTGTGATGACTAGGAAAAAAGAACCTCACTTTATAAAAGTCGATATTCCTGCTACAGGCAGTGATGACCTGTACAACCGCACTTAAATGCTCAGTCCTAACCCTGACATTGAATGTTTTATTGAAGAAATAATGAATTAATAAATATGATTTTATGCAAACAAATATTAAATAATGACACATATGGTTACAGATAATATGCTTCATAAATTCATGCAGCGAAATTCACATTTTCACAAGATACAAAGATTTGAAAATATTTGTTGTATGATAGTTGACACACATTGTTTTAGAATCCCACCCACATTTTGTAAGATGCTCGGTACAAGCAATATTCATTTATCTAAACTAAAATTTACAATAAAATCTTAGCAGCTAATATATATAGCGTTTAAAGTGTTTTTTTTTTGGAAAGGAGACGACATATACCATTGCCCAATCACACCCACATTTTACGAGGTACTTAGTACATATATCCATGTAATAAATCATACAACTATAGCTGCTATAACAGCTAAGATTTTAAAAATGTTTGTTGTAAGGAACGTGTCACGCTCCAACATTTTTTGGGATAAAATTACGAGCTTCAAGGAACCTCTGTCAATTTTCGTCGAAATCAATTTAGTGAAAAGGTAACGACCCACAGACAAATCCACTTATAATGTTATATATATATAGATACATATATAATATACTCATGTACATTAGGGTTAGGATGTAAGATTAGCTTTTAGCTATGTTGTATACATATTTTTAAAATAGTCCTATAGATATAAGAGATGAAACTAACAAACTTTTAGCGGGTACATTTTTTAAGCTATTTAAAGTTAGAATAAACGAGTATATAAAGTAAATAAACAAATATTTACAGTTATGTGTCGGATCCAACCGGGTTGAAAAGTTTCTCATGGCGGCAGTATTTTGTGCGACTAAGCAAAGACTTGTTTTAAATATATTTGATTGAAGTAAAACTCACTCGATGACACTATGCTCAACACCAGCACCACAACAAGATTATCCTGTGTTCAAAGAAGAACAACATTTAATGTTAATGCATTTAAATATTTAATATTTGAACAAGATAAACTGTTTGGTAGCTACAGAAATAGGAAACAAAACAATGTTAAGAGGACTAAATATTGAAAGGTTTTACAAATAGGAAATGTACATATGTTCATATTCGGAAAATTGCCAAAACTGTTGATATCATGGTTAAGTCATTCAGAAGAAGAAAAAGTTAAGTTAAAAAGTAGCTAACTAAACAAAATAGAAATATACTGTTTTTGAGAATATGTCCTTTGAGAATGGACACTTATTTTTAACATACATACATAGTCATATAGTAAAATGCAATTAATCTAGAATAAATATTAAACGAAAAACTGACATCGAAAAGGAGAAAGTCAAAATACAATAAATGAAAAATAGAAATGAAAGAAGTCCTCTTAAAAATATTTATAGAAATATGTATTTGGGTAAACAACAATGCATACAATCATTAAAAGTTTCTTAATACCTGTATAACATAGGATAAAATATCCGATAATACCAAATTTAAATACATATGACTAGAAATCAATCATAAATATATGTATGTTGGCTTCATATGGGCTATGTAGGACCATGGCCTAACCCATCCTACTGTGTTCATACAGTGAAAGTTTTTCTTGACAATTCTCAAAGCATTGTTAGAAACTTGGTAAGCGAAAAGACAAAAAAGAAATTATATTTCTGGGAATCGGAATTATGATCTAGGAATCGAACAAGGGCTGTTAACGTGGAAGTCGAATACGCCAAACTACGACCGTATGCCGCAAAGACACCAGGGTGTATTTCGGCTAAGGAATAGCCAAAAATTATTAATATATAATTTGAGTGCGGTTATAAATAAATATGAATATAAGAATATATGTACAAAGATAGTTGAAAGGTATAGAGTTCCTGTTGCCTAGCATTTCAAAAATTTGGTTTAAATAATTATAATTGCATATGAACGGTAAAAGCAAGTTACAAAAGAAAAAGAAAAAACAATATGTTTGTTGTCCATCTTGGGCCGTTATATTTAGTTAGCCATGTTGTTGTTTTTTTTTTAAGTTGCGTTGCGTCAAATTTTGAACAGAGAAGTGATCTGGTTGATATGGAACGCCATAAATATTGATATAACAAAATAAGACATAAGCCTTACTATGGCAAGACATAATTTTTTGTTTGAAACTTATTTGATGCTGAGCACTAATATCTTTACAAAATGCATAGATCTGTTAAGATTCCAGTCAAGTTTTCATTTCATTTAAAAATAGAGTATCTACTCAATCAAAACATCTCTCCGATTTGTAATCCGGAATTACTAAATCAAACGAAAAAAAAATATTTATTCGTTAAAATCTATTATTTCGCCTTGAAAGTAAGCCCCTCCGCTTGCTATACAACTACTTCAGCAATACAACTTATGTCACCCATACACATTCGTAAGATGATTGAGGAATAGATTTCAGCTTCTTTAGCGATTTTGCTTTTATGGCTTCAATCAACTCAAAGCGTCATCCTCGAATGGTAATCTTAAGTTGAAAGTCAGACGGAACCATATAAGGTGAATCGATCCTTGGTCGATGACATTCGTTGAGTTTCGGTCTATAAGCTCTTGTACAAAGATGGCTTTATACATTACTGCATTGGCGAATTCCTCATGGAATTCACACCACCATGATACAGCGGACATTATTCCTTATTTACCGTTTAAAGGTGACAAAATATATGTTGATAAATAAATAATTTTGTTTCGTTTTATTTAACAATTAAAGAAAAGTGAAGTGTATGTCGCTAAATAACAAAACGATTTAATAAATCACAAACAAATCATATGTGGAATAATTAACTTTATAGTTTTTACTGCATTCTTTTCATATTTCTATTTTTTTTTTTTTTTTATTGCTTTAAAAACTAGAAAATTGTCTTCAATTTGAATTAAACTAATCTTGTCCATAGACTTAGGCATGTTTGATATTTACTATGTTGGCACGGTGGACTTTATCCAAGTTTTAATAAAAGCTCGGGTTACAACAAAAACTTGAATTGGGGATTATTTGCAATTTAATTTAGATGCGATATAAGCTAAAACAAATGAAATCGTAATGCTTTTTCAATACGTATGAAAAGTTTAAAGAACATCCGATTTTGTTCAAATTTTGACACGTTAAAGAACTTAGTAGAAAGATAGCCCTTTAGTTCTAATCAAGTGGCGCGAAAATTAGGGTTATTTTAATAAGTTGATTAATGGTACCTGCTTCTTCGCACGCACTCTTCCCGTTGTTTTTTTTTTTTTTTTTTGTCATAATGAAATTACTCTCTTAACACCTCATTCTATCTTTACTCATCAAAATTAATAAAAACAAAACTCTTGAAAGAGGGTTTGTTCTTTGAACTTTGTACAATTCGTTCAAACGGTACGAATGAGAACAAAACCAACACAAAATTCAAGAAGCATTACAAGCATAAGCAACGAAAAATTAATCGGCAATTTTTGTGTAAGATTTTGCATAAGCTTAATCTTTAAAAAATTGATGTTTAGCTAAGAAAAAAGTATGCAATAGCCTTCTTAAGTACAAATGTGTTGTTTTAAAAAAGAAATTATTAAAATCGGTTCAGTTAATTTTGCGCCAAAGCGTTACAAACCATTTCCATGTAAGAAATTTTATATAAATAGCATAGATTTATCCAAAAAATTCATATAAAATCAAATTTTACAGATACTACAACCACTACTCTGTCCTAAGAAGCGAAAAGGGCGTATCTTAAGGGCAGGGTCACGTATTTAACGTGTTTTTTTCTTTTTTTTTTATTTTTTTATCTAAATGAAAAACCTTTCAAGAATATTGTGTGAAAATTTGAGACGGATCGGAGCAAAAACAACGAAGATACAGCAGTTTAAGCAACCGTGCCTCATACATGAGTCAGTGCACGTTTAAAATTTTAAAGCGTTTTTCTCACAACTCACGTTTTGAAAGTCGGTGCACACCATAACTTCAAAACTACTGCATCGATTCTTTTGAAATTTTGAACACTATTTCTGTACATAATTTACAAGGTAACGCTGGAGAGTTTTTTTAAAATTTGTCAATATTTATTATTTTATAGTAACAAATTATCGGATTTTTTTTTTTTCAAAAATCGCATTTTTTATTTCAAAGTGTTCCCAAAAATTGAAAAATTTAAGTTTCAAAAAAACCCCCCAGCGTTACCTGGGGAAATTGATTATCTAACGAAAAAAATTTTTTTTTTTATTTTAAATGATCCAGCAGCAACTTATCGTGTCCACCGCAATTCTACTTTTTTCTGAGACCCTTCCAAATAATTGTTGCCATTGCCGTAGTTTTCAATATTTCTACCTGATAGTTTTTCAAAATATTCTTCAAATGTTAAACTTTGATCTATTTAATAAATAGATTTTAACTGTGTTGCCGAAAAAAAAAATCACAAAAATGTGCCCGTTTTTGTACGAATTAACGTTAGCCTCCCCTTAAACAAATTCATTTTCGTGATTCTTATGTCATCGGATAGTTTAAGAAATTGCGCGTCTAATGAACAACTCCAAATGCCGGTATCTTAGTTCAGACATATAAAAAATCTCCTAAGAGAATTCTTTCTATCTCAATTTTACAGGTATTTCAACAAATTGACATACACAAAACATCAATTATCTCGAAACGAATTTTCTCTTACGTCTCCGGTTCGGGAGATACAAAAATTTGTAGGTGTGCTATTCAAGTGACGCGGTGTGCACATATGAAATATTACTACAAAACAGTAAATATGTAATTAAAAATAAATGTTTAAAATAAAATGTGGATTTTTTTCCTTTTGATGTACATATATCGACTATAAATAACATCCGAAATAATTGTCCTTTCATTGTTGTAACTCAACTTGTTATTTAAACTTGATAAGCCCACCGCGAAGACTTAGTTAATTTTAGGAAATGCTTCTAGAAATTTCATTTTAATTTGTTTATTAATTTTGAACATTTTAATGCCAGAACGCGGATAGTATGTGCGTGACTTAGATCCGCTTAGTATGAACAAACAGATACACTAAATCACTTTAAAAAAAATTTATTTAAAATTTAGATAACACCTGCTTTCATTAAACTAAACATTTATGTGGCTTTTGATTTTAAAGATAAATATGCAATCAAAATCGTCGGAAGTTGCGGATACATTTTTTCTAAAAACTTGCCAAAATTTACCAGAGAAAGGGTTAATATAAAAAAAATTTTGTGCAAAGGTTACATAAGCTTTATTAACATGTTAATAAGAGAATTGGACGAAATCGCATTTTTAAGAAAAATACTTCAGAAAAGATATGTTGCAACTTCCGATTGATATATCTCCGAAACTAGATTCGTCAGAAAAGTCATTATTTAAAAAAATCATACACGACTTTCGAAAGCTTGTGCGCAACTTTCACTGCTTGTATCTATCTGCTATACTAGATCCAAGCGACAATTTGTTACACATTTTTTTGACTAAAAACTCAATTTCTGAAAAGAAAAAAAAACACGAAATTGTCTCATACATAAGCCAGTTCCCTTTGTTATCATATCGATGCAATGCATCGACAATTTCGATCACAATAAATATATCGTTACTTATAAGTATCGAACATTTTAGTACAACGCAGACTTGTATGCCAAATTATACAACAAACAGAAGAAAAAAAAAGTACTTAATTATTGCAACCCTGACTGGAATGATGCTATTTTTATTGCTATTTCATTTCTTCTTTACTTACTTTTTTTTCTTTGTTTTTATTTTACTGCCGCTGTTGAAGTTGTTGTTGTTTTTATTGTATGTAGTCTATATACTATCGAGGGTAATTGTGGGTCGGTCGGTTGTACAGTGAAGTGTTTTATTGCTTTTTTGTTCTGAATTGAATCCGATTGAATTGAAGCGCGAGCACACACTAACACGACTGATTTTTCCTCCCTTTTGAATTTTCCTTTTCCGCTTCTTCAGTAGGAATTAGAGAAAACAATGCTGCTTGCAACTCTCTATAGGAAATCTAAATTTGTATCTATATTTAAATATGTATGCATGTATGTATACAAGTGAAAAAGAAAACTACGACGATGATGGTTGCCAATCAATTTATTGATTTTTCTAGCTCAACTCAAAGTTAAAGTGTTTTTACGTATTACACAATATTTTGTGAAACTTCGGCGGCAAAAAAAAAATATTGCTGGTTTACAAATACAATTCTATTAATTTCCACACACACGCACAAATACACTTAAAAACTGGTGTATTGTATCTGCTAATAAATTGCATCCGAAGAGAAAAAAAATATTAACTTTTAATTGCGTTGTAATCGCTTGAATTTCTTTTCTGTATTGAAACAAATCAAGAATCCACTTGCGAGAGTTACAAAATCTTTAAATTTTCCTGGCTTGTTAATCCGTCGTCAGATACACTTTTATCGATCGTTCATGCGCTGCGCCCTTTTTTCATCAATTATGATGAGACGAGTTTTCTTTCGCCACTTTACTTTTTTCTATTGCACACAAGTTTATTGAACTTTCTTTGCCAAGTTCTTTTCTTCTATTTATATGCAATTTTCGCACTGATCTTTAACTTTTTTCAAAAATTTTCGTATCCGTTCGATACTATTTATGCAACTTGTATTTTATTTTACTTTATTCTTGGTACCGTTTTTTTCTTTTTTTTTCTAAATATACATATATGTATGTTAGTTTTGCGAAACAGCAGCGACGACAACACAAATGCGTTCCGAACGAGCGATGATGGGAAAATGAGCTCGCTCGCTCGCTAGATTTTCGCTTCTTGGCCAGGAAAAAGTAGGGGAAATTCAAAATGGCTGCGGTCGTCCGGCGCATTTTCATTTCCATGCGCGAGTGCAAGCGCGCTATTTATTTTGCGGTTCCTCATGCCTGCGTGTGAGAGAATACGCCGGATATGTATTGTTCTTATGCTGCAGCAGAAAAAGAACTAAGCTTAAAAGTAGTGTTGTTGTGTGCAAATGAAAAAAAGTAGAGTAGTAACTATTTGAAGAGTACTTTATTTGTACAGAAAGTTTTTTGCAAGTAAAAAAAGTTAATGAAATTAATTGGCTCTTATATAAGCGGACAGGTATTTATTCAGTTTTCAGTAGCGGTGTCTAATTCAATTTTGAGTTGTGAATAGTTAAGTCACGCGGCACTTAAGTACACTTTGAGAAACCCAGTCATACAGTAGCAGACTTTAGCGATAGAAAAATTAAAATTTCGGATAAATTGCATAGATAGGTCTGACTTATATATTGTAACTTATAGATAGCAGATTTTCCCATTTTACAAAAAATTAGCTAACTGGAAATCGTCTGTAATATCATATATCCTTATCCAAACATTTTTAATCGATTGCTGTTTTTAAATCTAACTTTTTGTCATTTACTTACATACATACATATGGTGCAATGTATCAGGAAATTTATATTATATAAAACTTAATAGGTCTGTGATTTACATTTGACAGGGAATCCACAAAAATTTCAAAATCAAAAAAATGGTTCATGCTATAGAGCATTCTCATTTTGCCTTTGTTATAGAGAAGTCAATGTAAAAAAAAAATATATGTTTATGTAAGCCGGTGTTCACGTAAGTTGGTGGTTTCCGTGAGTCCACTGTATGTTGGATTCTCTTTTGATAAAAAGAAATTGAAAAAGAAAAATAATTTCTCAGCATAAAAAAATTATGAAAAACATTATTTGTTTCACTATATGATTAAGTATAACCCATTAATAACTTTTAATTTAAAAATAAAAATAAACGTTGATAATACTTTTTGAAAAAAAAAAAAATAACAATTTTTTTTTAATGTGGTCAAAAATTTAAACAATTGGTTATAACTCAGAAACTGCTAAACTGGTTATGTACTCGTTTACCAATAAAAGTGGAAGGCACGTTTTCAAGTCATTTGACAGTTAGTCACATTAAAATTCAATTGAATGAACTGTCAAATGACGCAAAAACGCGTGCACGCTCTCAGATAATATTTCATTTGCTGAAACTAGTGCTTTAAAATATCAATTGCGTTAGACCCATATTTTAATAATAACCATAATTTAATAAGCATTAGTGCAGCAATGTCAAATGCTGATTCTTTATTTTTATTTTATATTTGTATATTAATACACACAAGCTTACAAGCAAAATTGATCATCTACAAAAAATCAAATTTTGTGTTTTTGATGGAAGGTGTACAAATTTTAATTGCTAACGTAATAATGTACTCTCACAACACACCTTATCAGGTACATACTGTATACATTTTTTTTTATAACCGAAAATAATGAATCACAAAGTTAAGAGAATTTAAGCGTAATTAAAATAATAATTAGCGTTACTCACAGTCAATATTGCTTGTAAGCCGAAAAATGAGAAAATCTTTTTGATTTGACACGTTTTGAACAGAAGTATCATAAAGTCGAAAAATTTTGGTTTCAAGTAGAAAAAATGGAGACAAAATATCGTATGTTCAGAAACAAAATAAGAATCAATGAAATTTTGGGTGTGTTAATCTGTAAAACTACTTCAGACACTTACTCTGCATTGCTAATAAATTGTTTCTGTTGAAATATATTTTTTTTCGATAGTTCCACCTTTGACCTTAAAATTTCGTTTAAGTTTTGGCGTAAGAGTTTCCACATAGGTGATAATATTGAAACCGAAGAAAAAACTTAACAAAAAGTATTTTTCACCACAGAGTAGTAATAATAGCATTATTTTTTGCAACCCTGAAAATTAGCACAAGCTGTGTTTCTGCATTTACCCTGCCTACCTTTGGTTCCAGTGATGGCCAACTTCCAGCATAAATTAACACAAAATTAATATGCGCTGGGCAAAATCGCGGTTTTATTTACATTGCTCCAAGTTACGTCGTAACAACCCCTCTAACCTACAAATGAATAAAAAAAAAACATGCGTGCTGCTGCCCATGGTTAATGTGATATAACTGGAATGCGCATTGGAAATATGAAAAAGGTCGTCAACCGGTTTATCACGAAGCACTGACGTCTGCCTATTCGATAAGCGCATACAACGGTATAGTGAAAAGGAAGACTTCCAGTTGCCGTGCTTTATTTCCTATTTCCTACTTACGACGTGTGTATCCTTTATATCCTTGTTTGTAATTTAGGGTGGTGGCTGCGTGGTTGTCGTCACTAGACTACCAGGCATCAACATTGGAAACGTGTATTTTTTCTATTAAGTTTTGTATGTATATTATTATCGTACATTGGTTGCGGAATCGTCGTCGTTGCAATATCCTGTTTGGCACGGGGGTTGTAATTAGGGATGAACATGTGAGTTATCGTGATTGATAGTTCAAAACTTTAATAAATGATTGTCAATTTTAAATTAGAACATTGCAACTGTCAAAAAGTTATTCGGTGGAAAGAACAAGCCCAGTGCTACTTTTACTCCATCTAGTCGCATGAAAGTAATGATTTCCGCCGAATGAACTTTTTCCTGTACCTCTTACTACAATTATAAACGGTCTTCCAACAAAAGGCATAATTTTAAAGTACATACTCTGCGTTCAGTTTCGCGAATACCAACTCTGATATTTTCTGTTAGTGTTCTAGTCGTTCACATCCATAGCATCAATTTCAGGGCAGAAAAATACACAGTCAATATTGATCGTAAACGGAATCCATTCACTGAAACGTCCCTCTAGTTTCATTTTTTGAAAAATATAGCTAAATGATACCGCCAGCCCAAAATCCGCACCAAACTGTCATTCACCTGACCGGATGAAAAGGATTTAGAGTCATCACACTACTTAACTGTCAATAGATAAAATTAAAAGCAATTACTCCTCCTAATTTATGAGGAATAGACCGTAGAATTGCATAAACAAATAAAAAATATCATTCAGGTTGAATATGGACAGGAGTTACTAAGGGGCTAGCAGGAATAAAATTATCTGGATCTCCTAATAAATAAGGATTAATTAAAGTTAATAAGATTAAACCTATTAATATAAATGAAAATCCAACAATATCCTTAAAAGTAAAATAAGGATGAAAAGGAATTTATCGATTAATTTCAATATAACTCGAGTTGGCGCTTGATGACGCGGTTGAAAGTTGCCCTGGCCATCAATGAGAACAAAACTAAAAACATGGTACCAATACTCAAATTAAAATCATCTCTTACATATCTCTCTAGAAGTTGACAAACCTAGGAGTAAACGTTACCTCCATTAACTTAACCTTAGTATAGATTCAAACAAGGGTTGCCCGAGCCAATTGATGTAGTTTCGAACTATTCAAATATCTGGATGGAAAAAGAGCTGATACTTGTTTTAAAAAAGCTAAACAACTAACAGCAAGAACCTGCAGGAATAACTCAACCCTCCGTTAATGAGGAAGTTCTTTAACTTGTTAAATAGATGAGAACAATAAAATCCGATGAGAGTAACCTGACGAATATTGAGAGCAAAACTAGCTTCTGCCGTCTGAGACAAAACTTAATCGCTTACAGTACTTTGAGTTTGTGAAAGAGTTAACATTCCTATAAGTTCAGATAAGCTCCGCAAACGACATCGAAAGAAGAAGTTGCCTTAGACAGTTGAGGTAGTTTCATACTATCGAAACAGCTGGGATTGTAAGAAGAAATAAAAAGAATATACCTCTTCTACTATCTAAAAGAAGATCCTTCTCCTTAAGTTCACAGCCGTCAGGTTTGAAAAGAAAGTAGGCTGAATTTTAATTTCATAGATAAGTTGATTGCTGACACCAGAAAATGTGGTCAAGCAAACTGGACGGACCGGACCATATCCGAGGAATATAAAAAACAGTATCACTTTAGGACGTAAACGTGAAATAAATGCTCTTTCATGTCATTCTCTAGTTAGGTACATCAGAGACGTTGCCTCTAATTATTTTTTGTTGTTGTTTACATTCTGTCATAGACTTTATCCTTGTATGTGCAGATTTACTATTCTTCAACCCTTCGTTTTAATGGCACATGGTATTACACTTTGCACACAAAGCACAAGCGCAGTTTTATTGTTTAAATTTTTACAACAATCTAAATGAAACCTATATAACGAGGGCCTGGTTATGTACTGATTGGTCGCTGCTATTATTTTATGACGAATCCTAATAATTACTACTTGTGAAAGCGCAGAGGAGTATATCCTTCATATCCGCTAAAAATAAAGTTTCTAATGAATTAGATTTGAAAAATCTTTTGTTACTGGTTTTTTTTCTAGAAACACTCAGAAACACATCACTTTGAGGTACTTTAACTATTATATGTATATGACTATGTTCATGTGTTAAAAAATATTTGGCTGAGGAATTGATCTACAATCGTTGAAAATAAATTATTCAAAGATCAATAATAGAGTAATCTACTCCTACAAATCAAAGTTTCACATTACCTTCTCAAAGCAACAGCCAAATATATTCACTGATATAAAAACCCATTCTGCGGGGCTTTTGACGAGCTTAGCCCAAATTTCTTTATCCATATAGTTTATTTAGCTCTTGTTTCCAAGTTTTATTATCTAAAGTATATCCTCATTTCCAGACACAGACGGCCACGGCTAGGTTGACTCAGACTCATGTATCTACTTTCCCTACCTACGAAATGAATATTTGCTTTGTGTAGAGTACAAAAATCATTCAAAAACCAAAGAGGAAGAAAACATAACAAATTGGTGAAAAATCGCCAAATACACCTGTTAACTTTTGTGATGTCATTTGAGTATTTTTTGAGATATTTTTTCTTTTATTTTATTTAATTTTGGACAATTTAATTTTGTCTATTGGATAATTTTTCAACGATAGTTTTTGAAAAAATACTCCAAAATTAGAAAGAGTAAAAATTACTCAAAAAATTCTTATTTAAAAGGGATATCAGATTTTACATGTAAGTTATATCCTTAGGATGATGTATTTTTTTTTAAGAAATAAAATTGCTGAACTAAAACTTTTTGAACGATCTTAAAAGAAGTTTAAAGCAATAACTCTCAGCTGAGTGGAAGCTACTTAAGAAAATTGTACAGATTTAAAGTTAATGAAAAAAATTACATGGTCATAACTTTGAGATATTGCTCATATTTATTTATACTACCAAAAACGTAATCTAATTATAGTTTCCCCTGTAAATCAGACAGCTATTAATAACCACATTTACGATATAAATCGTCATTGCTCAACGCATTAAATTTTTCCAATTGTTGGCTGTCAGAGCAGCAGGAAGCTGTTGCTGAATTTTTGAAGAAAACTTTTTCTCTGGAGAGTTACATTTCCACAACTCTGGGTATTTTAATAAGCATGCCACGTTTAAAATGTTATGAAATTTTAAGAAAACCTATTGAAGTAGATATTTTTGTTAATGAATTGCAATAATTTTTTATGATATAAAATAACTTTTTCAAGTTATTCTTGGTTTACAAAGAACTTGGTTATGGACAAGGCCGCATTACCACCAACGGCAGCAACGGAGTGCCGGATGGGGTAAAGCTTAGGTGGCGGCAATTTCACTACGGAAAAATCAATTTCATATTTTTGATTAGCAACAAAAAAACGGAAATTTTTCCTCCGCTGCAGTTAGTTTTAATATTGATGAGCAAAAAACAACGGATTAAAATTCAAGACATATTAGCGGTATTCACGATCTGTAGCATTCGGTCTTGTATTGATATTTGTAGTAAATTTGATATCTTAACAAAAACAAAACATGTGATTTTTTCAAATACTCTAAATATCAAAAATACAATGACAAATCCCTATTAAAACTTTTGTATAGTATTTGTGCATTTGTTGAGCGAAGTTGCTATATTATATTTTCTCAACGGTCTTGCAAATTATTTAGCAAAATAAAGAACATTTTTTTGCATGGCAATATTGCATATTGACAATAACATACGTCAAAACAAACCAAAAAACATTTTAGAGCGTTCACAATCTGTAGCAAAAATTGTAAACATTTACAAAAAATACTACAGATCGTGAATATCGCTATTATGACTTTTTTCGGAGCAAAAACCATAAGTCATAGAACACAAATTTTACACTCCACAGTTGTTAATAAAACTACTGTTGCAAAATTGCTGAAAGTTCCTTTAATAAACATAATATCTAATGAGCCGTTTTCACAATGTTCACTTCAGTCTTAATAGGGGCAGTTTGACATAAAGCGTCATACAAAAACTGTCAGTTAGAATAAGGTGGATCTGATCGCACGCAGGTCTTTTCCTCTGTTTCCCTCTCTGCTAAAACCTTTCCCTTATCAAATATATTTGAGGCGCCCAGTTGCAAAACCGGCCAAGTCCAAAAAAAAAAAATCAAATTTTGAGATATTCTCATATGTATATCAAAATCTAGACCATGCATTATCTTTCTACTATGGTTTTAGATTACAAAAAAAAATGTTTATTGGACTTTTTAATTTAATTTTGATTCATGGATTTCAAAACCGGCCAAGTCCATGAACTTGCTTTCAAAATCAGCGCCTTGGAATCAAAACCGGCCAAGTCCAGTACATTGGTATCAAAACCGGCCAAGTCCACTTTTTTTCAACGTCTTGGAATCAAAACCGGCCAAGTCCAAAATTGTTTTCTCAAAAACATACGCAAATAAAACTTGAAAAGTCTGATCTGAAGTGCTTTGAGTAAAATATTTTATAAGCTATTATGTGGGAAATACTTTTTAATTTTTCAATGAACATAGATAAAGATAAACGTTTTTCGTTGTTTGTTCAAGAGTATGGAAAAGAGTATCGAAAAAAAACAACTCTTTTTTGACCTCTTTAAGCCGCCATATAACTTGAATTAACCTTTAACTAGTGGCAGGTCTATGAAAATATAATCAAATAGGGTTGAAGTATTATATAAAAACATTTAGCTTTTATCAAGAACCTTCCCAAAAAAGTTCACTAGCGCTCGTATATAAATTGTTAATGATCCCTGCAAACAACCCTCAATGCCATCACCTTTAATACAACAACAGACTGGAAGGCTATGAATAATGCAACCCCTGCTAAAGTTATTTTGATTTTATGTCTGATAAGCATTTCTGAAAAAAAAAGCAATGCTTTTAGTTTTTGTAAAACAAAATGTTATTAATAGTATCCTTTATAAAATCTCTTAAGCCACAAGAGTCAAAATTTCAGTCGCTTGAAATCAGTTTTAAGAAATGAATCTTTAAAGCTCAATATACAATTATGATACATATTAGGGTGGAGCGATCAGAAAAAGGAGTAAAATGTTTTACCCTATTCCACAATAAATACAAAAATATGAATAAATTTCAAGCATGTATGAGCTTATAAAAATATGTACGCGTGCCAGCTAGCAGCTTGAGTCTTTTCGATAATGTCGGAGTTTTCAGGGAAATGTAAAAGTAGTGGCAATATTTCTTAGAAAAATTTATTTTTTATATAGCTATTACTAATAGTAAGTGATTGTCTTATGCAAGTTGTTATAAGTATAAGAAAAAAGTTTTTTCAATAACCGATTGGCTCTCTTTGGAAAATATCATAAATATTCCATTGCATAAATAATAAAATTGTGTCTAATACCGAAGATATGTATTTCATTTGAAAGATATTTTAGAGTACCACAAATGTTACAAAAGAGGTAAAAGGTCACAGGTTCTATATCAGAAGCCCCACAGTATTGCATCCTAAAAAATATCATATTTTAGCTTGGGTTATTCATCAAACTTGTAAAAACTAAAACTTTTGTGTAATACAAACTTGATGACCTTTTTAATCGTTAAACAAAAATTTGAAATCCATGTCACAAAAATCATCCAATTCCCGGCTATTTCAGAAATTTTTGAATTCCTACCAGGCCCCCGGCTATGATATGAAATTCACAGCTTGGCCGTGTCAATCTTGGTCACTTGGTTGCCCTGTGCACTTGCGGCGTGATGTGTGAACTTAATGATGTTCCATAATTTTAGCCAGCCAGTGCTCCTTCAGCGAACTTGCTTTTTTGAGTTTTGACTCGTTTTTGCAGCAACATTCAGAAGACTATTGGCTGGCTTACATGCCGTACTCGTAAACAGTCTTTAGAATGGCACCTAAAATAAATACATATATGGTAAAACGTTATGCATATTTACCCAAATTTAGTTCACGAAACGCCGTAAATTTCACTTCTTTGTGTGGGGACTGGTATTTTCACGCCTATACTTTTTCTTCTACATCATTCATCTCATAAATATTCTATACATAACTTTCATTCTCGGCAGGGTCATGTCTTTCTATTGTATAACCTACTTCCTGCATACGCCATTTTGTGGGCATATTAAACGGGACTTCTAGAGTGTATAAAAGTAAGAAATGTATGTAAGTGTTCCCAGTATATAGGCGATTCAGACTTATCAGGTGTTTTTCTGCCTAAAAATTAACATGATACAGTTTTCTGGCGAAAAAAAAAATACACCCTTTTTAAACTTTAACCGATATTAACTAAAAAAAATAATTTTAACAATCCCTTAGAATACAAAGGGAAAAGCACTTTGACAAACAACCCCCTCGGCAAGTGGTGCTCGGGATTTCCTCTTTTATTAAAATAAAAAAATTAAGTAAAGTAAAAATTATAAATTGACATTTTTACCCCCCTACATAACTTCCGGATACATACATATGTCTCGTTTTTGAACCCTACTTTGATTCGAACGACAAACGAATGCAAAATTTACATTTTACAAAGGTGAAATATGAATTTAGTACGTTACGCTGCACAACACATTCGACACGATCACACATTCAGACATAAGGGATCCTTTTGTGTGTTTACTACGGGAAGGAAATATCAAAAGTCCTGCATATCCTCGATCGTCAGTCGGTCGTAGTAACACTTGCTTTGTTCACACATGAGCCTGGTATTTTAAAGTAACATTGAAGTAACGTTTTTTCTTTTCTCTCCTATTTGTAGTTTGGCCACCGACCAACTGGTATACATCGGACTAAGGGACGTTGACCCTATGGAAGCGTACATACTTAAAAAGCTGGGAGTACGCGCATATGCAATGGATGTGAGTAGTAAAGCGTGTTAGTTTAGTTCTTTTTTTTTTGGTTTTCCTTTTCGGTATTTCCCCCTTGCATTATTGTCTGGCATTTTTATCGAGGATATCGATTCGAAGCCCTACAGTTTACTTGCAATGAATGATCGTGCAAAAGGGATGCTTTCCTCTTTGTTGTTTTTAGCTTAAGCTCTCGATTACAACGTTGTAAGCAAAAACAAAAATAGGGGTTGACTTATATGTTCTTTACATGCACTTGCAAGGGTAGTGCACAAAAGTTGTTTTTTTTTTTTGGGTTCGGACAGAAATTGGGTTATTTATGGCAAGTGACAAGCGTTGAAAAATTTTTAATGTTAAGCATAAATCTATGTTAAAATATATGGAATATATTTTCAGACTACCACAAATGCTTTGTATGTACCTTTACAAATCCTTTAAAAAATCTGGAATTTAATGTCGGCAAAACCTACTTTTGCTAAGTTAAGATCAAATAAAGGGTGTTTCAATTGGAACGCCTGAACTTTGACAGCTGATTGTGGTTATGTTTTAGTTGACAGCTGTCATTCTGCGACGTTTGTGTTATGCCACAGCTGCAGTTATTCTTAGAAAAATATACTACCAAAATCATACTATACAAATCAACACCAAGATCGTACGATTGTCATTTTCTCTTTGGAGCAACGTCAAGTCTATAGTCTATGCCAATCAGAGCTTGGTTGAAATCACTTCTTTGGGAATGAATTTTCTCAAAATCTACAATTCCAAGAAATCGAGTTTTTCGATTACATCGCAGAAATGATTCTCTTGTCGATTCCATTACGAGAATCAAATTTTGGTACTGGAACTTTTTTTATATTCCAAGGAATTGAAATTCCATGGCAAAGAAAATGGTTCCTTTGTCCATTCCATTACACGAATTATATTTTGAAATAGGAATAAATAGATTTTGGACACCACCAGAGACAATACCGTGCAATGGCATAGCTTACTTCAGACCATTTAAAACGTAAATGTAATTGTTGCGGAAACGTTGAAAATGTACTTCAGACTTTATTTGAGATGACTGACTCTGTTACTTCAAAGAGTCCGTTTTTGCACTTTTTCGATCCTCGATCGGTGGAATCAGAACAGGCCGCGGTTGATGTTCAATATTATTTTTAGACCTCTACTTCTCAATTGATGTAAAACCGGCACATAGGTATGTTTAAAAAAATTCATATTCGTACTTTCCGCATCTATTAGTGTATTTGTAAGTTTTGGAAAGATGGCCAGTTGAAACAAATTCTAAAATTTCCTAAATTTCCTTGGAATAAAGCTAAAATTTTTCAATTCAAAATTTTAATTCTAGTGATCGACGAAGAAATCGATTCCGAATTCCACTTCCCTGGAATAAAATCAGTTTTCAATTAAAAGATTCTGAAAGTAACACCCTACAGAATATTATGGGGATACTTTCTGAAATCTAGCCCATTTCATGCTGAAGATAACCAAAATTGGGTATCTGGATTTGAATTCCGCAAACTAAGCTGCGAAGGGTAATTGAACGATGTTATCTTTAAAACATTCCTACAACTTTCATAATTCAATTTCAAACACATGGCTTCCTTATTGGAATACCCTATGTAAATTTATTTAAATTTTAGTCTCACGTCAAAATTTTGAGAAAATTTCAATTTTGTTTATTAAAAAAATGTATGATGTTAATCATGGTAGAAATCAATGTAAATAAAATTTCATTACCCTTAATTGAATCCATTAGGCAAGTACTATAGTTTTGTTTTCGAAAATTCAATTAAAAATACAAAGTGGTGCTTGATTTCAACGACATTTCTTGCTCTGGAAAGAAAACATCCACAAATCTTTTACTTTTTGAGGTAAGGCCGATAAAATAAATTTATATTTTAATTTAGAAAATTTCTTTTACTTTTGACATCGTTTTACTTACATTTTACAATGTGAAACAAATTGGAAAACAAGTTGATTTTTTCGAATATATGTAAATTGCTTCTGTGATTTGAAATACCTGCTTTTAATAAACAAAGTGTATCAAAAATTCGCTCAAAATAAAAATACTTTTTTTCTTTAGATTTTCATGTAATAGAAAAAGACTAAGCGTGCTGTTGTAATCAGAAAACTTAGGGCGTCTTTATGTATCACGATTCATCTCGTTTCGTCTCTAATTTGCATGCCTAAAACATGCTAGTACCATTCTAATATTTGTGATTAATTATTCATTAAAGTCAGACTAGATATTTTTGTTTTAATTTAAATTATAATAGCATATTTTCAGGCTTGAAAATTAGAGACGAAACGAGACGGATCGTGATACGTAAGGTGGCGCACCTAATATAAATTTATAAAATTTTAGCGTGGAGGCATAAAGGTGTTAGTCAACAAAAATTAAATGGTGTTTTTAATAATAAACGACATTACCCTGATTCGTAATATTCGAGTCGTCACTATTTGATTTCTTTTAAAGTTTTTTTTTACAAATTAAAATATATATACCTTCTATTCACAGGCTGTTGATAAATATGGCATTGCAAAAATTATGGAAATGACTCTTGACGGCTTGAATCCAAAAAATAAAATTCATCTAAGTTTTGATATTGATGCATTAGACAGTACCATAGCACCTAGCACCGGTACGGTTGTAAATGGTGGTCTAACATTACGCGAGGGAGTTTCAATTGTTGAGACACTACTGGCTACAAATCGTGTTCAAGGCATTGACTTAGTTGAAATCAATCCATTACTAGGAAATCAAGAAGATGTTAAGACGACAATAACTTCCGCTACGGAAATATTAAAAGCAATGTGTGGTTATAAACGCTATGGAGATTATACATATGACAATAAAGATAAATTTACCATGGATAATTTTAAGAAATAAATGATTTTTTCCAAATTTTTTTCTTTTATTTGTTAATTATATAAGTATAATGTAAAATATAAAAAATTCGACTAAGACAAAACAGTGTTTTTGTATAGCAATAGATATTCTTAAACACAACTATGGAACACTATTTATTGGCACAAACGCTGCCGTTGGTATGCTGTTATCTTGATTATCTGTGGACATTTTATTAGCCATGCTAATGAGATCATTCGCTGGTGAATTTTTCGTCGGTGTTAGCGTAGTACCATGAACAGCTGCTGTTACTGCCGGGTTTGTTCCACCGTTTGTGTCATGCTTTAATGATTTGTACAAAACCTGCGGCGCAAACGTTGATATAATTTTACGCTGTATTGCGACAAGTAACGTGTTGAGAATGCCTGAAAAAATAAATATGAAAATAATTAAGTTAGCAAAATATGCAATTAAAATTATACAATAACAAATAATAACAAAGTATTTGGTAATAAGGCACACGACTAACCTGATATTACAATTATACCGGCAATTATGGAAGACAGGCGTATAATAAATTGTACAAAATTATCACGATCTGTTCGTACAACGATCTTTAGTGCTGACCAATCATATTTGAAATATATGCCAGGTCTACTTATTGAACTGCCATCAGAGTCTGAACATTAAAAAAAAAATAAAAATTAAATTAAAATTTATACATGTAAGCCAAAAATTAATAAGGATTTCTCAAACAAATTTATTTGTGAATATTTCGAAGTATCAGCATAAAGACTTGATTTAAAAGCAAAAATAAATAATTATTTATTTTAAAGTAGTTCGGTTTTTTTTTTCAAACGGCTTGCTTTTATAAGTAGCTTGTAAAAAGGAAACAGATCAGTACTGAAGTTATACATCAATTGTTGATTGCTTCACAACGGGATGTAATATAAACTGCTTTCTAGGTAGTTAGAAGCGCTACTTTGGACAAAGTATACGTGCTTCTACATCTATTATTATTCCTATTGGACAACAGTTAAAAGGTTACTTAGTAAGTAACTCGCTGTACGCAATTTAAAAATTTATGTAAGAAATTTCGAGCTATAACGTAAATATTTTCTGCATTACATCAATAAGTCAGGAGCTTCGTGTCGATCGCAACAATTTCGGAAACATCCGGGTACAAAACATGAACATCAAACTACTTCGACTAAAAGTTCCTGGTGCTTCCTTGCAAAGACATGCTGTGTTTAGCACTGGCACTGGAAATAAGCTACCACTTTCCTGGAAGCAAATCAGAACCATTTTAGAAGAGCTTTTATTTTCCGTTGAATTATATCATGTATATGTACATTAGGCTGGTTCAAAATCGTATGGGAAAATTAAAAGTCGTCAAAATTCTGGTGCTCAGGCTTGAAAACATATCTTGAGACCACGAAGGCGTGCCAGTGGGTCGATTTGTGTGATTTTTGTGCATTTTCGAGATGATTTAAAGCATAATTGCTTTTGTTTTAAAAAAATGTCAAAATGGGGGTATATTTGTGATTATAATTTTTTATGGACTCAGTATGATGTGAAATATGTGCAAAAACTATATATCAGAAAATTGGCACAAATTTGAGTATTGATTCATTGATAAGAATGTGAAAAATGCTAAATGCTATGTCCACGGTATCAAGATATATTTTCAGGCCTGAGCGCCAAAAATCGGAACTGCTTGCAATTTGAACCACCCTAATGTACATATGTCAATTATTACTTCATCTTGAAATGTTATTGTTGTCCACAAATTGCAAAATTTCAAGAAAGTTACTTGAGTTCGTCAACTTATTTTCCGTTAAAATAAATTTACCTAATATGTTTATAATAAATGCTTTTTTAGTTATTATTGTTTTTTTTTTAAGTTCGTCAATAATTTAGAGTATTATCATCATATCTCAAAAACTATGGCACAAATTTCAAACTTTATGTAGTAATATTATACTCTTTTTAAAGTTTCAAACTTAATAGCTAAGAAGGCTAATAGCTGTAGTAGCTAAATTCTATTATATTAAATAAAACTGCTCTAAAAATAGGCAGAGTTCACGTTTTTACTTTTGCCCATTGATTCTAAAGATGACTATAATTTTTTTTTAATAATTTTTAGTTTTGGAAATATGTACACAAAAAACGGGTTTCAAAGACATGCAAAACTCAATAAACATTTCATATTTTCGTTACAAAAATTTTTTGGAAATCATTTAAGTGGAAGCAAAATGTTCATACATACTCGTACTCAAAACTACAAAGTAATACATCTCATAAGAAAAATTATTTAAACTATGCCAAACGGAAAGTCTCGTTACCAAAAAATTAATTTATTTGTTTCGAGACTATTTAATATTGGTTGGGAGTTACTTCATTCCTTTGCCTTGGGTTTTATTTAGTATTTTTTTGGCCATTATTTCATTCGGGGTTTTTTCATAGAGATCTATTTCGTTTGGAGTTTTTACATCAATTTTTGGTCAGCAAAATCTCTTTATAGACTGAGACTGGGCTATAATTCTTTGAGGTGACTATATTTTGGTAATATCAAAACATACCAATTACAAAGCCACAAAACTAAGTTAAAACTAATTTCACGGCGGTTATATTGACCAATTTTGTTTTATATAACTTTAAACCCATAATATTTTTTTGACTTAAAGCATAGTCAAACTGTTACCAAATTTTTAACAAAAACATTTAAAAAGCTATAATTTGGCTCCAACGATAGCAATTGTTTTGAAATTTGATGTTAAATTGCTATTCTTGGTACTTATACCAAGTTGTAAAATTTGGTTATGGACCCAATTGTCTGCAGTAAGGACTGCGTAAAAAGTAAGCAGGGTTGTACAACGGGGTATGAGCGCGCAGAGCCGAGGAAAATAATTCTAATCTTGACATTTTTTTTTCCAAAATTAATAGGGACTACGTTTCAGTTGATGCTAACATGCATGCGTCGGAGCTGACTTTGAACTACGCTTTCTTGTGAAGAAAAGTTAGTGCGCTTACCTAATTTTCGCATATTTTCCGTAACTGAATACTGGAATGTATTGATTGTAGAGAACGTGTTGTGTATCACGGTCGGCACAATCTTAAGAAAGTACTGCACTGTTGTATCTTCATCAGCAACGAATGTTTCATCTCCTTCCAACGGTTGAACGATTCGACGTGAATATTGACCAAAACTTAAACGATTAATGCGATGTGTAAAATTTGTTTTCATACGCACAAACTCAATTTTCCAATGATCTTGAGAAAGATCAATAATGGACTGAGCACCACCAACTAAATGCAAGACACCGGCAACCTACATATATTTTAAACGCCATTAGATTAAACGTATGTTTTTCAAAGCTATCGAGCGAAAGTTCAAAACTACCTTATGTATTCCAAGAGAGCCATGCAAACGACAAGCGTCATATTGTACCTCTGGAATTGGTTTGCCATTTGCTGTAGGCACATCATGCACCTCATTACTTTTAATGATATCCTTGAATATTATATCAGCCACAGAATGATACTCTTCGCGCAAAAATGAATTTATATGTTGCATACGCTCAAATTGTTCACGCTCTTCCTGTGACATTGCCCACCAAGTACCTTCTCGTTGTAGTTGAGCATATTCAAAAATATCCTGTTGAGTTTCATCAATGAGATCAATACCAGAAAATGCTGCAATTGTAAAAATAGAAAACTGTAACCGAAATAACTACAATTACACTATACTGCAAAATTTTGCGGATGAGTTCAGACCTCGTTTTTTTTATGATTTAAACAAAATTGTGATTTTATTTTTTTATAACACGTTATGATTTTGAATTATCCTAACTTAATGTGCAAAAAAACACTGTTTTGGGTATATTGACAGTTATTTCACACCATTAGAAATGTGTTTAGCTCATTTTTGCTTAGGTTACCAAATAGAACAGATTTAATTTTTCAAATATATGGCAATAGTTTTTTTCACATAATAAGAATTAAATCGGAAAACGCTTTGTATGAACATTTTCAACATACACAAATTAAAAAAGGAATGGTTTAAGAGAAGTTGCTAAAAAAACAGATATAAGGTCCTGTTAGTATGGCCTAACTGGGACGAGGACTTATTAGTTACTACAGATGATCAGCCGTTCTGCAGATGACAGATTACGCCGCTCCATAAGGGAAGACCATGACGACTAAAGGTGACGACGAAGGTTATGAAATGTCTTAAGGACAACAAAGCCGTAGGCTATGGTATTCACCCTTTCTTTATCCAAACCTGAGGACACATACTGACAGGCTCATAGGGACTATCGTTATGATAGCGTTCCGTAATACTGTAAGTCCCACCCAATACCTTGCGAAAATATAGAACCGTTTATCCGGAAACAGCAGAATAGTTTTCATTCAGAATAACGTACTGTGAATTGATTAAATAAATACCCTTCGATATTCGTGGAGTAGTCTAGTTTTATTTAACTTTTATCGACTACAGTACCGCATTGATTGCATCAACCGCAGTTGTGTCTCTAAAACAGACGAGATGCAGCGCGCAAGATCATTAACCTCATCAAGGCTCACGACGAGGCGACGCCAAGCACCTTAACAATGTCTAGCAGTCTTTCTTCGTTTCCATCAACGACAACGAAGCTCAATATCTTTGAATAAAATGAAAGCCAGTTCTTCTGTATGGCTGTGAAACCTGGTTAACCTACAGCGCTCTGCTATGCAATTTACAAGTATTCAGCGACAATAATTTTGGGTGAATTCTGAAAATTTGGTAGCCCAGGACCATCTCAAACGTCAAAAATGGATTGGAGTCACCGAATGAAGCCTATCAGCAAGCATTGGAGTGGGACCCTCAGGGTAGCAAATAACGTCGCCGCCCTAAATCATCGTGGAAACGATCGCTAGATCAGGAAATACATGAATCGGAGTATTATCGGATTGCTTTGAAGGCGCTCACTATTAATCCTCTACGTTGGAGAAGAAATATGTAGGCCCTATGCTCCGTGAGGATATAAAGTACACAAGAAGTGAGATACGTTAGAAGCTAGAGGCAAGTGTTATTAGATTTATTATAAGCAAATCGTATTTAAATGGATTAGTTTTTCAAATTAGTTTTGTATTTTGATGGAAATCAATATGTTAAAACAAAACATAAAATTCCATTTGCTTACATTCACACGGCATTGCAACGGTGACGTCGACATGCATTTGCACTTTTTCATCCAAATCTATGTCAGGCTCAAATTGATAGACGAGATTCGCTTCCTGATAATAACGTACTTCCTTATAGATGAGATAAATAATAAGCAGTCTACTTAACAGAGAAACTATAATGAGGGAAAAATATGTTATTACTTTCCATTTACTTGCAAAATAAAGCATTAACTTACGTGTTCCACCGATTTCTGTTGTTTCTGTGTACTTTTCAGGAACTTTCTTGAATGCATCCAAGTTTTTGGCCAATTCTATGATATTATTCCTATCACCACGGTAACGCAGCGTAGCTGACATTTTAAAAAATTCTTAAGATATTTTGCTAATTTATGAAAACATAAAAATACGACAAAAATGTTTAATAAACCGGCTGACAACTTAACACGTATTTGTTTTCATTTTAGCAATCAGCTGTCTTATGTCAGTGGAAATCTAAGGGTGGAAGTAAAATTTCGATAAGATTTCGATTCCAGTCTAACAAAATGTGACGTTTTGGAGCGATAAATGAAATTGGTGGATTAGTTGAAGCATCATGCAAGTTGGCGAGATTGGATATGGGAAACCTGTTGAAGAGGGTGCAACGTCACATTACCGCATTCATTTACTTTTCACTCTTACTTACTTACTTACTTGGGTGGCCATAACAACCCGTTACCGGGTTACGGCCGACCTCAAAAGCTCTCTCCAGGCGCCTCTGCTTTGCGCACGCCTTCTCCAATCATTCACACCAAGCGTGGATAGGGTTTCCTCGGCTTGGTCTTTCCATCGGAGGCATGGTCTTCCTCTTCGTCGTCGCCCAGCGGCTTCCGTATCAAACACCTTTTTCGCCGGAGCTTCTTCGTCCATACGCACAACATGTCCCAACCAGCGCAGACGTTGAATAGTGATGCGCTTGACTATGTCAATGTCAGCGTAGAGCTCGTACAGTTCGTGGTTCATTCGAATACGGTAGTCGTCGCCGACGTGAACAGGACCGAAGATTTTGCGAAGAATTTTTCTCTCAAACACCCCAAGCGTGGCTGCATCAGTCTGCGACACAACCCATGCTTCTGCGCCGTAAAGTAGCACGGGTAAGATGAGCGTCTTGTAGAGTGTCAGTTTTGTCGGGCGAGAGAGGTCTCTACTACTCAATTGCTTACTGAGACCATAGTAACACCTATTAGCAAGAGTTAGTCTTCGCTTTATCTTTTCACTCTTAGGACAATTTTTATGCAAACATTTCACTGTTATTTGGGTGTTTATAAGCCTAATTCTTCAGTTTTGGACTATTTTGAGAGTTGTCATTTGTATAGTTATAAAGACATCTATTTTCATGTGCGTCAAGCAATTATGATTATGTCCATTTTTGTCACTATATATGTCGTATGTATATAAACATGTGTATATGTTTATTGACATTATTAATATAGAATATTATGGAATTAAAGATTCTTATTTCTGAATGCACCCATTACAAAAATCTCATGTTTTTCGCTTTTCGCTTATATCCATCCACATACGTCAATTGTTGTCGCTGGAAGTTTTGAAGGACAACAACAAAAAAAGCACTATACTTCCAGTGTCAAAATTGTTTTATTTGACAGCAAGGCGTCATTGACTATTAACAACGGTCATCGTTTTCTTGGGAGTTATTTGTTAAATTTTATTAATTTAAAGTGTTTAAATAAAATAAAAGCTGCAAAAAATTATCAACTTAAGCTTTGTGCAATAAAGAAAAACTACTAACAATATGAATAGACGCCGTGCTCATGATGGTGACGAAGATGGCTATGGTAGGTGCTCCATTGGGCAAACATTAACCTACAAATTTGGCAAACAAGAAAATGTATTTACAAATTTTTATCAATTCCATAGATCATCGCAATCGTAAACGCCGTCGTGTCTCAGAAAATCAAGAAATTGAAGATCGCTTGGAATCGCTTATTTTACGCGTTGGTGAGCGTAGCACCTCATCTGTTGAATCCAATCTTGAAGGTTTGGTTTCTGTATTGGAAGCTGACTTGGGCACTTTTCGTTTAAAGATTCTACGTATACTTTCTGAATGCGCTGTGAAAATGCCAGAAAAATGTACAATTTATACAACACTTGTTGGTTTGTTAAATGCTAAAAATTATAAGTTTGGTGGTGAATTTGTCGATCACATGGTTAAAACTTTTAAGGAAAGTCTTAAACTATGCCGCTGGGATGCAGCACGTTATTCGTTACGTTTTTTAGCAGATTTAGTTAATTGTCATGTTATATCAGCTTCAAGTTTACTGACACTTTTGGATACGATGATTGATATCTCGAATGAAGATACTGTACCGCAGGTGAGCAGAGCTTAAATCTAAAATTTGTTTTGTTATGGTGCTTTTGATGTGTCTGATGAACTATAAAAATTAGTTCAAAGTAAAACATAGACAGATTTGAGTAGTAATTTTGGAGGAAAATTCAATCCAAGATTTTAAGGCTATATAAAAAGATACTAACTTTCTCGAACTAGTTTCGAACCAGAATATTTTGTTAAGATTTTCAAGTCAAAGCATTGCCAATATCGTGTGAAGAAGTCGTAAAATAACTTTTATTTGCAGCCATGTAAAGTGAGCCGCGAGCTATCAGAATAAAAGGCGAATACGCTAAACCTGAATAGTTCTGTTTAGGAAGCCCCATATTTGTCCTATTGTATCACAATTGATCTATGAATGAGTCAGTTTTAACCGGCTGCCTTTCCTACATAAATAATAATAAATATTAATGTTAATCCAACTCATTTTACACATCCCGATACAACCCGTTTTTAATTATGGTATTACCCGAAATTACTAGATGTCTAATGTTATCCTGCGCTTATTTTACTTCTTTTTGAGAATGAAATGCACCGAAAATGCTTTGTTCAATACGTGCCATATTTACTTAGTATGAAACCTCATTGAATTGCTGAACTGTCAAAAGCTCTATAAGAAAAAACAAAAATTGCACCTTCAAAAAAATGTATGTAAAACTAATTATGCACCTTAGGTACGTCGCGATTGGTTTGTATTTGCTGTACTTTCAACACTTCCTTGGGTAGGTCGTGATCTCTATGAGAAGAAAGAATCCTCGTTGGAAAGTTTATTGCTACGCATCGAAGTTTATCTAAATAAACGTTCTAAGAAACATCATAATGCACTACGTGTATGGTCTGTAGATGCGCCTCATCCACAGGAAGAATATTTAGATTGCTTGTGGGCCCAAATACGTAAACTACGTCAAGATAATTGGGCTGAAAAACACATACCACGTCCATATCTTGCATTCGATTCTATACTCTGCGAGGCGTTGCAACACAATTTGCCGCCTATTGTTCCACCACCACATCATGAATCATATGATTATCCTATGCCTTGGGTAGTCTATCGTATGTTTGATTATACTGATTGTCCAGATGGTCCTAATTTACCTGGTGCACATTCAATTGAACGTTTTTTAATTGAAGAACATTTGCATCACATTATCGAGACACATCGTCTGGAACGCAAAGATTGTGCTGCACAGCTGCTGGCATTTCCTTATAAAAATAAAATCCCTCTAGAATATTGCATTGTTGAAGTTATATTCGCAGAATTGTTTCACATGCCAACACCACGATATTTGGATATTGTATATGGCTCGATACTGATTGAATTGTGCAAACTTCAACCAGCCACATTGCCGCAGGTTTTAGCACAAGCTACAGAAATACTTTTTATGCGTATTGATTCAATGAACACATCTTGCTTTGACCGTTTTGTCAATTGGTTCTCTTATCATTTAAGTAATTTCAAATTTACCTGGTCATGGGATGAATGGGACAGTTGTTTGCTCTTAGATCCGGAACATCCGCGTCCAAAATTTATTCAGGAGGTATTGCAGAAGTGTCTAAGGTTAGTACTAAAGTTTAATTTGATCTTTTTATATGTGTATTAAACTGAATTTTCATTTTAGATTATCGTATCATCAACGTATTACAGAAATGATGCCAGAAGGTTATGCAAAGTTAATTCCGGTACCACCGCAGCCAAACTACAAATACGCCACGGAAGAAGCAGGTAAATAATTAATAAGAATATGTGCATACTTTCTATCTAGCTCTAGAACTTTAGTCTACTCAATTCATTTATAGTACAGTCATTTTTTTTCGTAAAAAATGTAAATCTATTCCATATGAGAGGCTCACACGTCATTATGATACATTTATGTATTTACCAAAACAACAACTTCCTAGAAAAATTTAATTGAAGTTGCAGTCATTGGCAAACTTCGATATTCTTGTATATATTTCAAATCGATAAATGAATTTTTCCTTAAATAAACATGTCAAGTTAAAAGATGGATCAATGTCATCTTTACAATATATGAATCTACTGCTGATGCTGTTCTTTGTCTTGTAGCGTGGCTATTTTGCATATACATACATAAATATATGGCCTCATCAGGCAAGTTTTGCTCAATTTGTACTGAGGTTTGAACACCAGCCATTCCATTCGTTATATTAGGACGGCCATTCTAACACTTCAGTTTGTTTGTTGTCATAGCTGTGCAGCCTTTGGCCCAAAGGCATATGGCCATTTCCACCAAAAATGTCATGGTTTTTCTTGATGCTAAGACTATCTTGAATTTATATTCAAGGTGGAACAATTAAAATTGAAGGACCTATTTTTTCTATTTAATTTTATATGTAACTTTTGATGTATTTTTTTCACTTAAATGCAATTTTTTGAATTTTAATTGTTCCTCCTTGAATATTAATTCAAGATAAACCATGTTTGGTGTGCTCCAAAAAAAAATCGAAATCATGGTCGGGCTTAGATGACAATTTCGATTTTTTTTTAGCACACTCTTCAAACATGGCTTTTCTTGAAGTTAAGACTATCTTGAATTAATATTCAAGGAGGAACAATTAAAATTCGAAGGGAGGCATAGTTAAAATTGCATTTAAGTTAAAAAAACATGAAAAGTTACATATAAAGTTAAATAAAAAAAATAGGTCCTCGAATTTTAATTGTTCCACCTTGAATATTAATTCAAGATAGTATTAGCTTCAAGAAAAACCATGGTTGAAGAGTGTGCACAAAAAAACAGGCCAGCTAAAATGACATTTTTGGTGGAAATGGCCATATGCTTTAATTAATTTTTCAAATTGTGACGTCATTTATTATTTTTTTGTGCGAAGACTTAACAGCTACAACTAACGAGAAATAACAAATAGATGACAGATGGCGCATTGTGTGTAGTTTAAATGTTAGACCGGCTCTAAATTGCTTAAAATGTCTGTCGCTCAAAGGAAGTTTGTTATAATTTATAACTCATTTAAAAAGTATATTTAATTACTTACATTTTTACTCAAAGGCCGGTAGTGTACCAACGGCACCAGAGGTTATAATTTATGATCTTATTTTAAATTGCTTTTTATTTAAAAAATTAAAACTAAGCTTTCTTGATTAAAGTGTCCGTTATATCCGGTGTTGCACAGAGAACAAGCGCTTGCTCAAAGAGCGTAAAAATTAGAACGAGAAGGCGCTTAAAAAGCGTTGAAGAGCGTAAGAAAGTTACAGCCAGTGTTGCCACAGAGGAATTTATTTTCCTACCAAAATTTTCTCGAAAACCTACCAAAATCGTTTGTAACCTACCAAAACTTTACACATTAAAAAAAAAACCTTTTCGCAGCATTGAATGCGTTTATTAACATTTAATGCTGTTTAAAATACCTATGCTTGTATGTCGTCGTTTAAAATGCTTAACCGCATATAGCACAAATTGTCTGTTGCAAAATCGTGTACAGTGGTTCACATCGAAAGTCAGGCAAGTGTGCGCACAAAGTTACCACATGACACATGCAGCGTACAATTAAGCGATGAACGTTAGAAGAAAGAAAAGTTTTTTTAAAAAATGTAAGAAAGCGGTTCACGGTATTATTAAATGACTAGCATTACCCTGTGCGCATCGCCTCACCTCAACCGTGGTGTAGATTCGATGTGCGGTCTGCGTGAAAATTCTATTTAAAAATACTTTTGTATGAGGACCACCCTTAGTATGCACCCAAAATAAAATTTTTACAGCCTAAGCAGTGCCTCTTAATATAAAAACCATGTGATGTAAATTTCATGAGGATCGATTAAGCGATCTTCGAGAAAATGGTTTTTAAAAATATTTTTGTATGAGGGCAACCCTAAATAAAAGTTTTGTAGCCTAAGCTATGCCTCTTAACATAAGAGCTACGTGGTGTAAATTCGGTGTGAATCAACTAACCTGTCTTTGTGAAAATGATATTTAAAAATATTTTTGTGTGAGGGCCACCCTAATTATGCACCCTTAATAAAATTTTTATGATCTAATCTGTGTCTCTTCACATAAGAGCCATATGGTGTAAATTTCATGAGAATCGATTTAGCGGTCTTCGAGAAAATGATATTTAAAAAATATTTTTGTGTGAGGGCCACCCTGAATAAAATGTTTGTAGCCTAAGTCATGCTTCTTAACATAAGAGATACGTAGTGTAAATTCGGCGTGAATTGATTAACTTGTCTTCGTGAAAATGATATTTAAAAATATTTTTGTCTGAGGGCCAACGTTAGTATGCACCCTAAATAAAATTTTTACCATAGAATCTGTGCCCCTTAACATAAAAGCCATACTTTGTAAATTTCATGAGAATTGATTTTCCTGTCTTTGAGAAAATGCTATTTTTAAAATATTTTTGTATGAGGGCCACCCTAAATAAAAATTTTATAGCCTATGACACCCGCCTGATTAATACTAACATACTGTAAAAATTTCATTACGATAGGCTGGATAGTTTCCGCGTCCATAACGGACAGACAGACAGACAAAAAATGAATTTTATATAATAGATATAAAGAGGACAAAAGGATTTCAAATAAACAACGTATGGTGGCAAACAAACGTTTAGCTCGATAGACGAAAAATGGACCATCCGAGAAATTTTTAAAAATCCATTCATATCTACTCAGAAACTTACTGTAATGGTAAAAGTAATTTTCAGTAAGAAGTCCCATGCCGTTCGAAAAGTTCTCCGGAAATAAAATTTTAATGGCCGAGTCGCACAGGATAATTTCGCAAAAGAGCACATTTTAATATATTCTCATTTAGGAGCATAGTTAACACACCCTAAGTGGTCGGGGCTCTGAAAAAGAGCCATATTTTGGCCTGACAATAACCGTTTACCTACAGTCCGTTTTAAAAATGATATTTATTAAAGCCAACAAATTCAAATTTATTATTACGGAAATATTTTTTTTTATTATGTACATAAATTTTTAGCGACCCGATTTTGTTATTAATAGTGCTTGTAACTTTTGTTTCTAATACTGCGGGTCTGAGCACACATGCAACAATTTAGATGTGTGATCAGTCACAACACTATTTCGTCACATTGTACATACATATGCGTATTCTCTAAACGTAATTTGTATGCAAGAAAACAGATACCATACCCACTTGTTGAAGAAAGGGTTGGCAAAAGCTTATTTCTAGATGTAAATATTTGCATCCTGATTCTAAAAACTTTACGAAAAAATTTCAATTTTCGATTTTCATAAAAATTTATCCTAAGTCCTACCAAAATCAGGCTTAACCTACCAACCTACCAAGAGGAAAAAAACCTACCCGATTTGGTAGGAAACTACCAAAAACGGCAACGCTGATTACAGCATTGATAAACAAATCATCAACACATGCTTACCGTGAGCGCGTTTGCTTGTAATAGTGGGCACCAGTGGTTTTATCCCAAGTTTATTTAATGAAGGAGCTCGGTATATTTATTTTTTGGTTAAGGTCGTCCGGGAGTTTTTTGAAAAAATAAAAAGACATTTTTCAAAATTTTTTTTTTTTTTGAAGCTGCATTTTATCTTAGACCAAATTTTTTTTTACATTAAAGTATAACTATTCAAAATTTATCTCGGAAATTTTGGTCCAAAAATGTTTGTAATAAAAATTTTGGTCTAACATAAAATGCAGCTTCAAACAAAAATCTCTTTTTATTTTTCGAAAAACTCCCGAACGCCGTTAAATAAAAGAAAAAACCACAAAAAAATCGCAAGCGCAATTTGTGCAACTTGCTGCTCATACTAGTTTCTATATCTGCTACACGATATCATCACTAAGCTTTTTATAGCGTGTCACCAAGCACTGAACGTTCACATTTTATTTATTGAGAGCTAGTAGAATTACATAAAAATAACTTAAAAAGAATAGAAAATCTGGAAAAAAATCCTTGCACGATTTTTCCACAAGAAACTTTTTTCAGTTTTTTTTTTCCTCAAAATGGCCTACCCTTTTTTTTGTAACTCTACTAGTATTCATTAACTTGAAATTGAAAGAAGCTTGCCAGTGCTGCAAAATTAGAGCCCACTCATAATTATTATTATTTTTTTTTTTTTTGACTTAACGATGAAGAACGATGCATGATCTTTCAGTTAAACTGTGTTCCCAGTCGAGTGATGAAACAGGCTGCTTTGTGTATTTCACATTTCTTTCTGTGAAATGTCTATTTAAAACTTATTGCTGAGATTAACTCGACAAAAACTGTTGAAATAATTCTTTGGTATATTTAATATTAAACTTACAACAATGTTAAAAGTCTTAAATTTCTAATACGGTTCTCCCATTGAAACGTGAGTGACGTGTTAAGAAATATATATATTGTTTGTAGTGATAGCTAACTCTACTGTATAGCATTACTTCGTCAAACCAAACCTTTTTTTTTTCTGCCACACATGTTTCATTTTTTGAGGACTACTCATATCTGTATAAAACTGAATTTTTATTTACAATCATCTTATCATTATTTAATTATTAATTTCTTAGCTACCATTAAGTTTCTTTCACCTTATTTTCATCATCATCCTCAATTATTTGAATCTCTTCGCCATTGCCACCAACTTTAAAACTAACAGATTTGCTAACAGACTTTTGTGTTAAAACTTCAAATATCTCATTACCACTTAGCTGGGTGTTAACTTGTGGTGTCGGCGAGCTTACATTTTCCAAGTCAGAATCAATCTTCTCTTCGCGTTTGGTGCTGTCATGTACCTCTAGATGTTCTTCAATTGGTTTTACCACTTTGCGACGTGGTTTCCATTTAAGCACTGGTTTTTCTGTTGTAGTTGTTGATGTTGTGCGTGCTGCATGAGTTACACGTCCACGTGTCAACGTACGTAGTGGCGATGCCATAGTTGAAGTCGAAACGAAATTGCTGCGACTGCGTGTTGAGATTTCATTTGAAGCTGCTGCTTTAGTTTGTTCCGTGCTTACTGTCACTGTTGCAGCTAAAGTTTCATTGATTTTAGACTCAACTGTTGATGTTGCTTCTGTTGTACCCACTGTGCTGGAGTTGTTTATTTCCGTTGTTATTTTAATAGCATCTTTTATACTATGCTCATGTGCCTGATCTTGCTTTGCTGTTGTTTCTTCTTGTGTTTCATCTACATAAGGCACTCGGACATCTTGATCCTTTGCTGGTGGTGGTAACTGAGCAGCAATTGAATCAGGTGGTAACTGAGCAGCACTTGAATCTGGTGGTTGTTGTGATTGACTGTGTTTCGCAATAGATTCTTGCACTGCTGTATGAAAATCATCACCATAATGTTGCAAATGAGGTGGAATTTCTAGCTGTGGTGAACTATTTATGTAGAGCGGATCAGGTTCTGAGTAACGTATTGAGTTCAAATCTAAGGGCTCGCTTTGTACAAAAGGCTTATTGTCGTTACTGCGTACTGTTTGTTCTTCCTCATCACCATCGTCGATTGGGGCGGGATATATGAATAGTGGTATTTTTGCACCAATGCTTACAGGATACATTTGATAGATTTGTGGCTTACGCAATGGTGACACCGATGTCACATGCACTAATTCTTGTTGTTGCAGCTGAGGTTGCTCTTCCACTGCTAACTCACTTGATGGAAGCGGAAAAGATATCTTTTGTGGTGCTGGAGGCATAAAGTAGCGCTTTGGTTGCTCCTCTTGAAAGAAACTTTCATAGTAGGCTGGTGTTACTTGAACTCCTTCCTGTTTAAATTGCGTAATTGGGTTGCGGAGTTGCTGTTCGGTGCTGCCACCAACGCTACCAATGCTGTTTTCGTTACCACCTGGCGGCATGAAGAAGTGATGATGAAAATGATGCGTTACCATTTCTTTGTTTAATTTGTTGTTGAAAGTCAAAACTTCATGTGAATTTTCAGGAAACCTAATAGGGAGCTGTGGCTTTGATTGGGGAGGTGGTGGTGGTGGATGAAATATAAGTTCAGGTCTTGCAAAATTATAATTTGGACGAAATGTTGTAGGTGTTGGAGGAAACCCCATGCGGCTAGCTGAATTAGGAAAAAGTTCAATTTTTGGTGTAGCCTTTGTACCCACATAATGTTTAATATACTCTCCAATATTCAACCTATCTGCGATGGGCCTATCATCATGATTTATTCGTGGTGGAGGTGGTGGCAGCAGAAAATTGCCACTAATAAAAGTTGATTGTGGCATTGGTGTTGCTTGACGATAATCATTGTAAGAGTTCGGTACCTGCCTAAAGCTACGCTCTACACCCTCAGCATCTAAACGTCTTTCAGCAAAGTTATGCTCTTCATCTGCATAATTCAAGTATCCAAAACTTTGCGGATAATCATCATCTTTTTGTATGTACGCTTGATAGCCTTGATTCCTTATTTCACCGCTGGTATCAGCATTGGCAACTGCAGTTGCTCCATTATACGATTGTACACGCATCGGGCTTACGCTGTATTTCATTTCGTAACGAAATGTTCGATGTAAATCACGATGTCGTATTTTTTGCACCTGCCAAAGTGCTATGACACGATCCTCTGCGCATTGATAATTACAAGCACCTTCGATGAAACGATAAGTATGATTATTTTCCTCTTCTACGCGTCCACTGGCAAGTGTAACAATATCTCCGAAACGTCCTGAATTGGCATCATCTTGACGAACGTATGGTGATTGCAAAAAAGTGTTGTATTCTCTTAACTTACTGTGAAAAAATAAAATCATTAATATGGTCAACTTGAATATATGTATTTCACTCAATATACTATAACGATATAATGTAAATGAAAATTGAATAATATCATCGGCATTGAAACAGTTTCTAAGGATTGAAGTTTGTCCATTACTTTCATTTATTTTGGTTTTTCTGTTTACCTTACATTACCAGCAACAGCTTCAGCAGCAGCATTTGTAAATAGGGTAACAAAAGTCACATGTTTTAGGGTCCTTTCCCAAGGGCTTGAAGTGCGCTTGCGTAGATCTTCGGCATTTTCATCAGCATAAAATATACTTTTGCCATTGATCTGAAGACCCTGTTTCGGTGTCAAAACCAAATCACGTCCAATAATTCCATGTCCAAAGTTTAACTGAAAGTAAATTTTTAAGTTTTATTTCAGAAAAATTATTTCAAAAATATTGGTTTTATAAAGCAAAAATAATGGATCATAATTTTTTGATTAGGTCAAGGTTGTAGACGTAAACGTTACTTTCACAAAATTTAATTATTCGGTTCCATTTGCAATACAAATTTGTACAATTTTGTTGTACTTTGTTGTATATTTTCTACAACTTTTATTCACCATTTATTTTTTGTTCTCTAAAGCTAAAACTTTCCTGGAAATATATTGCAAACAGTTACAACATTTTTGGTGTAGTGTACGAAATAAAAGAGTAACCATTTATGCTTTACATTTTATTATAATTAAAAATAATAAAACTAATCTTACAATTTTTTTTTCTTTTTTCGTAATAAGAAAATCTTGTGAAAACTATTTTATTTTCTAAATATTCACAAATTTACAAATATTTACATAGAAAATAAACATATGAAACTGAAATTTAAAAATTAAAGGCCCCTATTGCGGTTGTCGATTTGCGATAAAATCGATAGCCATCGATTTAATAGAAACGATGCCATTTTGGTATTACGAAACTCAATAGAAAAAATTGCGTCATTGTGACTTGAAATATTATTATTTTTCTTGAGACAGCCGTTTAGTTTCATTCAGTTTGAAATAGTTTGTGTGAAAAATTTAAAATATAAAGAAATAAATAAAAAAAATAAAAAAAAAATCATATCTATCAAAACAAAATGATAGAACAACCAGCGATTGTGATCGATAAACACAATACCAAACGAAATCGCTAATAGAAAAAAAGCGTTTATCTATTGTAAATCGACAACCGCAATAAGGGCCAAAGTTTAATAAAATGGAAAAAAGGAATATTTTTTTTTTATTTGGCAAGGATGAGGGATTGGTAGGAGAAAATTTAGGGGAGATGCCGGGGTGGGCTTAGTCGTGGTACCAAGTCAGGAGTAACCGGAGGGATAGTCTGAGTGCTTGACGCTCAAGAATAGTGAGATTTCCTTTGGTAGTATGCCAGGCATAACAAATTCTTAAATTCAGTTTTATTGTGCTTTCAGAGGCTTGTTCTTGAGATTACTATTGCAAAAGTTTTGAATATAGAAATTACCGAAACATAAAACAACATTTTTTCTCTATTTGGCATACATATTAGAGGTCCGCATGAGTGCCCTTGCTGTGTCAACAGATTATTGTACTCGCACTCTGAATCGTATTTCGTTGTCAACGTTGTTTAAGCCGAACAAACCATTTACAAAACCGAGAACATGAGAAAAAGCAAATTATTCAGCAAGTCAATTGTAATACCACGACGGCGATGGTAAGGTCCTTAAAGATTAATTATATGTTATGATTTGTTTTGCATTCTTCTCTTAGCGGCACGCGTCATTCAAATTGTTGTTCTTCAAACTCACCGCGCAAGGCAACACGGTAGGGGGAGGTGGGGCACATTGATACGATTTCTTTACAAACGAAAAAAAAGAGGCATATTGTTAAAAGTAATTTAAAAAAAAGTATCTGAATGTTTTCAGTGTTTATCTTACCAACTTATTTCAAACAAATTTCAACTCAGATTTATTTGGAAAAAATGTTATGAAGTGTTTTTTAAAACAGAATTTCGTATCAAACTGCCCCACACACGGGGTACATTGAAACACGCTTGTGGTACTTAAATTCATAGTTTAAAACACCCCTATACTAAACAAAATCCCTTCCTTAACGTCTTTTGACATAGGTGGATCAGTATCATTTTTAAATTGTACTTATAGACCGCATTTCTTATTGATACCTTGCATTCCAGTACATCAAAGATTGCAGAAGCCATAGCGCTATCATCGATGTTACCTCTATCAATTTCTCGTTGTGATGTTCGCACCATATTCCTTTCTGTTAAGAAATAAAACGAATAAGTCACAATCTATTTACCAGACGGGACAAATTCATACATATCAATGTGCCCCGTAGATGCTTGTATCAATGGGCCCCAAGTGACTTTTTTGTTTTAAATAATAATTTTACGTTTAAATATTAAGTAATTATAAAAATTACATCTACCTAAAAATTATCAAGGATATGTACTAACCGTATATCGTAATATGCAATTGTCAACACAAATCTTTCCAAATAAATGCACACCCGAATAGGGCGCAACTATTTTACTTATGAGCGTACAAAACAGGTTTATACTTGTATAAACCACCGTATCTATGTGCCCCGTATATCAATGTACCCCTTCTCCCCCTATAGCAAATTTGTTGTCTGAGCAAGCGCACTAATAGACAAAATGTCACTCGAGTGCTTCAACTCGTAGAAAATTTTATTTACGAGTGCAACACTCGCCTCTATTGCTTGGTCTTTCGTTTTGTTTTGATTGATTTTTCTGTGATTGATCACAGGCATAAACATTTATTTATATCGATTTAGGTACAAAGCCAATATTGAAAAAAGTCTATGTTTAAAAATGTCCCTCAAAAGAGCTCTGAAATGAGCTGTGTTGTGTTAAGAAAACTCGTAAGCAGATCAACCTTAACGTTTCATATATACCAAGACCACGCCAAAATATATGGCCCTTATATCGACACCTGTCGGTATTACATAAGATTATATTTTAGAGTACCGTTTTGCATGTTTTTTTGTGATCCCATTCAAATCGTAGCAACAGTGAGAGAATGCTTTGATTGTGTGATTGGTAATAGTTAACAAATGATATATTTATATATGCGAAATAAATATTTGAATGAAAATATCTTGACGCATTTTTTAAAAATACTAACGAATCATTCATAAGTTAAGGTAACAATTACCAAATCATATTTACTTTTTGATAATTACCAAATCATGTATTGGGCGGAACAAATATTTCTTTGCTGCAAATATATATTTTTACTACCATTGACTTCATAAAAAACTGAATTCTAAAAAAAATCGATGCATTTATGTTTTGATTTAATTACACGATCATTGAATTATTTAATAGTTATATAGCAATAAAGTGAAAGCGATACTGCTAAATATTCATTTGTCTCAACCAAATCTCTTTAATTCTCTCAAATACATCATGTTTTCCCCATTAAACAACTCTTGTACTTTCAATTCAAGTCATAGCAATATTTACCAAAATTTGTTAATAGTTAATAAATATTTTTAAAAATAGCTAACCAAATAAATTTAGTTGAGGTAACCTGTTCTTTTCTAAGTGTAGAGCAAAATATCGAATTAAAAAAAATTTAAGTTATCCCTTACGCCACTTATATTGAAAAGCAAGAAAACAAAAATTGTGTGAATAGTTGCAGAGTATGTTCCTCCTTACAATAAAAAAAAATTTAAATGATCTCTTACGCCACTGAAATTATTGAAAATATTGGAATTTTAAATATACCAACTTTACAGGGGAACAATTTTTGAATTCAACCAAATATATGATTTAGCGAAATGTCCTTCACATTAATTGCTACTTCATACACCGGTATAATCAACTGTTATAAAATGTAAAGGAGGAGGCCTTCAAAATAAACAAATTCTATGGTGGTCATTCCAAGGACTATACTGCCGTACTAAGCGAAAAAGACGTATCTCAAAAAAAAAAAATATCCGAGATTCTTATGGCATCGGATAGCTTAAGAAATTACGCGTCTAATGAAATACTCCAAATGTCGGCATCTTAGTTCAATCACATACAAAATCTACTAAGAAAATTTCCTCTATCTCAATTTTACAGGTATTTCAACAAATTGACATAAACAAAACATCAATTATCTCGAAATTAATTTTTTTGAGATACGTCTTTTTCGCTTAGTACGGTGAATAGTAGTAACAATTGACATTTGCAACATTGACTGCCTATGTCAGAAAATTTTTTTTGATGCTTGTAAGAATCTTGCATAGATTCAGTAGCGTACCTAGGAAGAGGTCGAGAGGGTGGCAGCCCCAGGTACACCATTTAGGGGCGACAAAATGGTCCTCGTTATATGAAATTAAAATTTTGTTTTGAGCATAACTACGAAATTGTGTGTGCACTCAAAAAAAAAGTGTTTGCCACAAATGATATAAATGGAACTACTTCAAGTGTTTGCGTGAAACAATAAAATTTTTGTCACAAAAACTTTTATTTTACTTACAAAATAATAAAATTTTTCTCACATAAACTTTTGATTTAACTTACACATCTTGATAGTTGAGAAATATTATACAAAACTACTCTTTAATACTTAACATATCATAGGACTACAGCCTGGCAACATCGTCATCATTCCTTGCTTCTAAACACTTATAAACATTTGAAATCGTATATGTACAATGTAAGTAACAAAAAAGTTATATCGAATCATAGCACCGCAAAATAAAAAATACAAAAAACATGACAAGAATATCACTTTAGTTTTATAAGTGATAAATCGTTTGTTGAAATGAATAAGTGTTTTGGACAAAAGACAAGTGTTTGGGACAAAAGACAAGTGTTTGGGACAAAATACAAGTGTTTGTCGAAACATTTTCATAAATTGAATTGTTTGACGGAAATATTTTGACGTTTATCGTAAATAATTATATCATTTAGAAGCAACATTTTATGAAATGTTTTTTTAAATTTTCCATTGAATCACTTGCCACAACTAAACTTTTCCTTGGGTCAAATACATTGGTTTTTCTTATATTGTCTACAAATACTTATAGTTTAAGACAAAAGTTAAGTGTTTGCTTGAAATAATAAGTGTTTATATTAAGCATTCGATAATTTGCCACAAACGCTTTCTCTAAACAATACTTTTTTTGAGTGTGTATGTGATTTTGTAATTCAATGTGAAATATATGTCATTTTGGTAGGGTTTTGAGAGATTGATCTTTTTTTTTATTATTTTTTCGTAAAAAAATTTAACAATTTCAAAAACAGACAATTTTTTCTGTTAGTAGGCAAATTACGTCTTCGCGGTGCGCCACTGCACAGATTATGTTACAAAGTAAGAGCTAGGCCTAATTTCAAAATTTTTTACGAAACTCGCATAATAGAACACTGTTTTCTTGCAGTCCAGCTCTCTAGTATATGCTTTTAGTGGTATTTTTGAATTACCAAGACCCTTTATTATATTGAAATCGAGCAATTTTTTTCCTTAGTTCTCATATTGAAGCACTTAATCAAACCTGTGAGTCACTGCATATGAGACTAAAAAAGTCAAAACACCAAGTTTGACGTTTATTATCAGGACATACATACATTTTTATTACCCGATTCTAAGGTCCTATTTTAGAATGCTTCAGTCTCGCTGAATCCAAAAATTTCTGATATTCGCAAAAAAAACGTTTTTGTGATTTAAGTGATAATTTGAGCCGACCATTTGCCAAGTCTATTAACTCCACAAAACAAAATTTCGAGAAAATCCAAATGAAGCTTCCATACAAAAAATAAATTTGGAACATTTTTACACAATTTACAATTTGTAACAAATGTGTAATGTAAGGTCGCACAAATTTGGGCTGAACGGCTCATTATTTTTCTTTAATCATTTTGGCGAATTCCATAACCACTTTAAGAAATTTTTCGTTTATTCCAAAATGCTCGAGAGATATTAGAGAGAAGTTGTAAGCAAATTATTTTTACAATCCTTATTAGTTACTCAAGTTTTTATTTTATATTAAGGTTGTTAGATTTTAATCGATTTAAGCTCAAAACAACTTATTTTTTCAAATAGGTGCACTGAAGTTTTTGTAATTTTTTTTGTTATTTAATTCTTTGCATAATCACATCCGCAACTCAAACTTACAGCGCTACAAAAAACCAAGAATTGCACCACGCACGCAAATTGGTAATCCATTGTCCAAAATTGCGCATTAGGATACAAAATCTTTTGTCTGAATTTTTTTTTTTTTTCCTTTTTATTACTTAAGTGCAACTTAAATTCAAAATTGCTTTTCGAATCCGTTGAAATTTTTAATTTAAACCGAACACCTCGCGTAAGTAAACGCAACTGAACAGCACCAACATGGAACAGCTCACATAATATTGTAGCGCTGATTTTGTGCACTCAACGTCTTCAGCTTTAGCTCCCTTCAAAGTTGCAGCCAAGTGAAACAAAAGCCCAACGCAAAAACAGGGGGAAAACATAAAGAAAAAGACAACATTTCGCAATATTTTGAACATAATCGTTGTAGCTGTTGTTGTTGTATCATTTTGTTTGATCAATTTTGAACGTTTCAATATGAATGCTCTGATGTGACCACCACGATAGTCCCGCTGAGATAAATTCTTTTGCGCAGTAACAAAGTGCAAGGTTCATGATACCTTGAATGGAGTTCATATAACAGGAACTCTTTCTTCCCAAGAATTGCTAACAGACAGTCTTGAATAAGATTGGTAAAGAGCTGCATCACTCTTCTGCAAGTGGCCAAAATAATAGCAACACATATACGTTTAGTCGATAGCAGTGGCTTGAACTTTTATTTGTTGCAATAAAATTCAAAATATTGGTCATGTACGGTGGGACTAGCAAAAGTTCGCTTAGTTGTTAAAAAAAAACTAGGGAAAACATTTTCGTGTTTTTCATTTTTAACTTTTATTCACCTTAATTTCAATACAGTTTTTAGCCTGTAGAACCACTTGTCAAAACAGTTCTGAAAATCGTGCTTTTGTAGCTTCTCAATTTTTGCATTAACTGCATTAATAATCTCGGCAGTGCTACTGAAGGATTTTCCCCACAATTTTTTTTTAATTTTTGGAATTGACCAGAAATAACAAGGCGCCAGATCTGGAGAATATGGTGCTGGACGAATGTTTTCAATGCCATATACCGCAATAAAATTACTTGATATTTCAGCAGCTTGAGCTGGCGCATTATAGTGATGTAAGAAGTAGCGACCTCTTTAGTTTTCTAACAAATTTTCGAAAACTTTTGGTAAGCAGTCTTCAGTATACCAATTCGCAGTTCCTGTATGTCCACTATTCAAGGGAATAGCAGCTACAATTTTCGCTCTAGTGAAATAAAAAAACATCACCACTTTTGTTATCTGCCTTTAATAGGAGGATTCGCTCCTTTCAGGTTTTGCTAGGTTTCCTGGTCGTACTTATAAAACCAAGCTTCATCACCTAGGTCGTTCGTTTTCGAATTTGTTTAGGAAATATCGGGCAAAACGAACTCCAGCTTCTTTTTGAACCTCATTCAAAATTCGTGGAACCCATCGAGCAGATTTCTTTATGTACAGCAGATCATTGTGCAATATTCGCGATACTGCCATGACATTTAATCCCAATTCGTCAGTAATCATTTCTTGTGTCAATCGAAGATATTCATCAACTTAAGCCTTTACCAGTGCCGCATTTCTCTCGTCGGTAGCAAATTTAGGCCAACCTTCTTGTGGCTTGTTCTCTACAGAAAAATGTTCTGTCTGGAATCTTCGACACCAATTGGAAACAGTCTGAAGAGATGGTGCATTCGTTCCATATGCACTTTGGTATTCATTGAAAATTTTTACTGGCATGAGTTGACACCAAAAGTCGTTAAGAATCGCATAACAAATTTGTTGCTGTGTTGATGGCGGAATTCCTCTCGGCCTTTCATCGGCTATTTTTCGTTATCCTTCTGAGACTTAAAATGAATATCGTAAAACAATTGTGAAATGTAAACCATCTTCGAAATTTTTAAAAAGATAAACTGGCACCAACTAAGCGGACTTTTGTTAGTCCCCTCGATTTTCATTCAATAAATTTGCCACAAAATCACTGCGCTAATTGCAACCATATTGGGTGAAAAGAATTGCATATTTTGAGAATATCAACCTGCTTTTTGCGGTGAAAAAAATAAAATGCATCAACACTTCGTATAATTTAAAAGAAAAACACCAGTTACAAAGTTTTTTTGTCTGGTAATAAAGTGATTCGAAAAATAATGCTGTCTACATTACTTTTAAATTGAACAAATCATAAGAATCATATTGGTTACTAATCTGATAGTCGGATGATTAATTTTGATTTAATCGTCCGATAGTTAATTGTTTTCTTTTTTTATTCGTCTGATAGTCGGATGTTTTTCTTTTTTTAACAAAAATAACTTAATCATCCAACTATCTGACAGAAAACAAATTAAACCGACCGACTGACAGACTACTAGCAACAGATAGTCGGATTGGCTAGTAATACGATAATTGGATATTAGTTTTGATTTAATCGTTTGATAATTGTATGTTTTTATTTTTACAATAAAAATAAGTTAATCATCCAACTATCGAACGAATAAAAACAAATTAAATCGTTTGAATACCGGACTACTAGTAAGAACCTAAAAAAAATATGCAGTTTTTTCGAAAAATTAAGAAAACTATAATTTTTTACAAATTATTTAAAAAAAGTCTGGATGTTTTTCCAATTTCATATTTCAAATATTTTCTTATGGTCATGATATCACTAGATTTTAAGTATGTCTATGAACTTTCTCTATGTCGTTATGTCCAATCACACCAAGAAAATAGTACTATAACGTTAAGCATTAAAGGAATATTACTTTGGAATGACTAAAGATACTGGTTTGAACAGATGACATTTCATTCTTCATTTAGGAGGCGAGATTCAAGGTACACAAACCCCACTGTTGAGCATGGGAATAGGGTTGTGTTACGTTATCGTTGCACAAGGAAAGTAGTAATGTAACCGATTGTAATGTAATGAATGTAACATATTCTAAAATCTATACAGCAATTTAAAGAGGTCACTGTGCAGAAATTTTATGTCTATCACGTCACATTTTGCGCTCGATCAGAAATCTAAAAAAATCAAATTTTTCTCCGTATTCTGTATACATACAAAACTTATTTCAACAAAGTTGTTTGAGGTATTACACAAAAATACTAAAAATTGTTAGAACAATTGCACAAGCAATTTAAGATATCCAAACTTTACAAAAAATACAAGAATGGTTTGTACAAGCCTTGAGCGAACAAGAGGTGCCACGCCCTCGTTAACTAGAAGCGCTTTAACTAGAAGCGGTTTAATCTCTCGGCGAAGCTATAGCCTATATATAATAGATTTTCCTGTTTAAAGGCAAATGAAATGTCGTGAGACTATTGAAGATTTATTATCGATTTTTGCTATTTAAAAAAGTTTCTAAATCAATGCTCTTCCAGTTAGTTCCGACGTTGTTGAAGAAAATCTAAAGCACAAATTTTTCAGTAAAGTTCAAAAGTTTTTCCTGTGCTGTTTAAATAACCTACCTTAATATTCATGAAATCATAACAATGTATTTTCTTTATTAAAAATAATAAGCTTCATTATCTTCAAGTTAATTTTGTGTTTAGGTTGCGTGAGAATTTTCTTTAACTTTGCTAGTTACCTCGCTATTGTTAAGATATTTTTTCACCGTTTATATTAGCGCCATCAGTTAAACCTTGTTAATTTTCTATTTGGACTGTTAATAAAATAATTTTTACCAAAACCTTGACAAAAGGTGTCGGTTACAAGAAAATATTAAACTTAAAAAAATGAAAGGCATGTGCCCATTAGTATTTTGCTCGTAAATGGTTTTGTAATAAAATCCATAAATTAAAAAAAATGTAAAGGTGACTTGAAAAGCATTCAAAAGTTAAGTTTCAATTAAGTATTTAGATTACTTTTTAGCTGTCCAATGATATTGTTGGGTAATTCTAAAACTTATCGGATACGATATTTCTAATTTGCTTTAAGTGTTGCATGCTTATACCAGTGACGATAAAATTGCCAGACTTTGCAATGTCAAAAATTCATTCCACGGAAACATCAAACCCCACTCGAAATTTCACTGGATTTAAAGTTTCCGCGGAATGAAAATTTTTTTATTGAGATTGTAAATCTCTCTCAAGTTATTTTCTCTGGTTGTGCCTTAAGAAGGAGACAAAAAATTCCTTCTTAATTCTTTAACTTAAACAATAGATAAGAATACATATACCATATGTATATGTACATTAGAGCGGTTCAAAATAAAAACTTTTTGATTTTTTCACGATGTGTCAGCGGTTTACAGTAGCCTTATTTGTCTGGACAAAGCCCATTACTAGGATTAAGGTTAATATTGAAAACAGGATTAGCGCCCTCTGTTTTAAGTAGACAGCCCATTTTCCAAAATATTGATTTAAAATATGGTGCAAGTGACGTTATAAAATCTTCCAACAAAGTGGGTATTGTTTTCGGAAAACTATCGATTGGGCAATTGAAATCCGTGATTAGTTTTTTTTTCTTCTACTTTTTTCTTACAAAAAAATTTTAAATTGACCGGAAAAAAATTAAAAAATTCTGATATTGTACTTTAAAGTTGCAAAACCCCCCAATATTTTTTTGCCGCCGATTCTATGCTACATCATTTTTAATGTATTGTTATTTGCTTAAAAGAATGCCGTAAATCGCATATCATTTTCTTATTTGGAACCCGAGATATCTGCATTTTTCTAAAGTAACAGAACTGACATAATTTGAATTTTTGAAAATGATAGAAAAAGTTATAGAATAGTTCAAATTATGCCAGTTCTGTTAATTTAGAGAATTGCATTTCTGTTCTTTTTCAAATATTTTTCATATTAAACTATATTTTGTTCCTTTTTTATATGTGAAAAACATAAAGACTAATTAAAACATATGAGGCGCCCGGTTTCAAAACCGGCCAAGTCCATTTTTCATACTTTTGGGAAAACAACGAAAAACGTTTATATTCATCTATGTTCATTGAAAAATAAAAAAGTATTTCCCACATAATAGCTTATGAAATTTCTTACTCAAAGCACGTCAGATCAGACTTTTCAAGTTTTATTTGCGTATGTTTTTGAGAAAACAATTTTGGACTTGGCCAGTTTTGATAGCAATGAACTGGACTTGGCCGGTTTTGACACAGTAATTATCAAATTTTGATTGAAAAAAAGTGGACTTGGCCGGTTTTGATACCAATGTACTGGACTTGACCGGTTTTGATTCCAAGGCGTTGGACTGGTTTTGATATGAGAATATCTCAAAGTTTGATTTTTTTAGACTTGGCCGGTTTTGCAACTGGGCGCCTCATATGTATATCCGATCAAGATCTTTAGGATATATATTAAGATTAACATCCTTAAGTTCAATTCTTATAAGTGCTATTATGTTTTAAATTTGTAGCTTTCTGCTTTTAATTTAATTTTGCAAAATCGGTTCTCAATGTGTCTTTCTGATTTTTGGTGAATTTCCTAATAAAAGTTTAATGTCAAAAACTTTTGCTTTTGCATGGCAATGTAGCTGAAATTTTCACAAATTTTGCATGATTCTTTATTTGTTTCAAATCTGACCTCAATGCTCTTTTCATGGTGATTAATAATCATAAACCTTCATCTATTTGGAAAAGAAGTTATTCTTATTCTAATCTTAACGATTTACTTGTAAACCAACCAACCATAGTTAATTACATATACGAGTATGTACAAATATTTTCAATATACATAACTATAAAAAAATATCAGGCATTATTAGTGTCGCTAAGTAAATAAAAAAATAGAAAAAAAAAACACTTCATTACACTGATATTCATTGGTAATATTTCTATTACCATTTTTATGTTGTTACTTGAATAAATATTTCATGTCATGAAATTCAATTGTACTACAAAGTACTACACTGTTACTATTTACCATGCCGCACGCAGCAATAATCCAAGTCGAAAATTTATTGAAACGGTTCCAGATAGCTGACGCTCAGACTTCAAAACGACGTTACGGCATACAAATTGAAATTTGTGCACACGTAACTTTTTGTATATTGCATTATGCTACAAATGCGTTTTTTGTACGATGCACACCTCCTGGTGAAATTGCAAAAGAATGCATTCATTTGAAAATAAACTCATTAAAATCGTTAATGAGTGTTAATGCGCTTTTGAAATATATAACTTGTCCTAGCCAACGTACTGTGTGAACGTCTATAGTCTTTCTGCAACACACTGAATGGAATGTATTAATGTGTCTTCCGAACTAGTAGATCGACTTTGGACCAAATATTTTTACCATTAATAATTATGGACTTCTGTGATTTGGCGATTTTGCTTATACCAATATCCGATACCATTCCAACAAGAAGTTTCCTTTTATTCACAATTTATCGCAGATTAATTAGTACAACTTACTCGATTCAAATCGGAGCGAAAACATTTTTCCTCTGGTATAATTAATGTGTTTTACCTAATATCTATTACATTATTTTACATCTCTGCCTCATATGTATGCAACGAAGCATGCTAGTACCTTTACTGCGTATTACGTTCGTTGTCCTCTTGTTGTTGTTATTATCGCTGCCATATGGTTGTTGTCACCAAATTTCCCGAAATCGAAAGTGTAAATTTCATTTAATTTTTCACATTAAAATTTAACATTTCATTTCCTTGTTTGATATTTGCTTGTGTACAAAAACGTTGCAATAATGTTTTTTTTCTTTTTTAGCTTCACTTGCTGGCACGCAGATTGCACATCAATTGGTTGTTGCCATACGGCAGAAATGCACACCTGAAGAAGTTATCAATATCCTGAAGGAATTGCCAAATTCTGGAGAAAATGCAGATCAAGATATGTCGGAAACATCATTTAATCCACTTAAAATTGATGTATTCGTGCAGACACTTTTAAATTTGGGTTCAAAATCGTTTTCACACAGTTTTGCAGCAATCTCGAAATTTCATTTAGTCTTTAAGGTATGTGGTTTCTTCAGCCAGATCTGAAAATTGCAATATGTATAAGTATTTTTATCTTAAATTCTGTCAGTGTAGTGTAGAGAAATCTTCAGAAGATATTTTTGATATGCTTTTGGCGAGATAAGTCAAAAATAAAAACTTTCCTAAATTGTGTAGACTTTTCCTCCTTCATTTGACACACAATACCAAAATCATAGAGTTAGTCCAAGTACTTAAAAACATTTTGGAAACTGTCGTCGCTTCGTCGAAATCTTAAAGTCCTTTTAAAAAAAATACATGAAAAAATCTATTTACGCGCGAAACAAGAGGTTAACTGTGGTAAAATTGCGCTCCGATTTTCTCCCTAGAAATAAAAGTTAAAAAAAACTTTTACTTTTATTTTCGGATATAAAAGTTTTAAGGAAACTTTTACTTTTATTTCACAAAAATAAAAGTTTAAAGTTTACTTTTACCTAAAAAAAAACTTTTATAAAAGTTTATTTCAAGCTCTGCTTTTAACTACAAAATTAACTAATTGTAAATTCCTATAGTTAATATCGCATATGAATAAGTTCATCGAGAAAATTGGTATAACTTGAAGACATTTTATTTAGATTTTTTGTTTCAGTTAATGTTCTTTGATCATTTAACTAAATTTATTTCTCTAACTAATATTCAAATGAAGCAAAAGCAATTTCGTAAAAATTAACTGAAAACTAAGCTTAATTCCAAAAAAATACATATGTGTAACTCACAAACTTTTTTATGTAATTTACAATTCTTCCATTTAGTCAAAACGCTATTTAAAATGAGGTCCCATTGAAAATCGAATCAACCGCGATGGATGATGTCGATTGAATATAATTATTGTATTTCATAATTCACTCGACAGATTAACGTCATTGTGAAAAATACTATAAATATCGCAGGTCGACAAAACTTGGTCAAACCTCTGGTCCTGAAAACCAGATATAATTTTCTGAAGACTATTACGCGCTGAGTTCGAATATGAAGTCAGAACTTCCCTGATACTTCCGGTTTTTGAGATATTCAAACCTGAAAGTACGAAAATCACGGTTTTTCCAGATATATGAGGTTATATTACATCGAAAGCTAATTTTTTTTATGAAACTATTAATGTGGTCCAAAAGAACTAGTCTTCTTCTTCAAAACTCACTTATATTGTTCTTTTTTTCCGAAATCTCGCAAATTGAAATTTATTACACAATTTCTAGTAATCCTGCCTTACTGAAACTTATGTGGATTTGTATGGAAACCTATATAATAAATTTCAATTTACGATATTTCGGAGAAAAAGATATCGATAATATTCAAAGTGTGTTTTGAAGAGAAAGACAGTTCTTTTGAGATCCATAAATGGTTTCAGGTAAATAAAAAAAGTTATTTTCGATGTACATAACTTTGCTCCAAATATTTCGAAAAATCGTGATTTTCGCACTTTTAGGTCGTTCTGCATCCTACAAAAACAATCTTCAACTAATAAAACTATTTTTTCTGTATTTAGTTATGTAAAAGAAATAAAAATTGACATCTAATTGTAATTCATAACCGCAAAAGGGAACTGAAATAATTTTATTTCTATATTATTTCATTTTAGGCACTTGCTGAATCTGAAGAAGCGCAGATCTGTATTTTACATAATGTTTATGAATTATGGAAGAATCATCAACAAATGATGGTTGTCATCATTGACAAATTGCTAAAGACTCAAATAGTTGATTGTTCCGCGGTAGCTACATGGATCTTTTCCAAAGAAATGACTGGCGAGTTTACAAAATTATATTTGTGGGAAATATTACATTTGACTATTAAAAAAATGAACAAACACGTTATCAAATTGAGTAAGTTCTACATTTCATTCGATATATATATATATACAGTGTGACTAGTAACACCTCGTACAAAAGCAAAGTAGATTTGTTTTAACTTATAAAGAATTTGTTTGACTAAAAATTGTTTTCAAGTAATATGTGAAATATAAGCATTTGTTAAGTGTATCTTTATTTGCCATTACACGTATAAGTCTTCTGTAATAACTATCAGGCGACTATATCAGAAATGGCTATTTTGATATCCGCTGGTACATTGGTGCTCTTTCAGATTTTGCAACACATATCTTAAGATGTAAAATTAGAAAGAATTACAGTTTTTGAAAGCTAAATTAATTATTTGTTTTATTATAATCATTCTGTTAAAAAATTTCAATCGAGCTCCAATTTTTTGATATTTTTTTTGAAACTTTTTCCAAAAAGAATTTTTTTTTTTTTGTGTACACAAATTTTTGATGCAGTTTTAGGCGATGATTTGAGTTTAATTAAGTTTTGTGGTGTATCTTGGTATCCTTTCATTGGATTTGGTTGCGACTCAATAATTTTTTTGAAAATGTTTAAGGTATTATTTAAAGTTTACTGCCTATGCTTAATGAGTAACGAGTTATAACCTCTTCGTTTATGTATGAAGTATTTTTAGTCATCCTGTATATAGTACAGGGTGGTATTATATTTTAAATTTATATTGTTGCTTAGCCACCGAAATGAATGATGCCAAAGAGAAATTGGCTAAAGCGGACTCTTCTTCAAGTGAATCTGAGGATGAAGCAACACCGAAGCGCAAGAAACCAGTCAATCATGTTGACAAACCATCAGAAGAGGTAAGTTAACCCAAAAGTAGTTTTTGCTATTAAATACTATAGTAAATTTCAACACTAAATAAGTTATATTAATGGATATTTTATGTTGAAGTTCAAATTTGCAAAGTTTTTTCATTAAAAATAGAAATTTTTTTTGAATTGATTATAGAAATGGTAATAATATAAGTCAGTCAACATAATTTTGGAAAATTGTTGACAATAAAAAAAATCCATAAAGAACGGGGATGAAGCGTTGCGATTATGTGGCAATTAAAATTGATAGGTATTGGCTTGAACAATGCATTAAAATAATGAAAATTCATTAAAATTTCAATTGGATTCTATGTGGGCATGACCAGGCCCGGCACCTAGATCATATGATTTATGAATTACTTAAAGAGCCAAATAAAGAAAAGAGTCTACTCCAAATCACCGACGACACACAGCGCACTCTTGCCTTCCGAGTGCTCGGAAAGAAGATTTTTATCCTTAACAGCTTTTGAGATTTTTTTCAGGATTTGGCATGTTTTCCTTAACCCTCATTGTTTATATATCTTTTTTCAAAATCCATTGTAAAAAACATTGAGAAATTGTTGAATGCCTGAAAATGTTACGTGTGGCAACTATTTTACTTTTTATGCATTGCCTAAAGAATTGAATAGTTGAGTACAGTTCCCCAAAAAAGAAATTCCAACAGAAAAATATGCGAAAACATCCCATGATTTCGTCCTCCAAGCACTTGAGAGCAGCCAAGTAAAAAGTTCGTCGCCAGGTTTGTAAGAATGGAAATCACAATTTTTTGCTGTTTCTTCAAAAATTAAAATTCATTTGGTACTTTCTCATTCTTTTCCGATGAATTTTGTTCGTAATAACAATAAATATTTAAAAAAGAAATTAAAATTACTAGTGATTTTCATATAATTTTTTTGAAAACAAAAATGTGCATGCATTTTGAATTCCACGTTGAGGGTTTCAAAATAATTAGTAATTTACATATGTAGTTGATTTGTTTTTAATCAACTAATTGTTAATAATAATTCAAAATTGCAAGGGGCGGGCAATTTATAAGATTGACCATCGTCTTTTAAAAACATTCCAATTATTTTTTTTTTTTTAAAAAAATGTCAAATTCTCAAATGTCTATTGACCATGAAAATCAAAATAAAACTGTTGCCTATCTTCTTATAATATGTAACGTTAAAACTCAAAAAGCGTATAATTTATTAAAATTATTTTTATTAGCTTTGTTATGTAGTTTGTTTTATTTTAATTACGCAACAAACACAATAAAGATCTAATTTTACCGCTAGAAACTTTTTCGTTCACGGTTCGCTGAATAGTGGGCGGGTGAATCTATAAAAGGCAGCAGACAAAAAACACTCTCGATTTTATACGTTTTTTTTTCTCTGTTTTTAACCTAACATACATCTTTAAACCACTAACCATAGCTGCTTCCATATAATTGATGGAACTTAAGAAAAAACAAAAGAACTGCAATTAACAATGCAAAATCGCACGCGAATCAGTGAGGAAAATCATAAAAATGTCTGAAAAGTGTGCAGATAATTTAATCAAAACGGTACGCAATGCCTACCTAGCATATATGTAGTGGTTAGGTTCAGGGCTAAATACTGTATATTAATTGCATTTTTTTAAACAGGCAACTAGAAAAAAAGAAACTACAAAAATATTAATGCCACTATTTTTAAAGTTTAATTTAAGAAAAATGTTCACAAATATAAAACGTGGATGACGCTTTTATTTGTTTTCTCTCTGTAAAATGAGCTATTTTAGCTTATAAGTATGACCTATGAAATAAAATGCAAGCAACCTCATATTTTGATACGTCACTTGCGTTACATTCTCTTGAACATTTTTAATTATAACTAAATTATTTTTTTTTAGATGGTTGAACGTATGGAAGAAAAGCTGGAAGCAGCAAATGTCGATCAGAAACGTTTGTTTTTGATTGTTTTTCAACGTTTCATTATGATTCTATCCGAGCATTTGGTGCGTTCAGATACTGATGGACGTGATCCGGACACTGACTGGTATCGGTGGACAATTGGACGTTTGCAACAAGTGTTTCTTATGGTATAGCATTTTGTTAATAGTATTTTTCAAAAGTTTTTGTTATTCTTCTTTTATTTTTTCTTCAACAGCATCATGAACAGGTTCAAAAATACAGCAGCACACTGGAAACTTTGCTTTTTACTTCTGATTTGGACTCACATATTTTAGATGTTTTCCATCAATTCGTCGCTTTAAGAGCTTAAAGCGATTTACATAATTTTTTACACAATGCAACTTTAGTTTAGTTTTTCATTGTTCATAAGTGCTGATTTTTAAAATTAGTAAACAAATACATTTTATGAAACTAAAATATTAAACAAAAGAAAATTCCTAAATTGATAACTAATAGAGCTATTGTATGAGTATGTCTGTCAAAGAACTATGTATGTATCACTAATTCAGTATGCTGCAGAGTGACGTATTTTGAAAAAGACAACATTTTTGGAAATAAAAACAATAAACCGAACAAAAATCTTTAAATCTCATGAAACGCAAGCAAATGCATATACAAATAAACAGCTACTCAAACAAAACAAAAAATTATTAATTTTTTTATTTCTCTCGTAGTTGCTGATTCCAAAATAAACACACGCTATCAACATATTATAAAACAGTAAAAAGTTATGAACCAAAAACTGACCTTACTCATTTTTTTTATGTGTGTTGGTATTCATAAAATTGTACAGGCATTTTTTAAAGCATATTCTTCACACTTGCGAAAGGTTTCGCCTACGAAGTTCTCTGCCAATTTTATTCTAGAGTTTATTGCTCTTATATAAGACATCAGACGAATTAGTAAGCTTAAGCACGTTTCATCATATAACTTTTTATACATTATAAATGAATATTCAATTGTTTAGAAATTCTAACTTGCCAGAATCACAAATGTTTTTTCGTGATTATATGCCACAGATGGTATGTTTAGGATAGTGGGAGATGTTTAAGGAGTCTCCATGTCAACTGTCTCCAAAGTAATAATATTTCTTTCACACTACTTATCCTACTACATCGTTTCATCTAATTCCCCTGTGTTCCCGAAGAACTATCACAGCAGGAAAAGTGAAGCCTGTGTGTAGGGTATAAATAAGGTTTTTTTCCGTCAATTTCAATATACTAATACATATACTATACTTATATGCATACATGGTATAAAGTTGTTCTTAAAATTTGAGTAGGAAATCGTTACTTTTATTTGAAAATTTTAAGCTCAAAAAATACTCCCTACCTGGCCAGTACAATTTTCATGATAATTCGCAAATGAAAAATGTTTTCGTAGTCAAAAAGCATATCATTCATAAATTAAATTTTTTTGGGATCTAGTTAGGCAGAACTAGAGCATGGGATGCCACACGATGTTTAATGCTTATTAAATCGTTGAAAAACTAATATTTTTTTTAATAAAAATTTGATCAATTCTCCTTTGATTTGTCAATCCTAGAGCTTGGAATGTTTGCGCATACCCTAACTGGGTTATTTATATGAGAGCTATTGCGGACCTCATATGCTGATTAGAACAAGAAACTAGCAAATAGAGCGGTTCAAAATAAAAACTCTGATTTTTTCACGATGTGTCAGCAGATTACTGTAGCCTTATATGTCTGGACAAAGCCTATTACTAGGATTAAGGTTAATATTGAAAACTGGATTATCACACTCTGTTTTAAGTAAACAATCCATTTTCAAAAATATTGATTTAAAAAATGGTGCAAGTGACAGACGTTATAAAATTTAGCAACAAAGTGGGTTTGGTTTTCGGGAAACTATCGATCGGGAAATTCAAATCCGTGATTTGTTTTTTTTTTCTTCTTTATTTCTTATAAAAAAATTTAGAATTGACCGGACAAAAGTAAAAAAATACCGATTTTGCACTTTCTAGTTGCATCACCTCAAATATTATGTTACCGCCGATCCCATGGTACATCATTTTTAATGTATTGTTATTTGCTTAAAAAAATGCCGAAGCCGCATATCATTATCTTATTTCAAAACCAAGATATCTGCATTTTTCTAAATTAACAGACCTGATTTTTTTCGAATCCGAGTCGACAAATTTGCATATTAAGGTGATACAAATTTTTTTTTATTTCAAACAGTTATTATCAATCGGGGAATTCGAATCTGTGATTAGTTTTTTTTCTTCTTGGTTTTGAAATAAGATAATGATATAGGTAGAAAGTGAAAAATCGGTACATTTTTACTTTTGTCCGGTCAATTATCAATTTTTTTTATAAGAAAGAAAGAAGAAGAAGAAAAACAAATCACGGACTTGAATTCCCCGATCGATAGTTTACCGAAAACCATACCCACTTTGTTGGAAAATTTTATATATAACGTTTGTAACTTGCACCATTTTTTAAATCAATATTTTGGAAAATGGGTTGTTTACTTAAAAAGAGGGCGCTAATCCAGTTTTCAATATTAACCTTAATCCTAGTAATGGGCCTTGTCCAGACTTATAAGGCTACAGTAATCTTCTGACACATCGTGAAAAAATCAAAAAGTTTTTATTTTGAACCGCTCTAATATACAGCTGTTGTCAACTAATTGGAAACGAAATCTTTCGTGGTGTTATTGGGAGTGGTTTCATTTATTATTCTATGTGAACCAGAACATTTATAGATATTATAAATGTGGAACATATAAGCTCTAAAAAAAAGAACATAATTGAAATCAAATTCATGGCATAAAAAGTTTTATGAGAGATTTTCTGCCCAAACCTCAGATTTTACTGAGTCAACTAATTGGAAACAAAAAAATAAACGAAAAACTTGATAAAAGATTCCAAAATCGATATTGTGATCTTGCCACGCGTTTGTCAATTGTTGAGCTTCGAAAGACGGCCATGAGATATCAGGCGATGGCAACACAGCTAAATTACTCCGAAAAAATGATAATCAATGCACTTGATCATTTCAATAAGTATGACACAACAAAAAATGTTCCTCGCAAAAAGAGACCTCGTAAGACTTCTGGGTACAGGGATCGCCAGATTATGCGCTAGGCAAAATTAGATCCTCGTAAGACTGCTGTAGACCTCCAACGCGAAATAATTACTCAATATGATGCATAAATATCCAAGCAAACTTTCGCTTGTCGATTGGTTGAGGCTGGACTCCATGGACGAATTTCACGCAAGAACCCATTGGTGACAGTTAAGCAGAGGAATAGCTGCATACAGTTTGCTAAGACGCATGCCGGTTTTCCGCTCATTAAATGGAAGTATGTGGTATGGAGCGACAAAACGAAGATCAACCGCCTTGGCCTAGATGGTGGAAGATATGTAAAACGTCCAAAAGGGGCATACTTCCATTTAATGAGCGGCCGACCCGCATGTTATGTAACAACAAAAAAAAATTATTTAAACTGAAAATAAATGGAGTTGTCTTATTTTTTAAGCTTTTAGTACTAACCGCTAAGCTTACACGGTCGTAAAAGTTATGTCCATCCATTGCCTATCACGCTAAAGTTTTTACACAGAAAAAGTTTGAAACCAAAAAGTTCAGTAGAATGGCAATGGCAGCCAAGAGAAATTTTTGCGATGCATTCCACCCCCTAGTACATGGCGTTTTAGAGTAAATCAAAGCAAATGACGTAAATACATACGAATATTTCGCTGCTTTCTGGTTTATGCAATACTACTTACTTGATTGTTTTACGCTATTTTAGCCAAATTTTTCTATTTTCACATTTCATTCGCTACACTTCACTATGGGTCTAAATCAACTTTTAGCTGGACAAAAATATGAAACTTGACTCATTTGTATTCCTTGGTTATAACAATCCAAACAACAGAAATAAGTTTTGTGATGATTGTCACACCTACCTCCCATTCAAATGAAATATCGCAATGCGAGTATCCTGATATTTTTTGGACAAATGATTTTCAAATTTGATGTACTGAATACCAAAATAAAGTACATGCATACGTGGCGAACATTGAAATCCGGACAAACAAAAATTGTTGAATAAAATCCTTTAGGGTCTAAATTTTTTATCGAATCAAAAAACTGATGAAAGGATCAGAGAAACTAATAATTTTTACTGAAATTAATGAATTTGTTTTAGCGACCTTTATAGATTTATGGTTATTTCCTTAACTGGCTCAAGGTCAATTTTAATTAAAAACGGATTTTAAATTTTTGTTTTTATTTTTTCACCAATATTTCGAATTGCGTTTCCGACGCATTTGAGTGGTCAAAGAAGGCTTTTTAGTGGGACGATGTGCAAATAAACCAGCGTCATGGAGCCTTAGTCGTACAGATATAGGAGAAATTTCTATTCCTCCACATTCGACAAACTCTTTTCTAATTTCTACAGCCATTTTGAAGCGATTTTTCAGACTAATTCTAACGGTTTCAGAATACTTTTTCAAAAGTTCGGCTACTGAGGACTTACTAAAGCCTGCTCTAGCAAAAATTTCCCAAATCGTTTATCTATCGCTTCGAAACGTCAAAATCTCACGCATATCCGCTTCGTTAATTTTTTTATAATTGGGCTTTATTTCCAACACAATAATACAAAAATGATTTAAAACTAACTGTAGAACTTCTATTTATACTAAGATATTGTCCTACCTCAAAAACAAAGCCCTACCTACGGCATACCTGTAAAAAAAATGTCATACCTAAAACACAAAGGGGTTGACGGGGTCGTAAAATCCTTTTTTCAAAATTTTTTTGTTTGTCCGGATTTCAATGTTCGCCACTGTATACAAAAATAGCAATCTTTTCTTAAAAGTTGCAACGTCAATTTCCTAAACAAATGTAATCGCTACAGGACAATTAATGTGCTTTGTACATATACATTTTTCGTACCAACACTGTTTTTAAAGATATTAAACACTTAGCAATAATATTAACGTTTTAGACGCATGCAGCTTCGGACACAGTTTGCGAATATGGCTTTAGAATTTCTCAAGCACTTCAGATTTTGTAGATATCTTGACATAAAAGTACGAAAACACTGTTTTGAAGCATATTGAAGGTATCTGCCAATCGCAGGAACTTGCGTTATTAATTTTCCCTTATGCAGTAACACAGCAACATTTAACCTTTTCAGTAGCATGTTACCTCGACGAGAGATCCTCCACTGAAGTAAATACCTCTTATCTTAATACAAAGTACTTAACTGCTTTTGTATTGACTTAAATCATCTCAATATATATTTTGGAAAAGTTGGCCATATCTGGTTATAACTGTAGCTTAAGTATCAACAGAAATATTTCTATTACTAAAGATCAATATAGAAAGGATTCGGTGACTTCGAACCTCTGTTCAGTAAGATCCTGTCATTAATTACAATATCTTTTTGTTAAATACAATGAAGGTTTTATCAAAAGTAATTCTATGTACGTCAGAGTTTAAAGAAAAAAGTTTGATTTTTGGTCAGCTAGATTTCAATCTGGTACATAGTGCACTGCTTACATAGAGTCTATGCGACTGCATTCACCCACAAAAAAAAATTGTGAAGCTATTTAGGTTTTTACGTTGATTGCCACAAAAAAAAAGTTAATTTTCGGCACATTTCACAAACAGCACTGAAAATGTTCACCAAACTACTACGTATTGTAATGCTGGGCGCTCCAGCAACTGGCAAGGGTACAATATCTCAACGAATTGTGCAAAAATTTAACTGTGTACATATATCGCCTGGTGATATTTTGCGTCTGAATATACTAAACAAAACTAAATTAGGTCAACAAGTCAATCCGTACATGGAACAGGGTCTACTAGTACCTGACGATTTAATGATACAATGTGTGATGACCAGCATAGTGAAGGTCGAGAAGAGTTCCATAATATTGGACGGTTTTCCGCGAACATTAACACAAGCCAAGCTGCTGCATGCGGCAAATGTTAAAGTAGATGTCATTTTCAATTTAGACGTACCAGATGCAATAATTATTGAACGTATGCATAATCGTTGGATTCACTTGCCATCAGGGCGCATTTACAATAAGGGTTATAATGAACCCAAAACTTTATGGAAAGATGATGTTTCAGGCGAAGACTTAGTACAACGATCCGATGATCATCCAATTGTAGCAAAGAAACGATTACACGTATATCTTAATACAGTCCGTCCAATACTTGAATTTTACAAACATAGAAATGTTGATATTCTACACTTAAAGGGTAATTCAACGGAAGACCTTTGGCCTAGTGTGGATAAGTATTTAAAAATGAAAAATAAGCTCAATACAAATAATTGTTGAGCTTAGTCCATATATCCCAGTCGTAAAGATTTTTTTTAAGAATTTAAACATTTGTACTCTACTAGTTAGCCTTTGCATATTAAAAAATCATTTAAATTTTTTGTGCGAAATTTGTATTTTTTGTTTTTTAATTTCATTATTATTTCAATTTCATATAATGTATTAAATATAAGGACAATAATTTATAATATTAATACATATAAAAAATGCATTTCATGTTGCTTATTTGTAAAATATTTCAAAAAAGATGTCATAAAAATACTATTGTTCGTTTGATTGTTTGTTTTTTATATAAAATTACAACATTCCTTTAAACTTACGACTAAAAGTATTAAAAATTATAAACAAATATAAAAGACAATACATTTCATAGTCAAAAAACAATATTGCCTAATCAATTTTAACTTAAAAACTATAAAATTAATTTAAAAGCTCACTCATCATTTTGTAAAAGAGTTGTACATACGTTAAATTGCAATATTGGCAAAAATACAAAATTTAAATATCCTAACGCCAGAAAATAAATAAAACTCGCTAAGTGCACTTTGGTGGATTTTTGTTACAAAATCATGGTCAAGTTCTTAGTCAAAGACCTGTTTGGCGAAATAATCCGGTACCAGGATGTGTATTAGGATACCTGTTGCCATCAATGCAAAATAAAAAATAATTGCAATCCACCATAAAATGCGTTCCCAGCGTCGTACTTCTAAGTTCCTTAATACGCCAATTCCCACCAACAGACCAGCAACAGCACCTGACAGATGTGCCATATAACCTATTTGATCATATTGATCTGTTAAATGACGATAAATTGATGTACCCAAATCAGTGAAAACGAAAATTAAAAATACAAATAGCTGGACAATTGCATATTCCATTTCATTCCAATTCTGTAAAATTAAAGAAAATTTACCATTATTTGTGTCCAATGAATATGGTAAAAAATATCAATAAGGAGCTAAAACAGTGATTTAAAAAATTATAATTTATGTACATATACGATTTATTGAAATCTCTTTATTCGTTTTTCCCTACTCTGTAATTTATACTTAAAGTTCGCGAAATTTAATATACGATAAAATCACAGAAAATATTCAATATTATTTTCGATAATCATAATCTTTTACAGAGTTGGTGTTTCTGTCAAGCCTGACTGACTGGGTTCAGCAAAAGTACTGTTTTTCTTTTTTAAAATAGAAAAAAATTAAGGACTACATTAAATTCTTCCATTTAAAAGACTTTAAGCATCTAGCAATAATCAATGAGTTCTAAAAATTTAAGGCACATCTGATCCATCAAAAATTTGGCTGCTCCAGAAATGATAAAAAAAAATAGGAGACTGAATGTAAGTGCGATAGTTACATGTTAACACTATTGTTCACATCTTTACAATATATATTTCGAAATTCAGATACTTAATATATATTTATATGAAAATATCAATAAATTAACATGGATAGTAACAATTCGTACACTTATTCAAATTAAAAAGATTCAGGAAAAGGGAATAAGATTGCGAAACAATTAGTTCAATTCTTTATTAGTCGTGCGTTGATAAATTGTTATATGTCCTTTACTTAGCGTCTAATGATTCTAAGCTCTCTCTTTACTGGGGATAAGGTATTTATACACTAAGATTTCTTCAACAGCTCTGTTAATTCCCTTAAAGTCGAATTTTGTTACTTGGATCTGCACATTTACATATATCGTTCAATTTTGCGTTGCTCTATAACTCATTGTTGGGTATGGTGTTCAGCGAAAAGATACGAAGTATTATGTGAAAGTCCACAAAAACCTACACTTGGTGTTTTATCTTCGCAGTTACCAGTTAAGTTTCGCATGCCTACAAAAGTACTGATAGAACACATGCACGAAATATGTGCACAGCTTTGTTTTCACGCTGTATTTATTTGAGCTCCAGATTTTATTGAGTTGGATAAACTTGCTTCTTGCTTTCTTTATTCTACTTTTCACATCCAAAAGCGTACCACCATCAACTGATACCATACTACTTAGGTATTGGAAGGTATTGAACCATTTCGAAAGCTTCATTATTTATCGCAAAAAGTGGGTCCGAGTCTTGTTTAATCGAATATCTTTGGTTTTTGTAACGCTAATCTTCAAGCCCACTACACTATGCACGAGTTCGCATTTTTCAACCACGTTGCCAAGAGATTCGATGGTAAAAACACGCGAGATAATTGAATGTAATGTGGTAGCCAGGCTATCCCTAGAAGCTAGTTGGATTGAACATAAGCGAACACGGTACACGGACTTTTCGTTAAGAGAGCGTGGGGAACCAAATGTCACACAAACTCTAAGAATAATACGGATAAGCTCCGGACCATAAGTGGTCGATTTTCGATAAGACCGAATGGCACCTCCTATAGAAGCACAAATTTAAAATCGTTCTTAAACTAAAGTAAACTTTTGCAAAATTCAAAATAGGACCGTTTCGTGAATCTAACCGGCACGTGGCGTAGTGGATAACTAACATTAAAAAAAATTAAGACACGCATTTTTACAGTTAATGCGGCGTAGGGTATTTAACATTAGGCGAGGCCAAAGCAAACACCCTTGCTAATTTTTTATTTGAGAAGTGGTTTGCTAGAAAAATTAAAATCTGTTTTTGGGAGCAAGCCTCTGGAATGAGAGCTTCTCAAAGCATAATTTCTGCAGAATACGGAAAGTATTTTGTATAGATTTATTTTCCAAGTAACTTCCCTAACTTGAAAGACTTACCATTATAATAGTGGCAATGTGCGCTGTAATCAAGGCGTAAACACCACCTGAAGCACCAGCTAAAAATATACGTGGGCTAGTTAGTGATGTACCCATTGAACCGGCTGCTACACCAGCCAAATAAACCAATGTTACACGCCACCAATGATGAACTAACTCTAAGGCAACTCCAAGAAAAATTTGTATAACTAAATTCATGAGCAGATGCATTATTCCAACATGCACAAGCATGTAGCTAACAAAGCGCCAGGCTTCATAGCGTCTATAAGGATTGTAAATAAATAAGGTGGCAGCCGGACCGCTGGTGCTTTCACCCACATTTTTATTATTGTCGGGATCGTCTCTGTAAGGACAAGAGTAATTATATACAATGAATTTAAATCAAATATCTAGTTAACTTACTGAAAATGTATGACATCAATTAAAAACATTATAATTTCGACAATCGAGAAGATAACCATAGTCAGTGGTGGTGGACAAATAGTCATTTGTTTTTCGTACGCACCATCTGTAAACAGCAAAGTTATGAATCATTTAGAGTTTTAATAGTTTAATTTTTAAACATATTAGAATTTACCTATTTGATCGCCTTCTGGTCGTCGTGGTGCGGGTACAATCATGCGACAATAGCCCATGACAACATTCTTAATCAACCATTTGTTACGTTGGGACATTTCAAAAAATTCTTCAAAATTCAATTCGCCATCATTGTCCGAATCTGATTTTTGTAAAATTTGTGTGGCAATGTAATACGGAATTTCGCGACATAGGCCGGCGCTAATAAGACCTTGAAGCTCATGTAAGTTGATAACACCATCGCGATCGGTGTCATGCTGCAAGAAAGTGAAGAGATAAAAGATTGTAAGTAATAAAAAGTTACTGCGTTATTAATGTAGTTTAGCAAGATTTTGTGAAAAAAAAAATATTTTAGTACTGCAGAGTTTATTGAACTCTATTAAAAATCAGTATATAAATGAAAAAGCTATTTCTAATAAATTAGATGAAATATGTTAATTTATGTTGAAATTCAAAAGAAAAACAAAAAATAACAACTTATATTAATGTTTACTAATAAGACAAAATGAAGTTTTATATGGACGGTACAGCCAGTTAGCATGACTTAAAAAGGCATGTTGGCATTGCTATTTAAAATCTACTGTTTTTCCAATATACTTCAACAGAAATGAAAGTGCAATGATTACTGTCTGCACTGCTGTCATGTGTGATGCTAAAGCTGACTTGTTTTGTGTTTTTTCCAATTTAAAAATCTTATATTATTTCAAATATCGGTCAAATGCACATATATGGTAGCAAATTGATTGTTCAAATAAGTAACCAAGTCTGCGACTACATTTTTTAGATTTAATATATCTAAGATAAATTAAGTACTAAGCAACACCAATACTTGCGATAACAAAAATTCGAGTTTGGCTTCTAAATACGTTTATCTTATGGACAATCTTAAAATTATAGCTTGTGTAAAAATTCTCTAGTAATTGTTAAAGCGATCTAGTTGTCAAACTTGCGATAACTATTGCAACGTTAATGAAAAATATCAAACATATTATCACTTACCGTCTAAGGAGAACTCTTTGAAAAAAACTTCTTCTTTTTTTGCCAAAAAGTTTAGAAAATAAGTTTTAATAGGTATTCTCTTCTTATCATCTGAAAAATAACCCTACAAAACGCAAGAAAGCTTATTGATTGCGTTTTTATATATAAATATTTTAAGTAAATTTTGATAATTTTATTTCCGCTAATAGGTCAGTCAGTTTCAATTTTATTTATTAATTCTTAGTTCTCAAATAAAATTGAAACTGACTGACCTATTAAGCGAAATAAAATTATCAAAATATACTTAAACGAAAAAGGTCGAACAATTATTTAAAAAATTATATTTTAAATAAAGAAAATATTCTTAAGCAAAGCAATCCCACATAAATGAAGTCTGGTTAAATATTGGATATCAGGTTAAACTTCTTCTTCTCGGATGTTCGACAAGATGTCGTTTGAGAAGTTACCATTAGCTCCAAGGCAGGTAAACTCACTGATTACTTCGTTATTAAAGCTATCGGTGGTAACATTTTATTCCAGGTGGCAGACAGATGTTTGTTACTAATCAACATACACTGGCGGTCACTTGCCACTTGCAAAACTGTTTTTATATGTAAAAATTAAAACAATTCCGTATTTATTTTTAACTTCGATTAATGGAACTTTCAGCATTGAAGTATTGCAAGTGAATTGACAACGAAAATACAATATTTTTACGCTTTTGCTCAAAGAAATGCGTCCGAAACATAAACAGCTGTCACGAGATCAAAAAGCAACTAGCGGACCAAGGTGTATCGTATCGTAAAATTTCGGAAAGAATAGGTTTCTCACATTCCACAAAAGGATCTATAGGAGCCGCTGGAGAGAAAAAAGGATCTGGTCCTAAACGTGCAACCAGTAGAAGAACAAAGGTGGCCTAGTAGAAAATAAGTTCGAAGGATAATTTAAAAAGTGTAGCTATACGGACAGAGCTATTATTTCATACAAATTACAGTGGAAACTGACCGCAGGAGGCTGCGAGATGCTGGTTTATATGGAAGACGTCCTGCAAAAAAGCCATTGTTGACACAAAAAGTGAAAAAAAGCGGGTCTATATTGTGCTCAAAGCTACAAAAACTGGACAAGTTATAAGGGAAAACTAGGAGGATGCAATTTTACAGGACGATTTTGCGCCTTGCCATCGTGCAAAATTGGTAAATCGTGTATGTATTTCTATGATTCTTACAGACCTTGAAATTATAAACAGGATAATAAAAAAACAAATCATATTTTTATGGCTCGGAAAAGTATTCACGGATCTTGGAATTTTGCGTCTGATCTAGCCTGGAAACTTGCCGGACCTGAATTCTAATGTGCACTTGTGGCATATAATGAAGGGCAAAATTACTAAGCAGAAGCCCTTTATAAAAAAAAATCAATGTTTGCTTTAGATAAGCTATGGTATAATGTGATACAGGACGATAACCTCAAAGGCTTGGTTGATTCCACGCCATCAAGTATAATGGCTGTTCTTTATATTATTTTTGTAACTTGATATTAGTATTTAGAAACAACTTTGAAGATTACAAGATATTGATCAGTTTCTGTAAAAATAAATAACTAATCAAAGGACTCGTAAAAGCATTAAATTTTTCCAGATTATTGTTTTTAGATAAAAAAGGAATGTAAGATCCAGAAATGCTTATTTGTTTTCAAACTAATAAAATTAAATTTTTTTTAATGTATATCTCAATAATATCGAATCTTAATGATTTTTTGTGATGGTGCGGTTTTCATGACCGCCAGTGTATACATGGTATTGTTTTCGATAATCACCAGAGCCGCTCCATAATCTTAACAAAAGTTTCGCAGAGGAATCGCTGTAATATCTATATCAAATGCATACTCTAAGGGTAGGAAATATTTAAAATACATATTTCTTTGCATGTTTACTATTCTTACCCCACACAGTACTTGCTCCCTCAAAATGTTCAACAGCAATAAACAATTACCAACCTCGTAGTTGCGGAAAATCCAAAAATTTTCTAGCTTTGACCTTCCATTTTTAAGTGACATTAGGATCTTGAGAAATTTTCTCTATATTTCATCGATTTATCTTTTACATACTATTTGAGTTTTACACGTGCCTTCTACACTATGCGGCGTGATCAAAAATTCTTTTATCAAAAGTTACTAGTGGGCCTAAAAAAGGGCAAAATTTGGCATGGTTAATCACTAAGAAAGTTAAAAAAAGTCATAATTTATTTTAATAAATTGAAGAAAAATAGGTTAAAACAACTTATTACAACTTTTTTAATGATCATTTAATAGAATCAATTGTTGATACATAAGCCAAAGTTCATCTAAATTGAAAGAAAAACCATTTCACTAATGCTATAAATGTGAAAGTTTGAATATTTGTTACTCGATAACATCTTAACGGCTGAACAAATTCGGATGAAACTCGGTGGATAAAAAGTTTATGTTCTGCATTAGTGAAAAGTATACCATAGCTCAGAAATATAAAAATATAAATAAAAAAATATAGAATATAAAAAAAAAGCCGGCAAAAGTCTAATAGTATTAAAAACACTTAAAAATGTATTAAAGTCGAACTATTCAAAAGGTCAACTCAAGCTCAGACTGAAAACTAACTGTAGCTAAATTTTTAGCTTAATGGTGGTGTGCATTTTTATGTTTGTGTTGTCCGAGCCCCACAGCATGCTGGGTACATTTTTTCTAACATTTATCCCTTGGACCATATGATTAAATCCATGCAATTACATTCATGAAATATATACATATTATCTGAGTGGGTATGTTGAGAAAGTGCGATAAATATAAGAAAAAATTATAAAAAAAAAATAGCAAATTCATGTGCATGATAACTTTTTCTATCCCATTATTTATTGAATAAGCTTTTAACTTAGTATAAAGCTTCAATGCTAAATAGCTAAGAAGGTTATAATAGCTGTAGTAGCTAAACTCTATTATTATCATTATATAGTCATTTTAAACAGAACACTATCGGACAACATCAAAAAAGTCTATTAAGCCGAAGAGTATCAAAAGACTTAGAAAAAGTCGGTACAAGTTTGAAAATATCAAATATTATCGAAAAAGTTCAAGTTAGGAAGTACTGAAAATACTCAAAAATCTATTTAAGTCGAACTAGTATCTATAAAACGAACAGTATCGGACAACATCGAAAAAGTCTACTAAGTCGAAGAGTATCAAGAAACTTCGAAAAAGTCGGTAAAGGTTTGAAAATATCAAATATTATCGAAGAAGCTTATTCAAGTCAAAAAGTATCGAAAAAACCGGCAACAGTTTAAAAATATTGAATGTACGATCTAAAGTACTACATAAATACAGGGTCCCCATATTCGAAGCGCCCATCAGGCAACACTATAACTTTTGAAAGCGACTAATGACATACCGTGTTTTGAAACGTCATTCCAAGCAGATTTTTACCATGGTAAACGCGAACGGTCTAAAATTGTTGAAATTTACATTACAAAACAAGTCAATAGTGAAAACTCAACGTGCTTTTAAAAAAATAAATACAGTGAAAAGTGCGCCTTCCAAGAAAACAATTTATCGTTTGTACGAAAGATTTACAACTGGTGATGCGACCAAAGCGATCGGATGAGTTGATTGCAGCCGTACGAGCCAGTGTTGAGTAGTCACCAACAACATCCCAAAAACGCCGTTCTCAGCAGCTCGGCATTCCCCGATCCACTTCGATTTGCAATTGTTTCCGTACAAGATTCAATTGACACAAAAATTGTTGCCTGCGGATAAGCCTCGTCGATTGGAATGGGCCCAAAAATAAAATGGGCGCTTCGAATATGGGCAACCCGTTATTATCGAAAACTGTCAAAAAAGTCGAAAAATATCGAAAAAGTCAACAAAATTGGAAAATTATCAAAAGAGTCCATAATAAGAATCGAAAAAGTATACGTAATACGCACCTATGTAAAGTGGTAATCAAAGTCGAAAAGTAACAATCACAGTCACAATAAGTAACAATCTCAATGATTATTCGAAAATAAATTAAAATGAGTTAGCGTTTCTTTGGGTGGATGCTTAAATAACCATGGGACACGATTTTTATAAAAGTAAAAAAATAATCGATATTCAAGTTTTGAAATTACTGTGATTTGTATCACAGGTATTGCAAAGTAACAGTATGACAAATCCTTACTCCTTATTATTGCTCCTCTTTAAGTGTTCTAACTTTTTTTGATGTGCTTACATTGCAAATAAATACAGCCCATTTTGATATCGCCGTAATGGAAAAGTGCACGTAAATAAAAAACATTTACAATTTATGTACATATATGAAAAAAATGTATTTGAAAATGTTCTTTCAGTACAACATCACCACCAAAAGGCAATTTGAACGAAAAATTTTAATTTTGGAAAAATCCAGAATTTTAAAATGGGGCTTGATGCACGAACTGTCCTTTATTTCGTTAATAACGTACATAAATCTTTATTGTTGAGGGGAAAATTGGAAATGAACCTACAATAGTTTAATGGCAGAATTTAAATTAATAAATGTTGGGCAGAAATGTCAAATATCGCCACAAATGTTAAACAAATCCAGAAATATCAATATTTTTCTCATCCAAAATGTGTGGAACTTAATACTATGGAAACAGTAATCTGTAAAATCAAACCGAAATCGAAAAATTAAACTGTCTCCATTCTGAATCGTTTCGGGCCGAATGTGAATTTGAGTAAATCTCTCACAAGCTAACAGACAAGACAGTGTGTTTTGAAGATTTTTAGCCCTGAAAGGTTGTTGAAACTTTTAAAAACCAGTAAAAATTTAATTTTATGGTTCTTTTTAGAAATTTTTTAGCATTGTGAAAGAGGTCGAAAATGGTTCACATATACATGCATGACATAATTACTACACAACTAGCAAAACACATAAAACTTCACACATAAAGCTTCAATAATAAGAAGCTGAATTCTAATGTTCTCTGTGGTTTCAATTTTTGGTGGATAATGATTTAAACAATGACCCAATGCAATTTTGATTTTGTGTGGAATAATTTGAGCTACCGTGAGCAATTTTCGATGCAGCAATATTTTCAAAACGTATCTCACATAGACATACGTAATTTTTTTTTTTGATTCACACTGATAAGCATTTAATTTATGTATTGATTTTCGATAACAAAAAATGTTAGCATTTAAAATTTTGTGGTAAAATAACAACGTAGCCAAAAAATGTTAAGTTTATATGTCTGTTCTGAAAAAAAAAAAAAAAAACAATAGACCCAAACAAACAACAACAGTTACGAGAACTTGAACTTGATTCAAGAACAAATAAAATACTGGTTCTAAAACTTAATAACACAAAATACTGAAGACGTTGTGCAAAAATATGCAAACAGTCAAAAATAGAGAAATATTATCAAGAATAAATTCAACAATTAAAAAGAACACATAAATGCCACCGGTAAGTGAAGTGTAAAAATGTTGGGCTTGACACAGCGAAAGATTCGCACGTTTGTATTTACTGAATAAAATAAAATAAACAACAGCACAGCTAACATTCATGACAAATGACGAATCCAGCACAAGATAAAGACTATAAGGTTGCGGATAAGATAGATAGTTAGGGTGGGTGCAACATGTACTGAAGGAAAAGACGCGCCAATCGAGTAGCATGATTCAGAGTTTAACATTAACTTTCCCACTGTTGTACATGCATTGCAAAATAAAGACAACAAGGGAAAAACCCATACATCTTCTGTGACCCAAGGCTTTATAGATCTTCTGAGGCAATACACGAGACTGATATTAACAACTTTGTTTTACTTAAATAATTGGAGCTATTTAGATGTTATTTTTAGCATTGAGAAAACTTGAAGTAATACTTGTATGTATTTGCATATGTAATTCTTTGCAATTACATGAGTTTGTTTTTCAAAGGTAGGCATACCCAACAGGAAAAGAAAAAAGTTCAAAGATACCGAGCCAGACAGATTTTTTGAACATATGAGTTGCTCTTTTATTGCTTACCTTATTGATAATAATTTACGATAAGAATTGGATAAGAATTGATCTACATAAAATCCAAATTACAGAAATAGATTTTTCAGTTTTTTCATAAGACCGGTTTGTTTTTTATCTTGTTTTTATTTAAGTGCGAATCGATAAATATCAAAAGTGACTAAGTTAAATTTTTGGAAATTTGTATATATCATAGTCAGCTTTTTAAGCATACAAATCTGCCTTTAAATTGATATATTTTATGATGTAATTTCAAAGCTTTATGTCCAATTTACAAAATTACTAGCAAATAACAAATAAAAGTTGAATAAAAGGTATACTTAATAGCTAACAAATAAAAATAAAGTTACGAAACCTGCGATTACATAAGACGTCGTTGAACTTTGCTGAACGGAAAAAAGTCGCTTTTATTTTATAGACATATACGTGGAAAATTATCAATATCCATAAAATAATATTATATGTTTTGGTTAATATTAGCTTCAAGAGCATCAACAAATTGTGGCTAACTGCTAAAGTTGAATCTCATCGACGTATATAAAAGTAGTACATAGAGGTAATTAATAAAATCATTGAAATGCATGAATAGAATAGACCCCAGTACCGAGCCTTGCGGAACCCCACATGTTGATATCTAAAAATTCTAAAGAGTTGTTACAAAGAACAAGCTCCCTTGAATAGATGGGCATACAACTTGCCACTTAGAAGTAAGGTAAGTATCCACTGTTCTTTGGCAAACATGCTAGACGCTTGGGTGCTCCCTATAATGATTTCTATAGAAGCGAAGATATGGAGGAAATTGTCCTGCTTTCTTTAAAAGTAGGTATGGACGGCAGGGGATAACCTTTTTAATAACATAGGTGGCTTTGTCAACACTTGAATATGAAATCTTTACCTTGTTATTAATGTATCTAAATATGATATGATATGATCGTATGATAAATGAACAAATTTTACCTAAGTTAGTTAAATGGATAGCCCGTCTAACCTACCCATGCTATCAAAAGATTTACTAAAATTTAGAGATAGAAGAATATAATTCTTTTAATATAACATTGACTTATGCGATCAATCAGTCTTAATAAAAGTGACGTAGCACTACGATATCAAAAGAGGCAACTATGTACTTTACAATTAGTTCATATCATTATTTGATGGATGATAAGATTTTATTGTTTTCGAGCTTCTTACCTTATTGAAAATTTCACGAACCCTGACGCGTTCTTCTGATTCCTGTTGGGACATAGAACGATTTAGTGGCATCACCTCCATGTCTATAGTGTCCGGACGACGTGATTGTTGGCGTTGCATGGAACGCTCCGGTTGTTGTTGTCGTTCAGACGATATCTGCGGATAGAGACCATTTTCTGGATCCTGACGGCTTTGCTGGCGAGCGGCGCTTTTGCTGGACATTTTCGCTCTGGGTATGTTTGCACTTTAGAGTATTCCAATGATAAAATCTTTTTGTCTTAACAAACACTCACACGAGGAAAGGGAGAAAGCTGACTTAAGGTATAGACGGTTTTTAGATGCGTCACTGTTCTTGATTTCGTCTTGCTGCAATTTTTGTTTTCGTGATGACAGGTGTCGATGGCTGCGGCAATTTGGTAATGAAGTCACATACAATATAAAAATTTTTTTCTGATTGCTTTTTCTACATTTTGCTTTGTTTTCTTTTTTCGAATTTCTTTAATTTAATTTTGCGATAAGATAAATTTTAGCAACAATTTCACACAAAGTTAAAATAAAACCAAGAAGGTCATAAATCAATAGAACCACACTTCACACATTAATACTCCACAACGGCAAAAAATTAACTGAAGACAAATTTTGTGAAAGAAATCGTCTGTTTTTCAACAATCACGAATGACTACCAAAAAGGAATAGTAAAAGCTAACAATGGAAAAATAACTACTGACGTTCAGTGCTGTCGTTTGTACTACAATAGTGCTTTTGTACTACCCTTCAGCCACGCGTACTACTCTAGTACCCAACCCTCAATTTGTACTACCCAAAATTTGTTCCAACTAATCCGCAATTTGCACTACCCCACCATTCTTTGATCTCTCATGCTTCAATTATAATGGCATGCAAGTTATTAAACTCATCCCTGAAACTGAAATATTTAACTCTTGAGGTGTCAAAATCATCGCCATTATTTTGGTTTACTAATTTTGACATTAGTCGCTCAAAAATTTATGAGAAAGAAGGAAACATTTTAGCATCGCATCAACCCTTACAATTGAACTATGAATGATCATAACCAGAGCTGGGCACCACTACACGTGTGTTTTTCTTAAATGTTCTTCAATGCATGTGTATTTGTGCTTTGTTCGATTTTCAAAGCAAACTGAATTGAATTTTATGCTCTCTGCTTTATATACGTATATGAAAAGTTATTCTCATTCTGCCGCAGTACCGCGCGCGGTACGTTTTGCCCAGCCACGATCATAACCAGAGCTGGGCACCACTACACGTGTGTTTCTCTTAAATGTTCTTCAATGCATGTGCAGTTGAGCTTTGTTCGCTTTTCAAAGCAAACTGAATTAAATTTTACGCTCTCTGCCTTATATACGTATATAAAAAGTTATTCTCATTCTGCCGCAGTCACGCGCGCGGTACGTTTTGCCCAGCCACGATCATAACCGTGAAGAGAAACACACGTGTAGTGGTGCGCAGCTCTGATCATAACCGTGGCTGGGCGAAACGTACCGCGAGCGGGACTGCGGCAGAATAAGAATAACTTTTCATATACGTATATAAAGCAGAGAGCGTAAAATTTAATTCAGTTTGCTTTGAAAAGCGAACAAAGCACAACTACACATGCATTGGAGAACATTTAAGAGAAACACACGTGTAGTGGTGCCCAGCTCTGATCATAATCGTGGCTGGACAAAACGTACCGCGCGCGGGACTGCGGCAGAATGAGAATAACTTTGACCAGCTCTGTTCATAATTTATGATTCATAAAAGATTCATACCTTTAGAACGCGACTAATTTCGCTTGTATTAATTGTTCTTGTGCGCGTCTTTAAATATACATATGTAATTAATGTAATTTTTTCTTTTTGCTATTATGGAAAAGTATGCCACAAATTTACCAAGGTATAACTTGATAGGAAAATGATTTATTTTTTACTAAAGGTTTCTAATAAAGTCGAAAGCAGAAGCCGCTAATTTAACCAAAGCTGGTACCAACACAGAAAAAGAATCTGTCCTTCAAATAGTTTCATGCAATATATACATACTATAATAAATGAATTTCTACAAATACTGTTAACTTTTATTAATACTTTCTTGCTATCATAGTATGAGTAGGTGTAAGTACAAATAAATTTGTGTAGTACTACCCATTTTCACAAAGTACTACCCAAAAATATTAAATTGAGCACTTAAATTTTTTTCGAAACGACAGCACTGCTGACGTTTATACACCAACGAGTCGTTCTCGTTACGTTGAAACTTTTTTCGTTACTCGTTATTTATAATGAATTTGGTCAGTGAGTGGAAAGTGGTTTAAATCATGGTTTAAATATGTATGTAAATATGATGTTATCACTCTCAAGGCCCTGGTAAATAGAAAGCAACGCATGCATCGCGCGCATCATATGCTTTGACAGAAGAATTGATTATATGCCTTTATATGGAGAGTGATATATGTATACACAAAAACGACTGAGGCGCGCGCTGCTTTCAATGCCTAAGGTTCGTCAACTTTCAACTTTTTAAACGCGATTTTAGCGGCGACGAATATACAATGTAAGTATAACATACTTGATCATGTGAAATTGAACAGAATTGCGGCGTACGACTGGTGACCTGCCGACGATTCGCTGTCGATTTAGAATTAATTCTATTTTTACGTCGGATCATTGCTAATAGGATTTTCTCAGCAAAACTTATTGCTTACAAACATGGTGTAATAACCAAGGTGGAGTAATTAGGGAGAGCCTCGATTTTCAATCATCTGTCATCCTATTTGCTGTAGTTTTGACATTCATAACATTTCAATTGCCCATTCAGAAAACTTAAGCGCTTTGATAAATTGCAGCGCTTAGGCGTAAGGTCTTGAACATTTTCTGAACGATAGCTGCAAACTACATTAAATCTTAAAAATTTAGTCGATGTGGTTGTTATTGCAAAAACAAAAAAGACTTATTGCTATCATATTAAAGCCTGCTACATTATTTAGCGTAGTTTTTTGTTCGCATCAGAATTTTGAAACTCAACACAAATACCTCTCAGTAAAAAGTTGTTTAAAGCGCTTCAAAAATACTGAAGTTGCTGAACGGGCCAATTAATCAAAACACCGAAGTGTCAAAAAAAATTACGAAACAAGACAATGAAGGACAAGAAACCCAAACTTTTGAGAATTTCGTTTTTAAGTACGCCACCTTGGTTATTACACCATGCTTACAAATTTTGTTTTTGTCACTCTCTTTTCCCTATACGATTCTCTCACAAGAAATCAGACGTGAAAAGCATTCGTCCGCCGCAATTGTAATCATTCAAACGATTTTCGTCGCGTTTTTTTTTTTTTTTACAGCGTATATTCGTCACCGCTTTACAGCCAAATGCTTTGCAGTGCCGGATTAAAACTTTGTGTGGCCCGAGGTTAAAAACTGAAAACGATGAAAGTCTCAATATAAATAATATATAGTATAATGCAGTTCGTCCCAATGTGCAAATTAATATCAAATGAAATGTGAACAGCAAGAAAACTATAAAAGAAATGTTATAAATTGTCTATACAGCGATGGTAGAAATATATTGTTAAATTCAAATTAAACGCAACCTTAAAGCCCAATTTCCATGTGATCTTATCTTATCTTATTTCATCAAATATCAGGGAGGACATCACATGCTATTAAGATGGCAAATGTATGCTATTCACTCACGCATTCTCGAAGCGCATTAGGTTCTGTTCGCATGCTTTGTCTTTCTTACAAAAATTTCATTTGATATCCCTGATAAGGGATAAGATAAGATCACATGGAAATTGGGCTTAAAGTGGCTTCAATCGCTGTCAAGAAGAAACAACACACGCTGATTGTGACAGATAAGGAAGGTAGCCCAAAATATGAAGATGGAAAAGCATTATTTAACACTACTGCTACCCATGATGTAATAATAAAGCCCAATTTTCATGTGATCTTATCTTATCCCATATCAGGGATATCAAATCAAATTTTTGTAAGAAAGAAAAAGCATGCGAACAGAACCTAATGCGCTTGGAGAATGCGAGAGTGAAAAGCATACATTTGCTATCTTTATAGCATGTGATGTCCTCCCTGATATTTGATAAGATAAGATCACATGGAAATTGGGCTTAAAGGTGAAGTAATTAGGGAGAGTCTCGATTTTCAATCATTTGTCATCCTATTAGTTGTAATATTGACATTCATAACATTTCAATCTCGCATTCAGAAAAGTTAAGCGCTTTGATGAATTGCAGCGCTTAAGCATTAAAAGTGGAGTTACAGACCACGCGTTGTCGCTTTGTAGCGGCACACGCTTCTCTCAGAAAAAGTTCAAACCCTGCAATCGTATGGATTGAGCTACGAAGCACAACGCGTAGAAAGTCTAAAAGCGTATGACGCAAAAAGTTGAGCAACTTTCAACTTTTTCTACGCTTTCTCGCTTCATAAGCTTTTTCATTCATTAAACAAACTTTTCAATTTATGTAACATATTTCATAATTTTCTCATAAAAACTTAGACGCAAAGAAGCGTGATATGTAACTTCAATAACAAGACGCGTAGAAAGCCGAAACGCGATAAAGCGACAACGCCTGGTCTGTAACTCCACTTTAAGATCTTGAACAATGAACAACTCGTTAGCAGTGCAGATTTTTGGTGATTCAAGTGGTCTTTCGAGGAAGAGAAAGCAGTCTGCGGATAACGTGCAGGACGTTCTGGAAATTATGGATAACTCATCTTTTTCTGCTGTCTTCAGAGCGTGTAGGGTCTGTACTTAAACTTTGCGTTCCGAGCAATCGAAGCAGACTCACAATGTACAAAATGTGTGTTTTTGAAATCCCTTGATGTCAAGTTTCGACATTTGCAGCTTATGTTATTTATGTATTTATGCTTAACTTTGATAAATAACTATTATTATTTATTTAAATAAAAAGGTATTGTCTACGATATATCGCTTATAGTTGTTTTTCGCTGATATATATCGGTCCGATATTTATCGTACTGTAAAAATATCGATATTATTGATATCCGATATTTAGTACAATATCAACAACCCTAGTCGAAATGACGGACGCTCGCAACATTGTGATTTAGAAAAACTAAGGTCAGGCGTTTTGACAGTCAATATCGTACATTTTTGTAAAGTTCTTCAAACGCCGATCAAAGTTGGCCAAAGCGCGACCAACCAAACGCCGCATTGCGATTTCAACATTAAATACTCCACCTTTGTTATTACACCATGCTGCTACCATAGTGATTGTACGTTGTGCGTATCCTATTTCTTTACACTCTCTTTGCCTTTCTAGCAAATATTACCTGGTCTGAAGGAGCACTTAAAATAACGACGATACGAGACGCACAAATTGCTTAAAGTTGTGTATGTAAACGTATTTCAAATGAGAAAATTAATTAGTTCTGTTATTCAAGCCCAATTTCCATGTGATCTTATCTTATCCCATATCAGGGATATCAAATCAAATTTTTGTAAGAAAGAAAAAGCATGCGAACAGAACCTAATGCGCTTCGAGAATGCGTGAGTGAATAGCATACATTTGCCATCTTAATAGCATGTGATGTCCTCCCTGATATTTGATGAAATAAGATTAGATAAGATCACATGGAAATTGGGCTTCATTGTGCGAGGCAATGTATAATTGCACGCATATGTTTGTTTTTCAACTTTTATAACGAAACTCGCATCGCTCTCGTTAGGCAGTATCGCACTCTGTTTGTGGCTTAATAATGACAAAAGTCACTTATAGCAGTGTATGGTTGTTGTCTTGACTAACCAAAACGTCAAGACTTTTCAAATTAATGGTTCCAGTTCCGTAAACCGTCGCCATGGTTAAATCAGATGTTGTGAACTTGAAGAGGAAAGTGTAAACAACCACATTCTTTTATGTAAATCACTAAAAAACTAAATATATCAAATTTAAAAAGTTGTGCCATGTTTAATAAGTTTCCTAAACGTTCTGGAGTTTATCGCATAAATGATAACATTGAAGAACTACAACTGCTCTTATATTTTCGCCACATAAATTCGTTACTTAAATTGCCAAAGTTTGATTTCGATTTGAATAAAAACACAGTTCGCAGAAGGGGTGAGCTGCCACCTTTAACTTCAGATGATGACATTCAAGTGGCAAACATTAAATGGCAGCAAAAGATCCTTAGCGCTAGTGAGATGGAGCTCTACAGCGACGCAAGCAACTGTCACAGTGATGCACAACGTCGCTATCACGAATGGTTACGAGAAGGGGGTGGCGCGCAAGTATCAGCGAATGGTCAAGGTTCTAAAGAACTTGCAGAAAACGAGCATAAGCTGAGTGGCAAGTCAAAGTCCAAATTGAAACGAAATAAAAAAGTGGAGAAATTGAAACAAATTGAAAATGTAGCAGCAGATGGTCAGGTTGGTTTAAATATTATTTTTTGAATATAAAATTTCTGAAGGTCGAGTGAAGTTCTTGCGAGGATTAAAAGAAAAAAGTTAACATGTGAGCCGTTTATTTTGGAAGTGGCTAAGCTTATTTTTAAATTCAGTCATTTAAAAGACCAGTGCTCTTTCAGTGTCAAGTGAACCTTAGGTCTATTTTGATAAAATTTCGCACACTTTTCAGTGAACTATTTATAGTTCTAGTTATTTGTAGTTCTAGTGGAGGTCGATTCAATTCTGGAAAAAATACAGAGATGTAAAGTTGGTAGTATTCGTAATTTTTCCATGAACGTCTTTTTTGAAAATTCGGTATTTGGACCGAAATTAGGAATTCTAAAGAGTGATTCCAATAGGTTTTTTCATTATCTTTACGAAAAAAATACCAGGTAGATTAGATACATACTTAGGTTCCCAATAAAGCCAGCAATAAATCTGTTCCTGAAACTAAATCTGGGTAAATGCTTATAATGTTTTACTTTAGGTCCTATTGTTGCTTAAATTTTGTTTGCAGCTCAATGATATGATAATTGACGAGAATTACCAAAGTTATAAATAAATAAATTTAGTCATTGAAATTTGTTGTACTAGAAGACTTATAAAGTAACGCATAAAGATGACAAATTATTAATGATGACAAAGGTACATAAAAAAGCCTTAAAAGATATACGCAGAGACTTAAGACTAAAATCTTTGGGTTGTGCTAATGGTAAGTGACTAAGTGTTTTCGATAGATTTTCGGACGCTGAACATGAATCAAAAGTTGACCATTACTTATAGTTTTTGAGAAAATGGGGGTTGAAATCCCCCGAAAAATTAATTTTTGGATGACCGTGACCACTAAGCCCGAAGTTCTACAATCTTCCCCTTTCGACATCAGTTAACTTAAATATATTATGTTGATCATCATCAATTTAAATTCAATTAAATTAATAATTTTGATATCGTTTTTATACGAATTTCATTTATGGGCACTTATTAATATTAATATATATTTTACTGTGAATTAACCAAATTTATTTTATTGTTATAATCAAAAACTAAGGATAAAATACAAAGTTTTGAATATCAATTTCTTCTACTCTGGTCGAGCGAGGCCGCGGGCGATTGCTCTGCTTGCCGCATTTATTAAATAAGCTTTTTGCTTGGTTTAAAGCTTCAAGCGAAATTGCTAAGAATTCTAATAGCTGTAGCAGTTAAACTCTATTATTATTATCTCTCCGAGGAAAAATTAACCAAACTTTGTCTAAAGAGTTTCTTTAGTTAAACATTGTTAGTGCCAAAAATTAAAATATTATATTCAATGAAGCGCGAAAAATCCCAAATCCTTGAAATTTCGCAAGCTATGTACATACATATGTAAGTACATTGCATACATAGCTGGGCACCGCTGATCAAATAGTTAACTTCGTTAATTGCTAATCCGTTACTAAAAAAGTTAACTTCGTTAAGCGTTAAAGCGTTATATTTTTGAAGACTTAACGGAAGTGATAAAAATTGCATTTTTTATATCGTTGTGTTAGTGATCTTCTTATAGAAACTGTTGGTTAGGGTTCTGGAAGTCAACAAGTTGGGAAGAAAAAAAGAAGACGTGTATAATTGGAGTGTGTAATTTAGTCATCTGGCATAATGTGGATATTTCCCTTCATGAACATTAATATGTTGAAGTTCTCGTCTGAAAGCGAGGTACTTTTCGGCGTTAAAATATCTTTCCCCGTGAAAAAAAGATTTCCAACTGCAGCACTTGAGGGTACAGCAGTATTATATTTAATAAACATATCTATAAATATCTGTTCCCCGCATCCTTGATCAAGTCTTTTGATTTTATGTCTAGTCACATTTTTACGAGACTTTGAGCTTTACTTTTTAAAGACTTGTGGCTCTTAGGTTTTCTTTGGACTCTCAGCCTCAGTGACAGAATTGAAAAAGTCTTCCTAATCATCGTCATTTTTACTCGCGTTTTCAAATGATAATTTGACTACAAAAATATTTTACTTTTTCCAGGTACAACAGCTAGTAATTTTCACATATACCAACGAAGACAACCACATGCCAGCGGGTGTAAATGAAGAGCAAACTTTGAAAACTGCGCCTGTGGAATGTATGTACGTCTACGCTGCACTACAAACAAACACACTTCTTATTGCACTACGTTGGCATGCTGCAGACCAAATATTACATATTTATCCGGACTTTACAAACTTCCACGAGAAGCCCTATTTTATCGAAATCGATGCTGACTATTGTCATTTGTACGCATATGGTTTTGAAAACATATCAGTAAAGCGTCAACTTGTGCCAGCTATCGATAACTGCCTTTCCTCCAACTTTTTGGGGTTTCCACCGCCACATTGGAAGTCGGAACAGCAACTGACTGACGAATTCGCTATGCCACCAAAACGTTGCCACCGTGTTGTTTTACTGCTTGAAATACGTACTGCATGTGATTTTGAATACGATCAACTGCACGTGCGCTATCATACGCAACTGCCGAAAAGCGCAATACTCGAAGAAGGACTACTTGAAGCTAGCACACATACATCGTCAGCCAAATCGAGGCGGTTGCATCATTTGGGTTACAGCTGGCAGCTGACATTGCTCTGTGATCAAGACTGCACAGATTTATGTCGCATCTGTTTTGAGGTAATCTCTATCGATAGCTGGCAGCGTGAACGTGTCGAAGGCTTTGCATATTGCAGCTTTAAGTTGCAAGCAGCAAGTGCTATGAGAACTGAACAACTGACTTGCTTACGTCCAGTGGAGAGTTTTACAGAGCGTTTAGAACGTTATTTTATCGGTGGACGCAAGAAATTTGATTATGTAAGTTTCTTTTTGGGTGAAGCTACAGTCAAGAATGAGAACGAACAAATCCAAAACCAATTTCACAGCCGTTATGGTTGTCGTATGCAGCGTACTGGCGAGCTAGTTGTAAGCTATCAACAATTTACACAACGCAACTGTGAACTACTGCATCCGTGTGCACATCGTAAAAGTGGCATGACATTGGATGATATTATGCTCGCTTATCGTGAGGCACGAAAACGCCTGGAAGCAATTGTGTTACGATAATATAGCTTTTTTTTAATAAAATTAAATATATGTACGTAACTTTAAAAGATAAATCTGGATAGTCGAAATAATAGTAATAACATTCTTTAAGTATTTAAAAAAAAAATCTGTTTTTGAACATTTTAGTATAATGCGAAAAATTTCTTACAAACTTAAAGAGAATGTTCAACATATAGCTATTTGTTCGAACTGTTCCTTCATTGATCATTCAAAAGCACCCAAGATCATTGACCTCATCAAAGTCTTCAAATGTAGAGCCTAACAGAAGAGGAAGCTGTCACAAAACTTTTTTGTAGTACTAGGCGATGTTCTCAGCAGCGATCTACACGTTTCAAATTATGTCATTCAACGAACCTTCAGCGAGCATCTGAGCAACCTCGTTTATTCAGATGCCTCCCCACCAAGCAGTCAGACACACAAGAAAATTCAGCAGCGTCAAAACTATTTCAGAAGAGCTAGGTTTGAAAATCAACATTAATAAAACAAGACACATGTCCAAAAGCCCAGTAAAAACCGTAGTTTCATGATAAACGAATCCTGTATTAAATAGGTAGATAGCTTTCCATACTTGGGCAGCGTCATACCATGTGATGGCGGGATCAGTATGCTATAATCAACAAAGAATAAAGCTTCCTCGATCAGTAATTCCCGGCAATCTCCACTACTGTTAACGACACCGAAGTATAAAACCTTAAAGGATAGCGTTCTATTTATATTGCTTCAATGTGAAATAGAGTGTGTTGTAAGCTGTACATTAGACCGGTTCAAAAACGAATTGAATGAGGTTTGTACACTTGCAATATTAAACGCCAAAATATAAAATTAACCATCTTTCAGCATAAGTCTTGCCTGTTCAATATAAGAAACAAGAGATGCGTTAAATTACCAAGAACACAATTATTAGCATACTTATTCTGCAATCAAAAAACCAGGTGAGTCAACGCATATTATCATCCATATTGCGGCATATTGACTAAGGAAAATATGTATGACTCCGTAGCACTTTATTTCAGCGGATCTTAGAAATATTGAAAATCTTGATATAGCTACTAAGTTTTACCGGATTAGCTTAGCAAGTGGTAAAAATAATAATAATTTTTTGATAACGTGGTTTGCGTGGGACAATTCCTTTACTTAACAGGATACTCAAATGCATACTCGTACTATACAAAATAATAAATTCATAATTAGCTCTCTAATTATAATAAGTTGATATGCTGAATGTGAGCGATTTTTTTTTGCCTCTGACGACAGCAACAACACCTTTTATGTAACCTGCAACAGAAAACTAAGTTTTCCTGCTTCCAAATTCGCCCCATATCAAGTGATAAGTCTGTCGTTGCTGTTAATGTTAGGTCACTGCTTTTAGCAGAGCAGCTTTTCATAGAATTTATAGGGATCAAGCATTTTCCCTAGTATAAGCTAAATAATGCATGTCGAAGCGATATTTTTATTAAGTTAGAATTAATTTGCTATTGCTTTTGATATTTTGATAACAACAACTCTTAATTGGAAAACAATGACAATTACAATCAGAGAGAGAGTAGTAGATTTTTTTCTACGTTATGGCTAGGCTTTAATAGTTAATCAGTGTATTGCTTGAAAAATATTAAATCTTTCACGCTTATATCTCAGCTTTTGGTTAACCGATGAACTGTCCTAAAGTTGCTCTATAATTTCTTCTTATTTTGCAAATCGTTTTAGTTTTTGACACAAATTTTGTTCATGTACATTAGACCGGGTCGATTTGTGTGATGCAAAATAAAGTCAGCCAGACACCGACTCCTCCTTCTAACTTTTGAGTCGGTGTCGGGATGAAACTAAATTTCGACCCGGTCTAATGTACATAATAGCCGTGTTTTATTCGCTTTGGTTAAACCAAAATCTTATACAAATGTGTGAACCAGCTCAACTTCTGGTTCAATTCATTCAACTTTTTTTGTCTTTGCTAAAGTTTGAAGCATCATAGACACAAACCTAAAATAATCAAAAATATATGGCAACTTTGCTGGAATTTTGAAGAAGCGTTCTTAGGTCACGCGAGGCCTTGAGAAAACTTTGGTATTAGCGTCTGCGACAATAGAAAAACAGTTTGGAATGATTTGATGGCAATAATTTGAAAAAAGAAAAAAATGTGTACTGATACTTGAGGCCCCTTACCGCGCTAGGCCCCGTTCAACGATGCAACCCTAAAGCCGGCTCTGATTTTAAAATAGTGTTTCTGTCAAACGCTGTCATGCCACCTGTTGGTCAAATGCAGAACTATAAAAGGTTAAACTTATGCGTTTATGATTATATTTGTTATAAGGGAATATTTTACAGTATATAATTTATGTTACATTTTGTACATTCCAGTATACGTTTTTCCTTATAAATCATCACTTATATAAAAATACGTTTTAATTTCTCCAACCCATTTTTTGGAAAAAGCAGCTCTAAAAAACAACATGTATTCACCTGCGGGTAGTGGTATATATTTAAACATTTCCTTATCCAGCACGCAGTCCTTAAGTATAATGTCGTGCTAAAAAGAATTTTTTTTTAATTGTAAGCTGAAATGAAATTTGCACAGAAACAATATTTTGGAACATTACCCGAAATAACGTTTTACCCGGATAATTACACACGTCATTTTAACACTTAAATACAAAAAAAATTCTTAGTTGGAAGTTTTAGTTAACACACCATTTATCAGTACGACATAGTCCATAGGTGGGCAAAATTTTGAAAGCAGGAGCTACTTACAACAAAAACAACAATTACAAAAACAGAAAGAAACCTACCATAAATTCGTTATAGATAGCGAAATAAAATTCTGCAATAAACCCAAAGCCAATTCCAAGAATCAAGCATGAGTGTAGAAATAAAAATGCACTGTTCAATCGAAACGAGAGAAACTGTCCTCAATGTGCGCATTGTGGTTGCTTTGATCTGGTTAGCTTCGGTTTTTTTTTTTTGTTTTTTTTTTTTTTTGAATGATGCGTAGCGGTGGTGAGAGCATGTGTTTTTTGTTTTGAAAAGCGACGTGTTTGTTGTAAAGAGCTAAAATTGGCTCATTTTACCTACTTTGTCCACCTACGAGAGATGCAAATACACATTTTCGAAACACCACTTAAGTGGAAGTAGATACGCCACGCCTTGCGTAAGGATAGCAAGGATAGTGGAAAAACGATTTTTCCATATTATTAACTTGAAGGGAAACAAACTTTGTCATATCCTCTATCAGAGTGAAAGCTGCAGTTAAAACAATTGTTTCAAGTGTATATCTAGTTATTAAGAATAGCGCTAATCCAAAAAGACTGAAGCTGCAAAATTAAATGCACATCGGAAAGAAATTTCCTTTGATGTTTTGTAGGAATCACATGGCTTAAAAGAGAGGACGTAAGTCCTCGACATTCACAAGGGCACCTGGCTATCCCCGGATCAAAAAACGAAAAATCAAATTGATCATGTTGTGATCGACGGAAGGCACGCTTCAAGCGTTCTGGATGTGCGTCCATTTCGGGGGGTCAACACTGACTCCGACCACTATCTTGTTGTAGCTAAGATCCGCATGCGGCTATGCAATGCGAAGAATGTACGCACGGGCATGCAACGAAAGCTGGACGTTACCAAGCTGCAATCACAACGGTCTGCCGAGGCGTACTCCGCTCAACTCTCGGTTAAGCTCAACCAACCAACCTCTGGAACCGACGACGCCGGTGGACTTTGGACACACATCTCCCACTCCATGCGCGCTGCTGCCGAGGAAGTTATTGGTTTTCGACGCCCACAACCTCGAAACCAATGGTATGACCAGGAGTGTCGCGATGCGACTGCTGAAAAAAACGCCGCATATAAGAAGATGCTGCAGTCAGCCGCAACGCGTGCCGTGCGAGAAAACTACCGCGAAAAGAGGAAGGAAGAGAGACGCATTTTCAGACGTAAAAAAAGGGAGCAGGAAAAGCGTGAGCGTGAGGAACTTGAGGTGTACCAGGGCAAGAAGGATGCACGAAAATTCTATCAACAAGTTAAGCGTCTAACTCAAGGTTTCAAGCCCGGAGCATCCACTTGTAGAGACGAAAATGGAAATCTGGTTACAGATACACAGAGTGTACTGAGGTTATGGAGGCAGCATTTCTCCAACTTGCTTACGGGCGATGATTCCACCAATTCCTCCCAAAGAGAATGCAGTACGATACCACCAATCGATGATAACGCAGTGGAAGTACCATCACCTAGCCATGAAGAGGTTCGAGTTGCTATCCAGCGACTCAAAAACAACAAAGCAGCGGGTGCTGACGGCCTGCCAGCTGAGTTGTTTAAAGCTGGTGGCGATGAATTGATAAGGTGCATGCATCAACTCATCAGCAAAATATGGCTAGCGGAAAGCATGCCCGACGATTGGAATCTCAGCGTGCTTTGTCCTGTAATAAAGAAAGGAGACCCGACAATCTGCGCCAACTACAGGGGTATCAGTCCATCGCATATAAGATCCTCTCGAGCGTATTGTGTGGAAGATTGAAGCCGTATACAGAAACGCTGATCGGATCCTATCAGTGTGGCTTTAGACCTGGTAAGTCCACCATAGACCAGATTTTTACACTACGCCAAATCCTGGAGAAAACCCATGAATATCAAATCGACACTCACCATCTCTTCGTCGATTATAAAGCTGCGTTCGATAGCCCAGTGCGGGATTGCCTATACGCAACAATGTCTGAGTTCGGTATACCTGCAAAGTTGATAAGGCTCTGCAGGATGACGTTGAGCAATACGTGTAGCTCCGTCAAGGTAGGGAATGACCTCTCCGGAACTTTTAATACCGAGCGAGGTTTCAGACAAAGCGACCCGCTCTCGTGCGATCTCTTCAATTTCATTATGGAGGGGATCGTACGAAAAGCCGGTGTGCATCATAATGGCACCATTTTCTTCAAAGGTGTTCAGCTCCTTGCGTACGCTGATGATATTGATATTATCGGTCGGAGTAAGAGAGATGTAACTGCTGCTTTCACTGCTATTGAAAAGGAATCATCCAAAGTGGGTGTGACGGTAAGCGAGGGCAAGACGAAATACATGATGTCTACTAACAACAACAAGAGAGCACGGGATCTAGACTCTCATGTTACAGCGGGCAACTGTAAATTAGAAGTTATCAAGGAATTCATTTACCTTGGCACTGCCGTAACCAGCAATAACGATGTCAGTCTGGAGATTAAGCGGAGAATAACAATTGCTAATAGGTGCTACTACGGTCTCAGTAAGCAATTACGTTGCAGAGCTCTCTCTCGATCGACAAAGCTAACACTCTACAAGACGCTCATTCTACCTGTGCTTCTTTATGGCGCTGAGGCATGGGTGGTTTCGACAACAGACGCAGCCGCTCTTGGGGTGTTCGAGAGGAAAGTTCTCCGCAAAATCTTTGGTCCTGTTCGAGTTGACGACGACTATCGCATTCGAATGAACCACGAGCTGTATGAGCTCTACGCCAACATTGACATAGTTAAGCGTATAACAATACAGCGACTACGCTGGCTGGGCCATGTCCATCGTATGGATAAAGAAGCTCCAGCGAAAAAGGTATTCGAAGGGAAGGTCCCCGGTCAACGACGAAGAGGGAGACCATGCCTCCGGTGGATAGACCAAGCTGAGGAAGCCCTAACCGCGCTTGGCATTAACGATTGGAGAAGGCGCGCGCAAAACAGAGGCGTCTGGCGAGAGCTAATGAGGTCGGCCGTAATCTGACAACGGGTTGTTATGGCCATCTAAGTAAAGTAAGTAAGTAACATATGTTTCAGGAAGTAATAAATTTAGTTTAGAAAACATCAAACAGAGTGGGGTGATATCGAAGGTATTAAAGGTACACATAGTCTGAGTCTTAAGACATTTAGGTTTCAAGTTTATGTACATTTGATTTTGAAAATATACAACCCAAATCCATTTCGTACGTTTAAGTTTAAAATTTGTACAGGTTATAAGTATTGTTACGAAATTTCTGTCTCTTTGACGATAATTTCGATCTCTCACACTTTTCTGAGTTCGATCACTGGATTGTGTAACAATTAAAAACACACAAACTTATTTAGTTATAAAATGGTTTATTTTATTAACGTTCAAATTCTAATATTAATTTAACACTGTATAGAAAACTGTTTTGTTCTACTACGGATCACACTGTATTCACTTTATTGCTTACTGCTTCGCTGGTTTAATTCTACTGTGTCCTCAGCTCAGATGACAACCCTTTTTATACTACAGTCATCACTCTCTCGAATAATCCAGTACCTTCTAAGTGGCGTATATTCTACCATTATCTACAACCCACCAGTGCTACTTTGTAGCGTGCATTCTACTACTATCCACAATTCACCACGTTGACGTTGAGCTAGCTATTATGCTAGATGTTAGATGGCGTTGTACGTTGTACGACGGCGATAATTTCTCTCGGTTGTTGACTTTTTATTTATAGTGTACTGCAGCGTCTGTTCAGTTTATTATTTTGCCGCTAGATGGTGCTAGTATGTTTATGCTAGCTAGTATCGTTTAGTTTTCTTTCGTTGGTATTTATTTCAAGAGTTTTCTAGCATAAACCAAATTTCGCTACACTGCCCTCCGCTCAAACTTGTTCGTCCCGAACAAGAGTCTCTCCGTCCCTAGTATAAGGTGCCAGCCTTTCGATGTGGACTACCTTTAATTTACTTTTGTTCCCGGGGTATTTTTGAATTCGATACACAACATCATTAATCCTTGTGACGATCCGGTAAGGTCCCTCCCAATGAGTCTGTAATTTAGGAGACAAGCCTCGTTTTCGTTGTGGGTTATGTAGCAGCACTAGTTGACCTTCTTTGAACCCTTCAGTATTTGCTCGCAGGTCATACCGAGCTTTCATCTTGTCGCTAGCCAATTGAGTACGTCTCCTGATAAGCTCGTGTATATCTGCTAATTCTTCTCTTTTCCGTGACATGTAATCGTCAGCATGGGTCGTTTCTGGGACAACGCTTACTCCGTACTTCAAATCTGCTGGAAGCCTTAAGTCCGTACCAAAAATGGCTTTTGCTGGCGTGACTGTAGTGGTATCGTGTATTGCCGACCGATAAGCCATCAGAAACATTGGTAGGTGCTCATCCCAATCTTTTTGTCCTTTATCGACAACCTTTTTTAAATGTTCCTCTAGAGTACGGTTGAACCTTTCGACCATGCCATCGGACTGAGGATGCAAAGCTGTGGTGCGTGTCTTCTGTATTCCAAGCATGTCACAAACCTCCTTAAAAAGTGTCGACTCAAAATTTCGTCCTTGGTCGGAATGCAACTCAAGTGGAGCTCCATATCGGCAAATCCAATTTTTGATGAAAATGTCTGCCACTGTTTTTGCTTCTTGATTGGGAATGGGATATACTTCTGGCCACTTACTGAAATAATCAATTACCACAAGGATGTATTTATTTCCTGCATTGCTGATTGGAAAAGGTCCCGCTATATCCATGGCTATCCTCTCAAAGGGAGCTCCAACGTTATACTGATGCATTTTTCCCCGAGTGCGTTGCCTTGGTCCTTTAGCAATTGCACATTGGTCACAACGGCGGATCCAGTCAGCAACTGATTCTTGGCATCCTACCCAATAAAACCGTTTCTTTATTTTCTCTGTGGTTTTCGTTATGCCCAGATGTCCACCACTCGATCCATTGTGATAATCCTCGATTATTTCCTTAAATTTGGCCTTTGGAATAACCAGCAGTTTTGAGCGAGTTTTACCATCCTCGCTTTCCCAGATTCGGTAGAGACAACCATCATGCAACTCCAAACTTTGCCATTGCGCCCAGTATGCTTTACAGATTTGGCTTTCATTTGAAATTTCTTGCCACGCCGGTTTCCTACCCAGCTCCTTATACTTAATTATAGTTGCCAAATCTGTATCATTGCGCTGGTCTCGTTCTACCTCCTCTTTTGTCCACTTTTCTTCAGGCAAAACGTTCAAAAGGCGCACATCAATTGTTCCAGCTTTATTTTCTGTTCGCGAACAATGACCGCATTCAATTTTACATGGACGACGGGAAAGTGCATCCGCATTTCCATGCTGGCTTCCTTTGCGATGCTCTATGGTGAAATCATAGCTCTGCAAGCGTTCTATCCACCGTGCGATTTGACCTTCAGGATCCTTGAATTGAAGTAGCCACCTTAATGCCGCATGGTCTGTCCTCAGGAGGAAGTGCTGTCCATATAAGTACTTATGGAAGTGTTTCACGCATTCCATTACTGCCAGTAACTCTCTCCGAGTTACGCAATAATTCCTCTCAGGTTTCGACAGAATTTTGCTGAAATATGCAACGACTTTTTCTTGTCCATTGATGATTTGGGACAAAACTCCTCCAATACCATGGCCACTCGCATCGGTGTCCAATACAAATTCTTTGCCGGGTATTGGGTACGCGAGTATTGGCGCTGTAGACAGTAATTCTTTCAGCTTTTGGAATGCAGTTTCCTGTGCCCCACTCCATTCGAATTTTCGATTTTTCTGTGTCAGCTCATGTAGACTGCCTGCAACATTTGCGAAACCAGGAACAAAGCGTCTGTAATAAGTGCATAGACCCAAAAAACTTCGCAACTCATGAAGATTAGATGGTCGTGGCCAATTTTTCACAGCTTTTATTTTATCTTCAGCTGTGTGTATTCCTTCTGACGTAACCTTGTGCCCCAGATATTTGACTTCACGCTGGAAAAGTGAGCACTTTTTCGCACTTAATTTTAGTCCAGCTGTCTCCAAGCGCTCAAACACTTCCTCCAGATTTTTCAAGTGGTCATCAAAATCTTTACCCATGATGATTATATCATCGAGATACACTAGGCAAGTCTTCCAATGTAGTCCTTTGAGAACTCGTTCCATTAACCGTTCAAACGTAGCTGGAGCGTTACAAAGACCAAACGGCATGACGTTGAACTGCCATAGACCATTCCCAATACTAAAGGCAGTTTTCTCTTTGTCTTTTTCATCTATTTCCACCTGCCAATATCCACTTTGTAAGTCCAGGGTGGAAAACCATGTTGCTCCAGATAACGTATCCAGCGTATCATCGATTCTGGGTAACGGGTAGCTGTCTTTTTTGGTGACGTCATTCAGTTTTCTGTAATCCACACAGAATCGCATACTTCCGTCCTTTTTCTTCACAAGTACGACCGGTGAACTCCATGGGCTTTCTGATGGTGCAATGAAATTTTCTCGCGCCATATCTTCTATAAGGCCCGTCACTTCTTCTCTCTTAGCGAGTGCTAGCCTCCTTGGAGGTTGACGAATCGGCTGAAAATCACCTGTATCAATGCGATGTTTGACAACTGATGTTCGGCCATTATTTTCTCCTTTGGACGCAAATATCCGCCAATGTTTTTGCAGAAACCTTTTTGCTTTGTTTTTGTTCTGGGCAGACAACTCCTTCGTCCATTCCTTCGTCAATACTTCCATGGCCGACGATTTCGTTAAAGTTGGGCCTTGTGTGTTCTGCTGGTTATTTTCACAATTTACCACAGCCGTAACTTTCTCACATTGCGCTATAAGTTCACCTTTTTGTATCCATTTCGGCTTATTTGTTGGATTCAAAATTCGCACCGGTATTTTTCTGTCTGTTCTTGTGTTTACTAGGGTCTTTCCAATAATCAGGTCTTTCTTTACATTTTTCTTATCTGCTTCCACTACCCACAGATGGCTTGTCCCACAGTCTTCATTTGTTGTGGCCCAAATAATTTCTTCGGTGTTGGGTTCAATTCGACAGCGCTCACTTATGTAGACTCTTGCAATTGTTAATTTTTGTCCACAGCCAATATCTAAAGGCAACTCTACATTGGCATACCTTAACGTTTTTTTCTTAAGATCCAAAGTGAACCCGTGTCGAATCATGAAGTCCACGCCAATGATAACCTCATCGGTGATGTTTGCAACAATAAAATCATGTTCCACAGTTTTGTTGCCGATAAGAATACTCGCTGTAACTTTCCCTACTATTTGCGCAATTTCTCCTGTCGCCGTTCTCAATTGGATCCCATTTAATGGCGTTACTCGTCGTCTATCAAATAAGTCTTTCCTCACAATTGAATGCGATGCGCCTGTATCCAAAGTAAGCTCACATGGACTTCCGTTGATTTTTCCACCGATGGTAAGGCTGTTGGAATTTCGGCAGAGCTTCGAAACCAAGACTATGGGGCAATCATCTGTTAGAGTCAGCTCACGCCCCGCTGTACTGACTCTCTTTAGTTTAACGACTGCTGCTCGCTACCATTTTCACCATCGTTCACCCTATTTCCAAGTCTTTTTTTTGGTGAACGTGATGCAGATCGTTTACGACGTGATTTGCAGTCACGTGCCATGTGTCCCTGCTTACCACAATTGTAGCATTTTCCGCTGAAGCTACCGCTGGCGAACGATGAATTTTTCTTTTCAGCCTCCACCTCCATCCGACGAGTTTTCAGTGATGGGCGGCATGTCAACGCAATCGTCTCCTGCGTGAGGGCAACCGTTACTGTTTCATTAAATGTCGTCTTCGGGCTTCTCATTGTCTCGCGTTTTGTTTCTGAGTCACGTATGCCGTCAATAAACGCCTCTATTTTGAATTTTTCAGCTACGACACTTAACTCGTCAGGATAGGAAAGGTGTGCCAATCGCTCAATATCCGCAGCATACTCCTGCAAGGACTCACCAGATTTCTGGATACGACTTTTTAACTCCAATCTGTGAATCTGCTTCATGTGGTCACTGCCATATTTTCGCTGTAAGGCATCCATCACCGCCTTGTAGTTTTTCTGCTCCGCCACTGGAACCGTTTGCAATACTTCTGCAGCTGCGCCTTTTAATGCCACAATTAGCGCTGCAGCTGCGCTTTCGTTATCCCAACGGTTGTGACCAGATGTTGTTTCGAACTGGAGCTTGAAAACACTAAATGGCGTTGTTCCATCGAATGAGGGTGCCTTAAGCCTCTCTGCGCTGATTTCTCTTATAACTTGAGTGGTTGGTTCGCTTATTTCCAACTGTTGAATCCTTTTGTTAACGTCCTCAAAATTATTTAGAACTTCTTCCTTGAATGATTCAACGTCATCACGTAACTCAATAATTTTTGCATCGAAGCCATTTACCATTTTGGCCACCTCTGTTCGAACAGCCTCAATGTTTTGATTCATTTCGTGGATCTGCGTCGCGTTCTGACTTAAGCTCTGATCAATTTCTTCTCGAACCGCCTGGATATTGCTATTCATTTGAAGTGCATTTTGACTTAAGCTCTGATCAATTTCTTCTCGAACCGCCTGGATATTGCTATTCATTTGAAGTGCATTTTGACTTAAGCTCTGATCAATTTCTTCTCGAACCGCCTGGATCTGCAGCGCGTTCTGACCAATTTCTTCCCGAACGGCCTGGATATTGCTTGTCATCGCCATTAACATTTTCTCGAACTTTGACATATCTACAACTTCACCACTTGCCGCTGGTCCAGAAGTTACTTCCACTTTCGCTGCTGATTCTGATACATCACTATAAAATTCATGCTCTTCCAGGTTTACACCTTGAGCTTCAAGAGCCTGCCGTAAGCGTTTCTGTAACTCCACCTTTCCGCCAGTAGATTGCAGATTCAGCTGCTGCAACTCCTTCTTCAGTTGATCCACTTTCAGATCTTCAAACTTGACCATTTTTATTTATTTATTTTTTTTTTTTTTTTTTTAAATTGATTGTTAATTTTTTACACAATCCCACTTCTGACACCAATTGTTACGAAATTTCTGTCTCTTTGACGATAATTTCGATCTCTCACACTTTTCTGAGTTCGATCACTGGATTGTGTAACAATTAAAAACACACAAACTTATTTAGTTATAAAATGGTTTATTTTATTAACGTTCAAATTCTAATATTAATTTAACACTGTATAGAAAACTGTTTTGTTCTACTACGGATCACACTGTATTCACTTTATTGCTTACTGCTTCGCTGGTTTAATTCTACTGTGTCCTCAGCTCAGATGACAACCCTTTTTATACTGCAGTCATCACTCTCTCGAATAATCCAGTACCTTCTAAGTGGCGTATATTCTACCATTATCTACAACCCACCAGTGCTACTTTGTAGCGTGCATTCTACTACTATCCACAATTCACCACGTTGACGTTGAGCTAGCTATTATGCTAGATGTTAGATGGCGTTGTACGTTGTACGACGGCGATAATTTCTCTCGGTTGTTGACTTTTTATTTATAGTGTACTGCAGCGTCTGTTCAGTTTATTATTTTGCCGCTAGATGGTGCTAGTATGTTTATGCTAGCTAGTATCGTTTAGTTTTCTTTCGTTGGTATTTATTTCAAGAGTTTTCTAGCATAAACCAAATTTCGCTACAGTATATTAGACCAGCGAATATTGGTTTTAAAAAAAAAACAATTTTTTCACTTCAGTCTAATTTATGTAAGCGTGTTCATGCATATGCATCTATCCGTATCCGTAGCTTTGTTTTAAGATCTTAATTTGGTTTTAATTTTGATAATATTTAAAAAAAAAAAAAAAAAAAAAAAAACATTTTAATTTGAAGCAAAACGCATTAAGCGGATCAGTATCTACTCTGCCCAAAATTAAGTGCATTTGAAAATTTTTTTTTATTTGCTCAAATGTCAGGTCAAACCTTTCAAAATCCGAATTTCGCTTTTAAATTTCACTTTGAGTCCAAAAATCAAAAAAATTGTAGGACCATTTTGAGCAATGAAATATAAAATTTTCTCTGTGAAAACTTTTTTTTACGACAAAAAAAAAACAACACTCCTTAAACCACAAATCGCCGACGAAATAACTTTAAAATGCGGTTTTTTCTGAGGGAACGTTAAGTCTTATAATAAAAGCTAATATTTAGGTTTGGTGTGCTTTTTCGTGCTCAGCAACCTCAGTATAATTTTTTTGAAAGGCACAAAAAAAAACTCGTTTTCGCACCCACAGATCACAAAATAGAGAGAAAGTAGGTTAGAAACAAATCCTAGCTTTAAACAAAAAATTTCACTATTAATTTGGGTTATTTCATGCGAATATAACACCCGCTACACAATCATTGCAAATGTTAACTTCTTTGAAAAAGTTTTTTTTTTTCGCAAATTAAAGTCAAACATTAAGAAAAAGTTATATATTCGCATACCGAGTGTGCCACTCCAAATGGGCTGACCCATTTTGATTCTGTTAATAAGTATTCATTGTTTTATGTTTTTTTACGGTATTAATTATGCAATTATATTTATCGTTTTTACATTCAGATCATTTCTGATTTTTGTTTTTGTAGATTTTTCCCTAATGCTTTCTTTAATCCTGCCTTACCTCATTTGTCATCCGGGTTCAACAATTTTCTCCAGCCCTATATGCTCTTGTATTGTAGAGTCTTCGGTGCCTTTTTTTTTTTTTTTTTTTTTTTTGTTTTCTAGTTTCGGATTGCTAGTTCATTCAAAAAGTAATGTTCGTAAAAAAGAAGCTAAGAAAATAGAGTTATTAATATTCGTCAGCACTTTTAATTTAATGCTTACTTACTTACTTACTTTTTTAATTTTAATTTAATGGCATTATTTTTTTAAAAAAAGTTATGACGCCATAGAAAAAAGTGTTGCAACAAAAAAAATATTTATGTGATTGTGAATATTTTGATAGTTTACACTAGCCGACTTTTTTGACATTTTTTTTTTTTGTTCGATGAACTTTCTTAATTTTTTATGATGTAGTTAGGTCCCCTAAGTACAAAAAAAAATTTGATCGATTTTTCTCACGGTTAGTTTTTTTTTAAATTCTTTTTCAGTGTATTTTCATTTTTTATGCTATATCTCATACAAATATAAACCGATTTTCTTCGAATAAATTTCGAAAAAAAGGTAATAAAATTCCCCCAGGTTTTGGTTTGAATATACAGGTTACGATATTAAAGCTGAAACATTTGAAAAAATTGATTTTTTTATAATTTCCAATTAAAAATAGCTTTAAAAATAAAAATATTTAAAAATACATCAATTTAGCTCTTTAATTACAAAGAAGAAACTCTTAAAAAGAAAATACAGTGGAATCGCTATAATTCGTAATTGCAAGGGACCAGCGATTTCTTACGAACTACAGGGGTTTTCGATTTAACGAGGTTTCGATTTTTTCGATAATATTTTTTTTTTTGCTCCTTTATCAATGGCTGAAATGATATTTTGCTTTTGCAACACTGATAAAGTCTTATGAGTACATTTATTTGCCATTTTCACGCCACACTCTCGTTTTCACACACCTCTGGTAAAGCAACGAACAAACTGACCACGAAATCACAAAAAATTCCACCAAAAAATATGAACGATGAACGTAGCCTGCTATGATTGATATGGTTTTTTAAATTATAGTTCCATAGAATTTTGTTTTCCATTACGAATTATAAGAGGTTGTCAAATCCATTTACGATTTATAAGAGGTTAAACAGACTTTATTGCACAAAAAAAAAAAAAAATTCGAATAGTCGAGGGGACCAAAATGTATGGAATTTTTACGAAATTTTTTCAAGGGACCAACAGTTTGCTACGAATTATTGAGATTTTCAAATTATCGACCGACCCGAAAGGGGTTCGAATTATCGCGATTCCACTGTAATACCAAGTTTTTGAAAATCTGTTCATAAATGCCAAAGTTATTGCCAATTTAGTATAAATTGTCATAATTTAATTTTTCCGATTTTTCAGTTTTTTCATATTTATAGGCTAATTAGTCCAGTAGAATTAGTCGTGAAAATGAAAATAATAATTTGTTACAGCACTCTGACAGCGGAACATTGTTGAACAAGCTCTTGTAAAAGAGGACAAATTAAATCGAAGCGACAGCAGTTATCCGGGGTGGATTGGGGTGCATTTTTAGAGGTCGAACACAGATTTTGACGATTTCTGGCTAAATTGTGCATCCTATCAAAAAAAGTTTGACCAAATTGTCGCGCAAACTTTTCTACTTTGTTCAAAAAACTTTCCATACGATTTTTGACAGTTCGTTTGCGGCGGCGCAGAACTGCACAACTTGCACAGCTTGCGAGGGTTTTGCGCGTTTAGATGAATGCCATTATTGTAAAACTACACAGTAGATACTGTGAACTGCCCTGATGTTGCTTTATAATTTGCTCTAATTTTGCAAATCGTTTTAGTTTCTGACATAAATTTCGTTCATGCACATAATGTTAATAAGCGTCGTGTTAATAATAATTAATAACAAATGTTGGTTTAAGTTTCCCTGAGTGCGTGTCTTTCTCGTCGTGTTATCTGAACCAACTTCAACTTACTATCTGGTACCGTCAACGCACTCGCAGCTAAGTTTAAAATCTAAGGTTCATTTACTATTTACAACCTTTGATCCGTTCGATGACCTTAAGTTGGCCCCAGCAGAAAACTACAATTCCGTGGCGAAGAATTGTGTTTTTTTTTGTAAGTTTTACTTGTCAACCCGTTTATATGTCAAACCTTTGCTCTGAGCGATATTGCACGTATAACACAGAACTGCATATATGTATTTTCATATCTGATATTATGATTATATTTGTTATAAGAGAATATTGTACATAATTTATAAATATATACATTGATTTGTTACATTTTGTACATTCCAGTACACGTTTTTTCTCACTTATAGAAAGCAGCTCTTGTAGTCAACATGTATTCACCTGCGGGTAGCGGTATATATTTAAACATATCCTTAGTAAGCACACAGTCCTTAACTATAATGTCGTGCTAAAAAGAAATTTTATTAGGTCTTATATACGGTTATATACGAAAAAAGCTTTTTATATAAAATCTAAATAGAAATTTTAGTTGTTTGTTTTTTATGTGGCAATTGAAATCTTAAAATTTAGAATTTTAAGTGATAACAATTACCCAAAAAAAATAAAATTTATTTTAAAAATAAGAAAAAAATCTTCCTTAATTTTTTTACTCAAATTCCAAAAAATGAAAATTTTGCAACTCTAGAAGTAATTTTTTTTAAGTGTGCATATACTCGAATATGAATAAATTTTCGAATTTTGAGTGTTCCTGAAGTATTCTAGAACATGAGATTTTTTTGAACATCTCTAATGTGTAGATAGTTTTTGCGAATCATTCTTACATCTAGCGGAGATGTGGTATTGTCATTGCTATACTTCGAAGGTATTAAAGGTACACATAGTCTGAGTCTTAAGGCATTTAGGTTTCAAGTTTATGTTTTGAAAATATGTAACCCAAAATCAGAGAATATTGGTTTCAAAAGTAAGTTTTTCAGTTTTTTTTTTGTGTGTTCCTGCATACTATGTACCTAACCGTTGCTTTGTGTAATTTGGTTTTATTTGTGATGTTATTTTGAAAAAAAAGAACCTAGTTAAGGTGTTATCTGCGGCCAGGCTGAAACTCACATACCCTCCTACACTTCATTGAAAGTACCTTTTGAATAAATTTTAAAAAAATATAAAATGTTGAAGGAGTTTGAAAAATGTTGAAATAGTTGTAAAAAACTGAAAAAGTCGAAAATATATGGAAACCATTGAAGAAAGTTGAAAGGAATTGAAAAAGTCAAAATAATATGGAAAATGTTGGAAAAGTCGAAAAAATGTAAAAAACTCAAAAAAATTTGAAAGATGTTGAGAAATGCTTAAACAATTCAAAATAGCTAAAAAATTTTCAAAAATAATGAAAAAAAGTTGTAAGAGGTTGAAATAGTCGAATAAATAAATATGAGATATGATTACGGTGACAATAAATTTTAATTGAAAAAACAGAACAGAAATTGTGTATGTAGAAATCTATTTTTTTATTTTAAAAGTATTAAAAATTCACAAAAAAAACATAAATCACATTTCATTGGCTTTGATTTTAATTAACAATAGTGTAACAAAAATAAACGCACCAAATGCAAACCATTGATAATTTTCTGAGCTATAAGTTTTTTTAATCATGTTTTCCTGACTTTGTAATTATTCCTTGAACTCTAAGCAGTTAAGATCATAGTGGCATCTAGTTATTAAAATACATTTTGCAGTCTCAATTTTCATATGGAAAATACCCTTTCAGTGAAGGCATTTAAACCCGGTAAACACAAATTAAATTCTACTATATTCAAAATATTTTGAAAATATATGAAATTCTTTTTAAAATGTTAAAATATTTTAACCCATTTACTCCTGACAAGCTTTCCACCGACATTCCTTTAGTTTTTCACAAGTCACATAATTTTTAATGCTTGAAATGTGTGCCAAACGATAGAACTCGAAAGGCCTAAATAGAATATATAGGGTTGCCTGGTCGAATCAGGTCCTAAACATGGGTTGCCACTTGTTTTTAGGGCCAATTTTCCTTAAATTAAACTAAAATAATAAAATTGGCTAAAATTCGGGCATTTTCAGGCATCGAAACAGGCTTTGGCAAGGCAACCCTGGTTCGTTAGTTTCACCAAAATGGCTCACTATGTTTCCCGTACATCCCATCCTGTAATCTTATACACTCGACTTTTCTACAGCGGGCTCTCCACCTATCCGAAACTATTTTCTTGATCATGAAAGGTATAATAAGGTGATAATATGAAAGGTGACATAAACAGCTGTCACGTGACCAAAAACCGACTAGCGGACCAAGGTGTATCGTTTCGTAAAATTTCGGAAAGAATGGGTTTCTCACATTCCACAATTGTGCCTTTTTGGAAAAAAAGGATATTTAGGAGCCGCTGGAGAGGAAAAAAGGATCTGGTCCTAAACGTACAACTAGTAGAAGGATCAAAGATGGCCTGGTAGAAAATAAGTTTGAAGGATCATTTTAAAAGTGTAGTTGCTATAAAGACTGAGCTAGAAACGCATCATTTCATAAAAATTACTGTGGAAATTGACCGCAAGAGGCTGCGAGATGCTGGTTTATTTGGAAGACATCCTGCAAAAAAGCCATTGTTGACACAAAAAATGAAAAAAGTGGGTCTAACTTGTGCTGAAAACTACAAAAGCTGGACACTGGAACAGTGGCGAAGTGTCATTTAGACGGATGAAATTAAATTCAATTTGCTATGACCCGATAATTTGCCGTAGGTGCGTCGTTCCGATGTAGAACATTAGAAATAAAACTGCATAATGAAAACAGTATAATTTCCACTATTAATAAGGAACTATGAATGCGAAAAAATATGGGCAAATTGTAAAGGAGAACTAGGAGCCGGTGCTTAAAAAGCACTTATCCTGCACTATGGATGCAATTTTATAGTACGAAAATGATAAATCGTGTAGCTCGGTAAAGAATTCGCGGATCTCGGAATTTCGGGTCTGACCAGGCCTGGCAACTCGCCGGACCTAAATCCTATCGTGCATTTTAGGCTTATAATGAAGCGCAAAGTTACTGACCAGAAGCCAGAATGTGATACAGGACGATAACCTCAAAGCCTTTGTTGATTCTATGCCATCAAGGATAATGGCTGTAATACAGGCTAAAAGAGGAGCAACATAATACTGATTTTTTTTTTTTTTGATAACTTCATATTAGTATTTAGAAACAACAAATTTCATACCAATTGATGCAAAAGTTCACTTTAGCGCTTACAACTTTATGTTAATATGGGAGGTGCCACGACCACTCATGCAATGCTGTTGAATTCCATTTAATAATCAAAGTTTATAGTAACCGACACCTCTAAATCAAATTTCATGAAGATTACTCTGATAGCACACTATCTATAACATTAAACGGTTTTTTGCTTGTATAGGAGGTGCCACACCCACAGGTACTATTGCACTAAATTTTAGCAATAAGATACCCTATAGCAAGTACATCTGCTATTGTAAATTTCATAACGATTACGTTGTTAGTTTTCCTATCATAACGCTTATTAATGTAATGTAAGCTGTGCCACACCCTTCAACGATTTAGCATGTATTGATGACTGCTTCCAGTGGTATCATCTCTAAAATTCTTATGAAAATCGTAGGTGCCAATTTCGAGGTATACGAAATCAAAACTTTCAATTGTTGAAAAGTGCCACGCCTACCACTTCCGGTTATTTTTGGTACAATTCAAGATATATATAATTTGTATCCGTTTACCAAATTTCATCGCAATATTTTGCATGGTTTACGGAATATGTCGTTATAAAATTTAAAATTTAGTGGTGTGTCACGTCTATTTAAGAGACTTTGAAAACTAGAAACCTAGCCCATTCCTAACTTTATTCACATGTGCACCAAATCACCAAGTTTCATTCAAATCGCTGCGACTTTTTACAAAATTGGTTTGGGCATATTTACATAGAGTATGATAGGCGTGTCCGTGAACCGATTTCACTCATTTTTAATCCCAAGAAGCTTCTTAAAAGATTTAACCTGTGTGCCAAATTTGGTTCAATCAGCTTTATGGTTTAACCGTAATCGTGTTTTCAACAGACAGACAAACGATCCCACAGACAGACGGACATAGCTAAATCGACTCAGGTGGTGACGCTGATCATGAATATATATATCATGACTTATCCTTTCTTGGAATGGAGAACTTGTTTTGTACAGACAATCCCTTTGGACTGATTGAAAATAAACTAAAATTTTGCTGCCTGAATTCGAAGAACCTTTTGCGAGAGAAGGGGGATCTTTGACCTTGAACTGTTGAGGTATGTTTCTGAGAAATTCACTGAAATACAACAAATATAAAAAGTCACCAATTTTCAAAAACCCAACGATAGTCTTACTCGGCTATGGTAATACTTTCATCACATCATAGACAAATTTTGAATTGGGACAACTTTTCTAAAAAGGTTGCACAGTGTTTTTTAAACTTTATAGATTTGTGTAATTCATTACATATGTACCTATCTGTACAAACATATATCTAAAAAGTCAGGGTCAAAGTTTCATTGTTTGAGAATTTGTAAAATATTTACTATCCTTTTATATTGGACGTTTTCTTCTACGCATAGATTTTTGGGCAGACTCTAATCAATATACATATATCTACCATATATATGTAGGTATGTACATTTTCAAAAGATTATGCCAGTGACTGTATGTTATTTTAAGTCTGGCTGTAAAAAAAAAACCTCAAACAAAGAAGAAATAGAAGAAAAAAGTTGTAGTATCTTTTACTATGCCGTGACTGGTAAATACAAGAAAAACAAATATAACCAGTTTTCAATTTTTCCCTTTTAATGGGTATATTTTCAAGCAAGAATGATGGTGCTTACCATCATCAGGTACTTAGACTTCCAAAGCTGTCATTGTACTTTATTATTTTTTTGCTCGTTTGTAAAAAGCTAGCGTAAATATTTAAAATTGGTTTTAAACTTGCGACTATGTTGTATTATTCCTCATTCACACACAGAAATTATTTTCGAAAATTCTTTTTGTTTGTTAGTAAAAGGATCGAGTACAGAATTTGTGGTGTTCGGAAATTTTCTCTCGTTCTGTTTGTACGTTGATATTATGCTTTGCAAAGACATGCCAATATTAGAAGAAACGCTATCCGAAGCGAGAGCAGAATTCTTAAGTGATTTTATTAGCGATTTAAAAAAGTTTTGGACCCTTTGTATCTAATAATGTTGCCCTTTAAAAATGCTTCAGTTACAGTGATTGCAATGAAATGACAATGTGAAAAGAAGCGCTATTTAGAACAAGAACAAAGCGCTATAGTGCTGTTTTGAAATGCTTTAGAGGTAAACTATAAACTACTATTTTATTTCAAAAAATATCAAAAATTTAAAATTAAATGCAATTAAAATGAGCTGTTTGCATTCTTTTCGGTCCGTTTCAAGTGTTAGAGTTTAGCAACAAGCGATATGGGTTCATTCATCATAAAAACTCTTTATTTCTCTCAATTCTCAGTGTAAGTCCGAGTGTCCAAATTCGCAGACAAAAATTCCAGACGGGAATATGGAATGGTATATCCATCATTTGTCTAGCTTAGTTGGAATTGTTTAAGTGCTCGTAAAATAAAAACAATAAACTAATGTCATGATAGCTTAATACGTTACATGTACTCGTACTATATCTTTCAATTCGGTTATATTTTTTAGTGATACGGCTTGTAATATCCCACGTCAACGTCGTTTACCAACGTAAGACGTAACGTCTGAAGTGGTCTCAAGCTCAAGCCGCTTTTGCAACGATTGCTACAACAACAGCGAAATCAACAACAAGTCATACCCTCAAGATGTAATAAAACAACAACAGAAAAACCTCTTAAACCGGCGTGGTTGTTTTTTTTTCTTTTTTAAGAACCCACAATCAACCCATAAAAATTGTATTATAATTCCCTCTTTGAGCAATCAAACATCTTTGTATTTGCAGCAGTCCGATCGATGTGATCTTTTAAGCTGATGGCACATAAGTAACGTGTGCGATGACTTTCTGTTAGTACGCAATAAACGCAAGATATTGTCTCAATTCAGCTGGAGAAATTCCAGTATAAGCCGTAAGAAGAAATAAGTCTTGTGTTAAGGATTAAGACATCCGTTGCTTCCACAAAAAGGCAAACATCTGCAATAGTTAGCCACGGGACACAAGTTTAGTGGCTGTGATTATAACAAGCAACTTTATCTTTCGTCAATGCGGAAGTCGAAAAAAAAACGATAGGATAGGAAGGTCCAGCTGTGACATGCTAAAAAGCAACAAGTGACGCCAGTTGCAATGATTTGTTATTGGAGCTCTTTTTTGCAGGGCATTTAATTTTAAATCATTACTTAAGTGTGGAAGGGTGAATGTTTACCTTGACGACTGTTTTATATAGCAATAACCTAGCTTTGGAGTGCAGAGCATTCGCAAAAGAGGTGCTGCATTAAGATTCTACTTCTTCCTCAACATTGCAGCTCCTACAGTGCTATTCACGCTGCCACCGCTGGTAGGAATATGAATTTTATATCACTGATCATACTCTTTTATTGTTACTGGATATTCGGGTCAGGTTAGGTTAAAAGGGTCGCTTGGAGGCAGTTGGCCCATTGTGATACCCTACATATATATAGTCCCCTTCTTTCTCATTAAAAGAGCGTGAACCAATCAGAAGCCTTGGTAAAGTTGAGGTAGCTAGTAAGCTCCGACTCGACTAGTTTCTCATTAGCCCCGTGTATTTGCAGAGTAGATGCTTAACCGCCTCATCCTCTTCTTCGTCTCCACAACTGCTGCAGAAACCTCTGAAAAGGGCACAATGTTTGGCGGCCATAGGGCCAATAATACAGTGCCTCGTCAGCACTCCGACAACAGTTCTCAACTCTCCTCTGCTGAACCTTAAGATAGTTTGTGTACTCTTAGATTCAGTTTAGACCACGTGTTTCGAGACGTTCTGCATCCGGCGGTAAGGTTCGTTTGTTTCCTGCTTATGTCTTCTATCCTTTAGTGTAGTTCCGCTAGCGGAATTTATGAGATCTACCACTTGTTGATTCTCCCGTTGTTCTGATCCTATTTTGGCACATTCGTCAGCAATACCCTTACGACCGAACACCCAGCAGAGCTCTATAGTATGCTGTCGGACTGAACGTAGTGATTCCCTGCAGTGTTATGCACACCTAGATTTCACGATTTTGGCGTTCAGTACTTTGTTTACTGCCTGACAGTCCACATATAACGTTATGATAGAGGGAGTAAGCTCCCTATTCCGTATTACCTATATGGCTTGGTCTATAGCATAGATTTCAGCTTGAAAAACGCTACAATAATTGGGTAGTTTGAAAAACATCTCCATGTTCATATTGGCCAAGTAAACACCCGCTCCTTCGCCAAATTCCATCTTGGATCCATCCGTGAAACCATCCTTCCTTCCAAAACCAGAGTTCCACTCTTCTCTAGTTGGCAAGTTGATGTTGTAGGCAATGTCGAAGTCAATTATTGGTACTCCCTCGGTAATCACTTTCCGTAAGGCAAAGTTTCCGCCGTATATCCTGCAAAATAGACCCGTGACCATCAGAATTTCGAAGCTTGTTACATTCGTTTAACCTAAGAATTCCTTTTTCCTGATGTATAGATCAATGGGAATGAGATGGATTATAATATTCAGGTCCGCCTGTGGGGCCGATCTCACTGCTGGATCTTCGGGTTGATATTCAACAAAAATGTTTATTCGGAAGAAAATTAAGTGTATTTAATTATCACTCAAGCTGTGACTTACTTCAAAGTTGTTCCCACACTTTTTCCCCCTCATCAAAATATGCTACAGGAAGTTTAATTTCTTTTACGCCAAAAAAGTATGTTGAATGTTCTACATAGAAAGCCACTCTTAATACCAGGAAGGATGCTCGATAGAATTATAATAACGGGTGTTTTTTTAGAGGTTTGTTTTTCGAATAGAGATAAAACTGGCATTTTATGGTCAAATCTGGCAACTCTAATGTCATTTATGTTCAGTTTGGTTTGCCATTTCATCATGAACAGGTTGACAAAAGAACAACGCTTGCAAATCGTGCAAATTTATTTCGAAAATAATGGTTCAGTTCGCGAAGTTTACCGCAAGCTCCGTCCATTTTATGGTCGACATAATCGTCCAACAGAGCAATTAATTCGGTTAACCATGGGTCGTTTTCGCACTACGTTTACTCTATGTGATAATACGCATCCGCAGAGACGTCGAACAGTGCTCACCGAAGAAACAATTGCCGCTGTAGAACAAAATGTTGAAGAGGACCCGAATGAATCGATTCGCCACCGTGCACAGCAATTGGAGCTTTGTCCATCAACTTTATGGAAGATTTTGCGCAAAGATCTTGGCTTGCGACCTTACAAGATCCAGCTTGTGCAAGAAATAAAGCCGCGAGACCATGCAATGAGTCGTGATTTTGGTGTATGGGCCGAAAATGAGATTGATCTCGATGCTGATTTTCATCGCAAAATGTTGTTCAGTGATGAGGCTCATTTTTGGTTGAATGGCTACGTCAACAAGCAAAATTGCCGCATTTGGAGTGAAGAGAATCCACATGAGACCCTTGAGACGCCATTACATCCACAAAAACTGACTGTTTGGTGTACTCTATGGGCTGGTGGAGTCATTGGGCCATACTTCTTCCGAAATAATGCTGGAGAGTCAGTTACCGTAAATGGAGACCGGTATAGAGCCATGATAACCGACTATTTTGTTCCCGAATTGGATGGCATGAATGTGGATGAGTTGTGGTTCCAACAAGACGGCGCTACATGCCACACAGCGCACGTCACAATCAATTTATTAAAGGAAACATTCGATGGACCTGTCAATTGGCCACCAAGATCGTGTGATTTGACACCATTGGATTATTTTCTTTGGGGATATGTGCAGTCGCTCGTCTACGCCAACAAACCAGAAACGTTAGGGGACTTGCAAGCCAAAATTCGTGGCGTTATTGCCGACATACGGCCCCATATGCTCGAAAAAGTGGTTCAAAATTGGACCTGTAGAATTGGCTTTATTCGAGCCAGCCGCGGCGGCCACATGCCCGAAATCATATTTAAACATTAATGGCATAAAATTATCCTTCCAATAAAGCCAAATTGATGGACATTAAAACGATTTTCTTGTGTTTTATTTCAATTCGAAGCTCTATACCTCTAAAAAAAACACCCTGTAAAAAACCAAACTTTTGAACTTGGTTTAAATAACAATCAGCAAACTGGTAGGCAAGCTGGTATTCAACCAGTTTCCTTGTTGAGTGTTGCAGCAACAGCGGCACCAGCATCAACAAACCTGTCACTACAACAAATCCTGTTTAGGAAATGTGGAATGCTCTGCGGCAAACTTCATCATTACAACGACGAGTACCAACAAGACTAGATAAGTAAAATCCTCGCTAGGGAGAAAAAGTCGATTCAGATTTGTTGTTCAAACTAATTCAGCCATAAATGGTTAGGGTTTCTTTTGGCTTAAATGAAAAACGCGTGACTTTCAACGCAGAAAACCGACAAATGTTGCATGTGCTTGAGAAATAAAAATGAAAAATGTCTTAAGACATTTGAGATGTTGAAAGATTTTTAAAACCGCAAAGCATTAACAATGTTTACTATTTTAGATTGCAACACCTGGCGAGGAAATATTTTATGCCTTGCAATTTTCGTGGCCTCTAAGCAATATATAATGAGCAAATAAACTATTTCGGAGTAGTATACCCTTTGATTCTAAGGAAGCTGTACATCGACATCGTTGTACAGCTCTGTTTAACCTTCTTCATCATTTGCCGTCTTTGCATACATGACTATACAGTATGATTCATAACCCAAATAAAACGGATCTTGTGCTGCTCCAGCTCTACCATTCATAAAAATTAATGGAATGGCACTTGGTCTTTCAAATAAAACCATTTATTTAACAATATGTGCTATAAACTTCCTTAGAAGAGTAACTAAGAGGAAATGATAAAAAAGCGAAGAACGTTCCCTACATTTTTAAGCGAACGTAAAGGGCTATGGAAAGCAATCATTAGAGGTCTTATACATATCACCATTCTGAACAAAGTGCAAAGGCAAGCCTGTGATAGAGTTTGATTAGTCCTATAAAATTCATATTTCTATTGAGCGGTGGCAGCAACATTTAATTTTCCATTGGTTGTTAGAAAGTAGATTGTGGGACGGATTCAAGGATCTACTCTAGTACCCTGATACTGAACGTATCGTTAATGAACCGTTAATGCTATTGAACATGCTACGCATATCCTCATGTGTGCTCATAATCTGGCGGCACTCAAGGCCTTACTAACCCTCTGTGTCAAAAAACAAGACAAGAATTAATTTTAAGCCATGTAATTTTCTTAAAAATTTTTTAATGCCAAGGCTTAAAAACAATACTTAAATAAATGTTTAACGCTCTTTCTTCAAAAAACTAATCATTTTTAGTTTTAAAATAAAAACAAGAAAAGTATCAAAATATTCTGTGAGTTAATTTTAATACTTTTGGTTTAAAAAAAGTACTAACAAAGTTTTAAAATGTTCTCTCATTTTCATTTTCAAAACTTTTGGTTTAAGAATAATGCCAGCAAAGTGTTAAAATGCTCTCTCATTCTCAACTTCAAAACTTTTGGTTTTAAAATAATGCCAACAGAGTATTAAAATATGTATTTCTCTCAATCTCAAACATGTAATTTGAAATAAATGCCTCCTTGAATATTAATTCAAGATAGTCTTAACTTCAAGAAAAACTATGGCTGAAGGATGTGCTACAAAAAAAAAAAAAAAAACGAAGCCATCAAAAGGCCTTTTTTTTGGCGGAGATGCACATGTGGGGCAAAGATTTCATATTTGAAAAATATAAATTTTAATCTAATTTCAGATTTCATTTAATATTATAGAGGTTTACTTTTGAAACCAAAAAAAAAAAAAAAATTAAAATTCTCCAAAAAGTATAACCCTCCCCATTTTTCTCTCTTTTTGCTTACTCCAAAATAGTTTAAAATTTATACTTTTTTGTCATTGTTCTATATAAATACTTTTTTGGTATTAAAATTTTTACTGTGTTAAATCTGATCAATTCAGTTCAATAAAATTTTATGGGAGGGTAGCTTTTATTCAATTCGAAAGCACTGCTTCCAAAAAGATTTTAAAAAAAATATTATTATTTTTGAAGTGAAACTTTTTTAGCATGGGTGTAATTTGAAATGTGTGTATAATGAAATGTGACACTATTTTTGTTTTTGCCGTACTATCACTTAGCATAGGTTTTTCCTCGAAGATAAGGTTTGGTTGATGGGATCTGGAACAGCTACACCAATAAATGATATATCAAATTAAAGTACTCATCGAGCATAGTGGCCAAAAATTTATCAGTTTCGAGATCGGTTATACAAAAGCTGAGGTATAAGCGTCGAAAGATTTAATTTTTTTTCAATTTTTTCAAGCATTACGCTGATTAACTACCAAAGCCGAAGAAAAAAAAATCTACTACATCCAACCCTCTTTTTACACGGTAGATACGTTCCTTAGAAAACCGTGCAAAAAAAATCGTATAGAAAAATACATGCGATGTATGGTAAATTTGGGGATATGTTCCACAACCTTAAAATATCGTGTAAGATGAAAAAACTTTCCCAAAAACCGTGCAAAAAAAGTTTAGACAGTCTAAGATTTTTATTTGAGTTTCTAACGAAATTGCTCTTCTGTTTGGTATATTTTGTTGTTGTTTATGCATTTTATTAATCGGGTGTGTACTATAAATATTACATGTTTATAGAACTTATCTAAACCAAATATTTAACACATTACCTTTATTAGTAGTGAAATATTAACATGAATGCAAATTATACTTTAAATTTCACCATCGAATTAAAAAAAAAACTTCAATTTGAACATCAACTTTTAAAACTACGAACTGAATGCTTTAACACAAAATAAATACGGAATAACCTAATGCTGATGTTCAAGTTGAAGTGCAATGAAATAAAAAAAACTGATTATAACATTCGGGTATTCCCCCAATTGTATTTTTGTTGCTGTATACACAACTTAACTGTACAACTTAGAAATGAAATTAAAAAAAAAAAATCTTTTTCGAGATTCGTGCAAGAACAAAAAATTCGTGTAAGAAAGTTTATTTGCTCTTATTTTTGAACCGTGTTATTTCAAAATCGTGTAAAAAAGTACCGTGTAAAAAGAGGGTTGGGTGTTCTTTCTCTCATTGTAATTTTGATATTTTAATATCAACAACGCTTAATTAGGAAACAATTACAGCTACAATGAGTAAGAGTAGTAGATTTTTTCTCCTTGCTATGACAAGGCTTTAGTAGTTATACACACAGCCTCATCAGCCCAGTTTTTTGGTTAATTTGTACTAGGTTCCATTTGTTGTCTTAGTCATGCTTGTTTAAATGCATTGACCGATTTGTGTAAATAAGTTCACATGAATATCGGTGTTTGCTAATGACTGCAAAATTCGATAGAATAATGTTCAATTAATTAAAAATAATTAAAATTTCTATTAAATAAAATAAATAAATAAAATAAAAATAGTGTTACCAAATATGTACCAGTAAAAAAATAGCACCTCCGATAGTAAGTTATTTTTAAAAAAAAAAAAAACATTGGCTGGAACAATTTGTTAAGCTGTTACTGTTATATGTACAATGCACAATGTATTCACTCTCTGAGATGATCATTGGCATAGAAATGATAACGGTTTTTTTTTCTATAAGTCGATTTTGTAAGAGGAGTACGAATTGGTACGGTAAAAATAATAGCACTGCGCTTACGTTTCTGTTAAAAAAATTGTGTTTTTTAAAAAAAAAAGCATCAAAGTGTAACATTAAAGTATTGACGAAGCTAAAGGTCGTAGAAATCATTGTAGTGCCGAAAAACGGGAAATTATACAAAAGGTGATTGCAGATGGTAATATTTATGCAAAAGTTAGACATAGTTGGCTGCTCAAACAAAATGGTTCGCAATACAGTAATATTTGACCCAAAACTTGAAAATCATGGGCGAAAACGCGTTATGTCGCCATTACTCGTTCAACGCTTGGTCCGGCAAAGTAACAAGGAGCCGTTTAAGCCTGCAACGGAGCTCAAAAAGGAACTTAATATTGCAGCATGTGCTGAAACCGTTCGCAACCGATTTCGAGAGCATAATTTAAAGGCCTGTAGCCCAAGAAAAGTCCCTCTTTTAAATGGTAAACATGAAACCAAGCGCATGAACTTTGCTAAACAATATTTGAACTGGCCAGTAAAGACATGGAGGAACATTTTATGGGCGGACGAAAGCAAAATTGTAATGTATGGCGGCAAGAGTTCTCGTTCTTACGCTAGGAGACCTCCGAATGCAGAATATGGTCCTAAATTTACGACTGAAACGTAGGCTCAAGCATGATTGTATGGGATTGTTTTTCCTATCATTGGATTAAAACCATCATGGATCAATACGTCTATGTTGATATACCTGAAAAAGTGATGCTGCCTTATGCAGAGGAGGAAATTTCGTTATTGTGGGTTTGCCAACAAGACAAGGACCCCAAACATACTAACAAAAAAGTTAAAAAGTAGTTTGGGGATCATTCGGTCAATGTCATGGAGTGGCCAGCGCAGTTACCCGATCTCAATCCAATTGAAAACCTCTGGGCGGATGTCTATTGTAAAATGAACCAACAATGAAACCCTTTGGAAAGCAGTTCAAGACTCCAGAAACAAAATTCCAACCAAGAGGTGCCAGGACTTAATCAATTCTATGCCAAGACGTTGCGCAGCCGTAATCTCCAACAAAGGACATGCGACGAAATGTTATTTTTATTACATTACATTAGTTTCAACTTAATAACTACAGTTTTAAATAAACTTTCTAATTTTGCTCATTTTTAAACTGCACAACTGAATTATAGTGCTATTTTTTTGCCGCTTATTTTTTTAAGTTATTGTGGGAAATCTTTAATATTTTCGGAAAAAAACTAATAAATTTTGCAATACTTTTTCTAACCATCTTCTTTTGAGTTAATTGTGTTTATTTATATCCTCAAAAAAAATTTAATTTTTACTCCTTAAATAAAGTTGCTACTTATCATGGTGCTATTTTTTTTACCGCAGCTGTATTCGATTTAAATTAATTCAATTAAGTCTACACAATCGACAATTAAGAGCATAGTAATTATCTGCCAAAATTGTTTGATAAATATTTTAAAAATCTATCAACCAAATATATTTATTTGGCGAAAACTTACTCCTTTCTCAGTGTACTCTATACTTTATATACCTCTCGGCTTATATCAAACTTTTCAATACTATTTATTGATACTATATGACATTTATCGAACTTTTCGAAACTTTAATTCGACACCTAATCGACACTATGCTATACTAGCACAAGGAAGCATCATTATATTTACATATGTACATACATATCGTCACCTCAGAGTGTAAGTGTCCTATCGCACTTTTTGACAAAATTTTTTTAACACGCCAACTTATTTAAGAAAATACACTCTTTCGTTTGGTGTTATCGAAATTTAGCTACCTCTTCCCGTTCCAAAGATCTCAGTATGCTTTATGTCCTAAATGAAATCTCGAAGTGCAAATGTCCTAACTGCTTTTTTTACCTTTGAAGTCACATTAAATAGTAAACAATCGCTCTCAGATCAAAAGTGAGAATGGACTTTTGTAAGAGAGGGGAAAAGGTATCCCCGGCGGTAATTTGGCCTCGTTTCAAGACAAAAAATGTCTAGCACCAATCGTTGCAAAAAGGCCGAAAATGGATTTTGATGTACGAATGGTACTTTCTTATATCGGTTTAGGCCTCATTTGATGAAAAAAAAAACTATTTCAGCAATTGATGACTTGTGACTTGTTCAATTATGTGACTTATAAAATTATTATATTTTATTTTTTGCATACAGCGCCCTCTGTGAACAGATCTTTGAAGTACTAATAGCTTTATTATACTCTTCTTGATATTATGAAAAGAACAATATTTCGTTTCTCAAAATCGGCTCAGTAGTTTAGAAGTTTTGGTCTAAAATATAATACAAGCATGAGCGCGCCGTGAACGTTAGCACTACGCGTGACGTAACGGTTTAGCCAAAATACTTAAGAATAGATTTTTCTACATACCCGTTTTCCTATGCCCCCCATCAAACATGTTCACGAATAAAAAAAAAAGACTTTTTGTGTGTTTTGGAACAAACGTAATATACCTTTTACGTGGAGTTTCAGAATGCAAATGTCCTAACTCATACAAATCCGGATAATTTTAATTACAGAAAAATCAAAGGTAAGTTTCAATATATTTTTTTTTTCAAATACCGTATAGGTAATTACAGAGAGGCAAAATGATAAAAAAAAAACATTAATCTACTATTATTAAACGAGCTAAAATTGTATATTTATATATTTATTTATATATGGCTGAACTTTATTTCGAAAACGACTGCAGCGATTTGATAAAACTTCGGGATTTCGGTCATATGTGAACAAAATTAAGATTGGACTAGGTTTAAAGTTTTTCAAGTTTCTAACAGGGGCGTGGCACAGCCCTAAATTTTAATTTTTATTTCGTGATAACTCGCAAACCATTCAAGGTATTGCAACGAAATTTGGTAGACGGATGCATATCATAAATATCTTAAATGCTATCAAAAGTGGGCGGAATCGGAACAGTGGGCGTGGCATATTTCAATAATTGAAAACTTTGATTCGATATTACTCGAAAACGGCACCGAGGATTTTCATAAAAACTTTAGAGTTAATACCGCTGAATGAAGTCATTATAACAAGTTATGCCACTATACTGGCAAAACTCATTGAAAGGCGTGGCACAGCCCACAATATTTATAAACGTTATAATAAGAGAACTAACAACGCAATCGTTATGAAATTTGACATGTCAAATATACTGGCTATTGAGTATCTTGTAACCAAAAGTGGGCGAAACGGCACCTGTGGTTGTGGCACCTTCCATACAAGCGAAAACAGTTAAAGGCTACATTTATTGTTCTATGAGAGAAATATTTTTTAAATTTGGTATAGAGATGTCGGTTACTATAAGCTTTGAAACTAAATGGATTTCGATGGGATTGCATCAGTGGGCGTGGCACCTCCCCTACATGCAAAAAATGTTAAGTGTTATATTTAGTGTGCTCTTGGAGTCAAATTTTTTAAATTTGGTGTGGAGGTGTCGGTTACCATAAGCTTTGAAATTAAATGAAAATCGACGAGATTGCATCAGTGGGTGTGGCACCTTCTATATAAGCAAAACACTTTAAATGTTATATTTAGTGTGCTATCGGAGTAATATTCTTTAAATTTGGTGTAGAGGTGTCGGTTACTATAAGCTTTGAAATTATATGAATTTTGGTGGGATTTCATTAGTGGGCGTGGCACCTCCCATACAAAATTATAACGTTGATGCCATATTTAGCAAACTGAAGGAGTGATCCTAATAAAATTTGGTCTCAATATATTCAGCCTCATTCAACGAGTTTTTCAACGTCTTTCAACTGCTTCATTATTTTTCAACCTCTTCCAACTTTTCTCAACGATTTTCTACATATTTCAAATATTTTCAACGCTTTCAATATTTGATTGACTTTTTCAACCTCATTCAACTTTTTTCGAGTTTTTCAACTTCTTTCAACTGTTTCAACATTTTTCAACCTCTTTCAACTTTTCTCAACATTTCCCAAATTTGTCTGACTTTTTCAACCTCTTTCAACTTTTCTCAACGTTTTCCATATTTTTTCGAGTTTTTTAACGTCTTTCAACTGTTTCAACATTTTTCAACTTCTTTCAACTTTTCTCAACATTTTCCATATTTTTTCGAATTTTTCAACCTTATTCAACTTTTTTCGAGTTATTCAACCTTTTTCAACTGTTTCAACATTTTTCAACTTCTTTCCACTTTTCTCAACATTTTCCATATTTTTTCGAATTTTTCAACCTTATTCAAATTTTTCAAACTCTTACAACTTTTTCAATATTTTTCAACCTTTTCAACTTTCTTCAACACGTTCCATATTTTTTGGACTTTTTCAACCACATTCAAGTTTTTTCGGCTTTTCAACCTCATTCATCTTTTTCCGAAACTTTCAACTTTTTTCGAGCTTTTCAATCTCTTTCAACGTTTTCAACATTTTAATATACTAGCTATCGAGTTTATCAAACTTTTTCACCTGCTTCAACCTCTCTCAATGTTTTTCAACATTTTTCATATTTTCGGCTTTTCAACCATATTCAATATTTTTTAAATATTTCCGATATCTCATTCAATTGCATTACATTTTTTCAACTTTTTAAACCTGAAAACGAAAAACCGAACTTTGGTCGGTCTCCTGGTACTAATCCTTAAATAACAAATCGCAGAGTAAATAACTTTAAAACGCTGTTCTCTCAGTTTCATGTTTTTGCTGATAGGACACTTACACTCTGAGGTGACGATATAACGTCTCCAATGTATGTACATATCGCTCACTTACTTCAAGACTGGCATAACTCAAAAAACGTGATTTTTGAGTTAGTGATGCAGAAATATACGCCATTTCATGTTTAATGTTGTGGCAAAAAATCAGAAAATTATCTCATAAACTTGCCCTGTGAAAAGAGTTTATGTAGACATACGTTCCAATATTTTCATATAAAAAGCAACTTCTTGAAAACTTTAAATGCGTTTTTCTCCCATTTTATGTTTTTTGAGTTATGCCAGTCTTGAAGTAAGTGAGCGATATGTACATTGTACATTTTATTTCATATACTTTGTACACATAGTTCACTTTGTAATTAGTGCTTAATTATAAGTTAATTCTTGTAAATGCTAAATTTAAATAAACAATACAATACAATACATATGGATGTATTTTTGTATGGAAAATGTATACTCTTATTTTTAAATTTTTTACCATAATCTTACCTTTCTAGTGTAACTTTCTACAGAAATTATTTCAAAATTAAATTTTCCTGTCTCAAAAACAGTTGACTCTTTTTAATAATTCGTTCGCATGGTTTACTTTACTTTATGTTGCGGTTGTTGTTGTTGTTGTTGTTGTTGTTGTTGTGATGCATCATGCAGTCCAACATGGTGCACAGAATTGCAACCTACCGACATCTACTACCAACCGGAGTGCATCAACTTTCTTCCACGGTTCCCTGCTGCAATATAAAATCCAATGTATGCGAACTTTTATTTCTGTGGCATTTTAACATATGGATACATTTTTTTTTTGTGCATAAATAAGGAAAAAAAAACAAAAGCAAAATAAACTTACGAGTAGCTGTCATATGAACCGTTATGGTAAGCGTCAGTACACATGTGTTGATAAGCACACACGAACCCCTTCAGGAATTCAAGCTTTCAGTGTTCCAGTTGGAAAAAATGCCTGATTGAACTGATTTTGACCTGTAGCACCTTCTACACTCCACTTATGGGATTAGTTTCTAAGTAAGAAATTAAGTTCTAGCACAAAAGCCTTTCAAACGATATACTTGTTGCATGAAACCTATAGGGCCAAGTGTACAAAATTTATATCAATGCGCCTTTAATGACAATCAAACACGTGATATATTTCATTGAGTTCTTAAATAAAGTTAACATTTTCCTATATCACCTGTCATGGTATGTAAAATATGACAATTTTCACACATTTTAGGCCTCACACGCAATATTTGAAATCTTTTACCGATTAAAAGTTATTTATTTTGTTTTCAGTCGAGCTATAGGTCACGAAAAAATACTTAATTGATAATTTCAATTATTTATTTATTTTAATTATTTTGTCCAATATTTCGGTTTTCTTTGAAAACCATCCTTAGGGACATGTAGTTCTACAAAAAATATACAAAATTAAAAACACTTCAATTGGTAATCACCTACATTAAACATTAAAACTTACATTAATATAAATAAAAAATGGAAACATAAAAAGTTATTTTAAAAATATATAAACATTAAACATAAGAACATTAAAGCCGCGCACTACACTTAACAATTATACGACAAGTGAAAGTAAAAGTTATAGTACGAGTAAATACCTTTCAAATGATATATGTACATATGTGGGATAAGTATGTTTATTGATAAAAGTTTTCATATGCCTAGGTTTAGAGCTTTGATTTAAATTATTTTTTAATTGAAAGAGCGAATCAGGTATAACTTCGTAGCTACCAGTTCATTGTTCTCCAGAGGTTCGCCTACAAATATGTAATCTCAAATTCACGGGAAAAATGCTTGACAAGACATTTGTCTCTATATCTCGTGAAAAAAAAATGTTAAAAATACGGGACCTAGCCTATTGGAAAGATCATAAAATTTTCTATAAAAAAGCAAGCTCCTTGCATTTTTTTCGTGAAGCAAGCACTTCGTTAGTTAATTAGCAAACTAAATTCATAAAAAACTCAAAATTGACAAGACATTTGTCTCTATATCTCGTGAAAAAAAAAATTTACATAAACGGGACCTAGCCTATTCGTAAGATCATAAAATTTTCTATAAAAAATCTTCTTGCATTTTTTTCGTGAAGCAAGCGCTTCGTTAGTTAATTAGCAACATAAATTCATTCAATAATACAGCACATGTACTCTTAAGCGATGCCTAAAATCAACATGGATTCCTATTTACTCGCCTTATTGTCGACTGCAGAGATTGAAACAAATTAACTAACGAAGTGCTTGTTTCACGAAAAAAATGCAAGGAGCTTTTTTATAGAAAATTTTATGATCTTTCCAATAGGCTAGGTCCCGTATTTTTAACATTTTTTTTTTCACGAGATATAGAGAGAAATGTCTTGTCAAGCATTTTTCCCCATACAAATCGTATGGAAAACAAAAAAGCTCGATGAGCCACCAGTAAATATCAATATTATGAGCTATAATTTCACCAGAATTTTCCTTTCGTGTGCCTGCAACTTTTTAACCTGTTTCAAGCAAAAAAAAAATTTGAATCACCCTAATGTACATACATATAAATATTTTATATTAAATTTCAAAATTACGTAAACATTCTCTAAAATGATTTTCTATTGTCTAAAAAAAAAAAAAAAGCTACCCAACACTTACAAAATTTCGTAGTTATGCTAAAAATAAAATTTGAAGTTCGATAACCATTTTGCCGTCCCCCAAATGGTTGCGCCCCGTCGGCTGCCCCCTCATGCCCCCCTTCCCCCTTAGATACGATACTGTATGGAATAAAAACTTTTCAATACCAAATTTTTATTCCTGGAATGGAACGAACAATTCAATCAATTACTTTCGCCAAGAAATTTTAAAATTTGATTCCAAATTCTTATTCCTGGGAACTTGATTTTTAAGAAAATTTATTCCTAAAGGGAAAATTCCTACCCAGCTTCTCACTAGACTTATAACGTAATAATACCATCTGCTAGGAAGACATGCAACATGGGAGCGATTTTTTTTTTTTTTCTCTAAAATCTCAATCGCATCTCTATTGGAGGTAGGCGTGTCCGTGGACCGATTTTTTTCTGTTCACAAATTTTTGTTTAAACAAAAAAACGTCTGTGCCAAATTTGAAGACTCTGGCGCTATTTTTACTGTTTATGGCCACCGTTTTTGGTTTTTCTCTAATATCTTGAAAACTATAAAAGATATCGCAAAATTTGTATCATTTTTGAAATCAGCATTGCCAAATTAATGGAAATTATTATCCGTTTTGAATAAAAGGTCTCAACCACATCCCACCATTGTATGGGAGGTGGGAGTGTCCGTGGTGCGTTTTAGTTGTCTTGACCTTAAAAACAATTGTACAAAATTTCAAGAGTCTAGCTCAAATATTACTATTTATTACCGCCGTTCCATACAAAACCCATCCACTGTAAGGTGGCAAACGTTACAAAGAGTCCAAAAAGGGTTTTTAGTTGCAACTTTTTGAAAAAACTCGTTTGCTTTGCACTGAAAAGACTTTTTTAACAAAAAAAAGTTCTTACTTTTAAAAAATCCTAAAAACAAAATCCTTCTTCTTGGAGAGGACCCTAGGAGACGAGCGCACAAATGGCAATCGCTCGCTTACCGCCACTGAAATCCGCAAAAATAAAAGATAAAGAAAATTAAAAAATAAAAATCGTCACTTCGCGAGCACAGCGTAAATATGGCGGGAAACTAATATGTAATGAAAATAGGTCGGTCGCCCGGACTTGTAACGGCCGAGGAAGTGGCACCGGCATTGAGGATTAACATATCTATGTACATACGCGTTGTTTACTTATGAGGTGCTATGTTTATATGTATTAATGTAAGATTTGTAAGCCATGTGGAAGTGAAAGAAGCAAAACAGGAATACATTACCATAATCATCAACAAGATGCGTAGGCAAATAACGAAAATGGAATTGACATAAAGGTAGCCGGTTGTGGTGTCACTATAGGGATCGCAATCCCGAAAACTTTTTATAATCCCAGGACTATCGGTAAAGAACATTTTTAATACTCTCCGCTAATTCTCTTAAGCCGTGTATATTTATACATTTACTTTCGATAATGTTGATCCTCTTATTTTGGTCGACCTCATCCTTTGCTTCTCTGTGGGTTATATGCTTCGGATTACTTTTACCCTACGCCAATACTTGTGTATATTCTTGCAGGCTAAGTGTGGTCCAAGATTCCTAAGATTAATATCCTCATATGTGTATGGGATAGGTTTAATTTGGGCCAGGGGAGTACTCACTAACCGTTTTAATTTCTCTACAGATATGACATGGCCCATGTCACATTGGTCGTCACTCTCTAGGTTCTGAATAACCGTCTTGTAACGTTACTTGCATTTGGTAAAGTGTGCAGCAATTATAACTTTAAAAGTTTCCAAGCTAGTGGTGGTGTACTTCCCTGATCTATGTATCTTTACCGTGGTTCAACTTGGCATAGTTGTCCGTCATCAATATGTTTTTCAGCCTCGATATCTCTTGCCAAGCAGTCCTCTTACTATTCCTCAATCACTTTTTTAATGCTCTCTAGAGGTTTTTATAAATATAACTACCAAGTATTTAGTGTTTTACTTTCGCTTTATTGAAGAGTGCTTCCGATTTCTTCCTTGGCCTTGAGTTTACGTTTCTCAATGACAACCTTTGCTCTTTGTATCAAAGCTACCTCAACAATCGGATAAGAAATGGGTTCCCAACTTAAAGTGATTTTTTAGAAAAGATATACATATCTCCGATTTTCGACGGATATTTTTTTTAGATATTGCCAACATGAATGGACATCTTTATCATTATATAATGTGAGCTTCTTTGTTTGCTTGTATGTTAGAAGTGAGCTTAGAAACCACTGAACCGATTTGAAAAATGTTTTCACCATAAGAAAAAACTGTTAAACTCCAGTTAAAAGTGAGTATATTTTATTTTGATGACGTAAAGAGTCGTGGCATCTTCATAGACGCAAGACTTTTGAAACGCTCAGAAACGCAGAAAACAATTCAAGCAAATTTTAACAAACTCGATACAAGAAAACTGATACAGGTAAGTAGAGTGACTTCGAGTATTGTGATATAAGCATTTTTGTATTTTAAATTACACGTAACTTTTATAGCATAGCTTCTACTTCTTTATGTATTATGATTTGTTGATGCATTGTGCAGTATATAACGACTTCGGAGCTCTATAGCGTAAGCCAATCTAAAGCTATTTAAACAAAATGAAAAAAAGCCTAGTGACCCCCTTAATGAAATTGGCGGGTAATGTGATATATAGCGTTCGGATAATGTGATATACTATCATGAAAAATATAACAAGTATAAAACAGTAGGAACTAAAAATACAATAACATTACATCTTCCAATAGAATTTCCATAAAATAGGAAACTAGATTTAAACTGAACCAATAAGCGAAAAGCAGAACATATTAAAGTCAGATAGATGACTCACATACAAAAATTGCTTGCCGTCTTGGAAGACAATCATTGTAAGCCCAAATTAAATCGCATTGCAGGCATTGAATTCAGGCCTGAATCTTTGTATCCCTCTGGAAGGATTTGTTGCAAAAAGCACTGGTAATTTCCTTGCTGGGTGGAGCAAATTGAACTATATCACATTAGCCGAATTTCAGTTTTAATACACTCAGGTTATTTTTATTAAAACACATTTCAGCAAATAAAGAACTCACATTATTTATGACAAAGTATATTCACCCACTAACAAATTTCAGTACTTCGGCTATAATACCTACTTTATTTTGTGTTGTGAAGAGGGGCAGTGCAGAATGTGATTTTTTTTTTTTTTTGGTAATAGGTGGTGCCAAGTCTCGTGACAGTAAAATACGTTTCCTCGATGATGATTTGAATGAAATTTAGTTTGAAGATAGATAAAGTCCTAAGAAAGCTGTATCTGTATGTATATATACTGTGAGCGTCAATAGAAAGTAAACATCTTAATAACTCATATTAAAAGTTTTATTAAAATGAAGTTAGTAACACAAAATCAAAAATAAATATAAGGAATTCAAGAATTATTTAATAATAGCTGATTTCGATAAGAACATTTAACAAAACTAATAAGAAAAAAAAATAAATTCACTTCAATTAGAAAAAGACCAAGTTTTACGCATCAAAAAAAAAAGTAAACAGAAAACAAAAGAGGACAGAACTTCACTATAAAAAGTAAACTTTTTAAATATTTTAACATTTGGTTTGTTTTCCTTTGGCCTTTAGCACCTCGTTTAGTCTCCTAGGCATCGACTCGACAAATTTTCTTGTTATATCTGGGCAGATTTCGTTCCATTTTCCCTAGAGCCTTCTTCAAGCCTGGCTTGCTTGAAAAAGCCCTTTGTCTGATTTTTCTGTCAATGGTGTTCCCACAGATGCTCGATCGGGTTAACATCCGGGGACTGCGGCGGATGATCAAGTGTCTTAGGAGTCTTGTACAGTAGCCACACCTTTACAATTTTGGACGCATGCTTCGGATCGTTGTCCTGTTGGAAGATCCAGTTTCAAGCCAAGCCTAATTTCTCGACGCTAGGGTCAACATTGTCCCTCAAAATGGCTAAGTAATCCATTTGGTTTATATTACAGTCAATAACAACAAGATTACCAATTTTTGTTGCCGCCATACAGCCCCAAACCATAACTGAGCCTCCACCGTATTTGACAGTGTTGGAAACACACTTTTCTATGAAGGCTTCATTCTAAGCACGCCATATTTTTGGGGGCCTTTTTGCTCCGAAAATTTCAAATTTGCTCTCATCTGCATAAAGTATGTTTTTCCAAAAAAAGTAGAGCCTTATTTTTGAACTTTTTAGCAACATCCATACTTTACCTTGGATATGTATGGCTCCTTGCGTGATATCCTTCCATGCAAGCCATTTTTGTGAATCGATGTGTGCGTTATGTTCTCTGCACTTGAGGCTGGATATGCCTTTACTTCTCTTACTACACCTCTAACTTCAGTACTACTAAGTCGCTTTGGGTCCAGATCTCGGTAAATTTTCAACTTGATGCTGTTTGGCGTATTTATCAACTATTTTTTTTTTATTGTTCAGTAGTTCCTTCCCACGATTTCCCCAATTTCACACAAGGATTTGGCTTTTTCTTTTAAATCTAATATAATTTTCCGAGTACACTAGTTTACAAGAAAAATGATCTGGTCTCATAGACTTTTTTCGATGTATTTTGGGGCGTAGATTCCAAAAATGGCAACCATTTTTTTTTCTTAAGAATCGTTTTCGAGATATCCTCAAAAAACCCCTTTTTCGGCACTTTTTTCATTTATTTGACTATATCTCCATACTTTTTTTTTTGACTCAAAAACGATTTTCAGCATTCGAAAGATATTTGTATTCCCTTTCTAACGATATACTGTTTGCTTGAATCGGATAAGATTTGATGGAGTTACAAGCGCTCAAAGTCCAAAAAACTGACTTTTTTTGGTCTTTTTTGAAAATCACTCAATTTCAATTGCTTCATTTGAATGAAAAATTTTTTCTTTTTCATATTCTTAAAATTTTTAATGAAAGACTATTCTTTTGCAAATATTTTAAGTATAATTTTGCGAAAATCGGACAAAAAATGTAGAAGTTATTCGAAAAACACTAAAAAACTTGCTTTCTCGTTTTTGAGTCAAAAAAAAATTTTTGGAGATATAGTCAAATAAATGAAAAAAGTGCTGAAAAAGGGGATTTTTGAGGATATCTCGAAAACGATTCTTAAGAAAAAAAAAATGGTTGCCATTTTTGGAATCTACGCCCCAAAATACATGGAAAAAAGTCTTTGAGAAACCAGATCTCGAGATCAACCCCAAATTTGTAAACTAGTGGTATCAGCCGATGTTTGCTTTCCCATAGTGAGATTATATTCCTTTATACCTTTTTAGTACAAATCAACTTAAAATTATTTTTAGTGAAGTAAAACATTTGATCAGTACAAATTTTTCACAAAAAACTTTAGTTTCTTCCCCGAAATATATATAATCTAAGTAAGTATTGCAACTGTTTACTTTTTTTTTGACGCGTAAGATCTGATGCATTTTCACATTCGAGAGATTTGAGCAATGTTGTCACTTGTTTTGATTTCAGGTTTATAATAGTAAATCTCTAAATGGAATAGTAGTAAACTCTGTAATATTACTTTTTATCGTAAGTCAATAATAACTTTGTAGTAAGATAATTTAAGGATGAAGAATTGGTGGTTACTTTCTTTTGACGCTCACTGTATATTTTTATCAGCATCCTGAAATCTACTGCATATTAAAATTTCAGGAAATTCGGAAAGGTACCCTTTGAACTAAACTATATATTACCGATATTTGATTTTAGTGGGGCAGTACCACGCCCCCAAAAAGAAAATACGTTTTCACTGTTAAATTAGTCGACCGTTTTTGATTAAATTTGGTACAGAGATAGATTCAATCCTGAAGAAGTGGTAGAGATGGAATATGGTACTATGATTTTTACTTTTTCGGATCGATGACACTTAGAAAAATTGGTATTGAACTGCTTTGTATTGCCACTATGATGGTTAAATTTCTACTAGTGGGTAAACTCTAGTGTATAGAATTTTTTGGCCGTAGGTGCCATCACCTAAGACTTCGTGGGAAAAAGTATTCGTGAGAATCATTCGCAAATATCGAATACCCACCGCACCTAGGAAAGCAAAAAAAAAAAACATTAAAAATGTGTAGATATGTATAAACAATCCAATTGTGGCAATAACACAAAACAATAACAATTATCAATCATTATTCACATTCATTCTCCGAATTCTACATCAATTCTTTGTTGGGTTCCTTCAAAAACAATAAAAATCGCCCCCACAACGATGGATTTTAGCTTGGTATCCAAAAGCAACAACACCGGCAAAACGTACACAAGAAACCTCTTCATGAAGTTTGACGACTTCGATACCGTAATCATCATCATCGTCATCATCAAAAAGAAAATTGCACAGCTACAGCCACCATCTGTAGCGTCATATCTGCAATGACAACAAAAATAACGACTCAGCTGCGGCGGTAGTCGCTGCTATCGCTCTGCACGACATATCTAAATAACAACAAAACTGCAGAAAGAGAAAAAAAAAACGTGATAATCTTACATATCTACAAACAAAAATACGTAGTACATACATATGAGTATGTAGTGTTATATATATACTCTACGTATGTACATAGATACCTATCCCCGTCAGTATATGCTACATCCATACATATTTACTTGTTTGTAAATTTGTATGCTTCAGTTTTTCCCTCAGCTGCACATAACATAGTACTGTCTGAAGAGTAAAGTGTTGCCTTTTTTACTATTGGGGGAATTTGTATGCCTTGCGTTATGTGCGAAAACCGGTGGTTGCAGAGGCGCAACTATCGAAAATCAGTAAATTCTTAACGAAAATCGCTATAAGTTGACAAGGCTGAATTAATTTAAAAAAAAAAATTTATACTATTTGAAAAGGAATCCCATGGGAGAAAAATTATCCCTTTGTTACTGAATAATAATCCAAATTTACTCGGTTGTTAGGATATCAGAATTAAGTTCAATCATGTGTATTCAAAGAATACCCTTCATTGAAATAGTATCTACATAGAATTCATCAAATTATCGAGTTTTTAAAACACGATTTAGTTATTCTTGAACATTTCTTTTTAAAAATAAATTCCTATTATTAGAGTTTAAATATTGAATTAATTAATATGCATTTTATCTTAAACTGCTAATTTGTAGAATTCGATTCATAAACTTAATTAATATTTTCTAAATTTCAAGAATGCAAGTAATAAAATTTAAGAATATTTTGTAAAGTTGAAGACTATTATTAGTTAAATTAAAGAAAATTTTATCAACTTAAAGAAAATAATTCGTTATATTGAAGAACATTTTATCAATTTGAAGAATATTTTGTTAATTTGAAGAAAACGATTCATCATATTGATGAATATTTTCTTAAATTGAAGAAAAAAATTCGTCAAATTAATGAATATTTTGTCAATTTGAAAAAAACAATATGTCAAATCAAAAAATATTTTGTCAATTTGAAGAAAACGATTCGCCAAATTGATGAATATTTTGTCAATTTTAAGAAACCGAAGCATCAAACTGAAGTATATTTTGTCAATTTGAAGAGCCCGATTCGTCAACTTGAAGACCGCAATTAATCAAAATGAAGAAAATGTTGTCGATTTGACGAAAACTATAAGTTAAATTGAATAATTGCTATTTAGTTTTTCTAATAAAGCATTAGCATATTTTATTCAGTTTAACAAAAATTTTGTCAAACTAACACACCTTGTCACAAAATTTTGTCATTTCAACCTACCGATTTTGTTGGTTGATATGTGATCACCGATTATTCAACTTGACCTGCTTTTTATTCAATATCACTACCACATTTGGTTCAGTGTAGACTAAAATTCGTTGACAAGATAAAACGTTTCGTTTTACGGTCCAAACGACCGATAAGATTCGACTATGTAATACCATCTCCTAAGCAGCCACGTAACTAGGGGGGAAGAGGAGGTCCGCAAAAGCTTTCTCCAAATGACCCGTATGATGATGATACACTTTTCAATACATATTTGATGAAACATGATAAAGAAAATCCGAGTAACCTATGCTACTGGTTCTAAATGAGTACGATATGTGCGATTTTAGTGAGAATCAACATATATTGCTTTTTAGAAATAAACGCTTTCATTTATGTCTTATCACCGCCAGTGCGAGAAAAATCAAACAAAATAGTTTGGTTCTTGTTCAATGCGAGTGTTACGATTTAGGTTTAATATTTGGACGCACCTTACTGACGTAGGACATGCCGTTATGTTGCTTTGAAACATTTTACCAGAGATAACTTTGTAGCGGTTTTCGTCAAGCACTGACCCAAAAACGCTTAGACTTACTTTCAAAAGAGGTAAACTGCTAGTCAAGCTTGAATTTTCCACGAAGTTTTGTACAAATTTTATCCTTAAATATACATACTTACATGCATACATACAATGCGCGCCACTTGAATAGGGCCACATATTTTTTATTGGATTTCTTCTGATTTTTCTTCTTGTAGATGTTTTGAACATATTTTTTTATTCTAATTTCGTAAATATGTATGTATATCGTTTACGAATTCATAGAAAAAAAAGTGTACCTCGTAGAGTACCGTTAGCTGTTTTTTTTACTTTGTTGTTATGAGGTACAAAAAAATGCGTTTTTATTTGCGCCACTTGAATAGGGCCACTTAAGAAAATATAGAAAAAAAATGTTATCTGATGTTTTTTTTTGAAAATTTGTTTATATTTAAGAAATTCAAACTATCAGTAGTGTGTGGAGCCTCTTTTTTTAAAAATCCGTTCAAAAATACGGTTATGCATTGCATCGTAGAGTGACTCTAAATAATTCCAAGAAATTGTTGCCCATGGCTTGAACTAGTGAATTTTTGTCTTCAAACTGCCTTCCGTTTTCATAAACATTTCTAACCAACCATCCCCAGACGTTTTCCATGATGTTCATATCGCGCAAATACGGCGGCCATGCCAAAACTTGAATATTTTGGTGTTGAATCCAGGCTTTGACCATTTTTGCTGTATTTATCGGAGCATTATCTTGCTAATAAGTCAAAGGAATTTGTTCAAATATTCTTTGAAATTGAGGGAATGCTCTTTCCAGAATGGATTTGTCGCAGTTTTCTGTCATTTTTGAGTTTAAAAACACCAAGTCTATTGCTGTGATCTCTACCCAAAAAGACTTCTTCTTTTCTTAAGTCGTGAAAATAATGGTTGTAACCATCAGGGCCATGTTTGGAAGTTTTTTTGGGTAGACATTACAGCAAGAAAGTGGCGTAATAGCATTGGGGGCTATTTCATATTATGCAACAATAGATTTGCGAAATTAGAATAAAAAAATATGTTCAAAACATCTACAAGAAGAAAAATCAGAAGAAATCCAATAAAAAATATGTGGCCCTATTCAAGTGGCGCGCAGTGTATGTTAGCAACTTGTATTAGTTTCTAATATATTTCAACAGTCGCATAAAGTCTTCATAAAAATCGCAATATGTTGGAAATTCCTGATTTGATTACAACAATTTGAGTTTCACTTGAAAAGTAATTTTACAGGCTATCAACTTGTTACATATGAGTTTATGATCAATGCAATAGTTTTCGAGACATAACAGATTTTAAAAATTTTTGACAATCTTCTTAAAAAGTTACTAATTTTAAAAAAAAAATTTCTTATAAATGTAATTTTTTTTTTGTTAGATTTATTATTAGAATATTTTAATTTGTGCACTGTAATCATTTAAGTAGTTCGAAAATTCATGATAATGACTTATTTTTTTAACGCAAAATTCGTTTTTTTTTTATCAAAAGTCTTACAACGATGAGAAATGGCTTAGACCTTATCGTAAAGAGGCTTTAAGGGCCGGAAATCGGTTTATCTTAATTTTCTGTACATCCACAGCTATTGAGCTAAAATCCTTTTTCGGTCTCTTTAATTATTCATATCTCGGTATTACATCGCAAATGTTCCGACAGTGAACGACTTTATTTGTTTACAACATCCAATTAGTGGAATAAACATGTTTTCATGGTGTATAAAATGCCGCACTCATACTTCGCTGGTCATAATGTTGTAATCAAATCAAGGGCTCTCAAAGTATAACAATTTAAATGAGGGGCACATACATATGTATATCCGATCTTTCGGATTACTGTATATCCAAAACTCCCACGAGTCGCTAAAATTCCTTTCATGGTAAAATGTTAGTTCGGAATGACACCCAAACGTTTTTATTTATTGTATGGTATGTAATACAAAAAATTGGCAACTTTTCATTGAATAAGCTAAGCCCCAGTACGTACATACTTGTGTACATTTTCCTAATAAAAGCAACACTGTTTGCGGCTGTTTTTGTTTATCTGAAGTAAGATTCAGTTCAGTTTTGTTGTCATTTGGTGGGGTGAAGAATCTTCACTGAAGATGAAACCAAAACAAAACTCAAGCCGAGTCAAATTCAGTTGCGAACTGACTTCACGAACTAACAGGGCCGGCAAAACAAAAAAACTCGTTCGTCGAGTAATGACTGTAGAGGGCGTTCAAGTATTACATAACGCAATTTTTTAAGATTTTTGACACCACCTCCCCCCCGTAACGGGCCGTTATTTATTTATATAATAAATGTAATATTTTTTGCTGTAGGCTACAGCTGTAGCTATTCTAGAAAGCGTTTCATGTTACACACCTAATTTAAAATCACCCTTCGCTAAATAAGTTTCACTTCAAAAACAATGTTACGTAACGCGTTCGACACTCCCTCCCGCCCATGTACCGCATCGTAACGTTTTACAAGAACCCCGCTCCCCCAAATTGCGTTACGTAATACAGTATTACTAATACTTGAACGCTCCCTAGACTAGGGAGGAGGTGGGGAGAGGGCCTGTTTTAGTATACGATTCAACATGAGAAACCAATAGCGTTTTCGAGTAAAACGCTCTAATACACTTTTGGAACGTTTCTGTTTCCTTTTATTTCTTAAAAATGTAGAGACAGAAAGACTCCAAGAGCGTTCCAGAGCGTGTCACTCGAAAACGTATTTATACACTAGTACTAGTAGTCAGTGGCGTAGCCAGGATTTTCGTTCGGGGTGGGCCCGGTGGTGTAGTGATGACTTTTCGGGGGGACGCTCTTTTACAAACCGAACGAATTTTGACGTGGGGACCTTCTTTTACAAATCGAACGAATTTCGTTTGGCAGAAATTTTTTTTATGGGTTCTATATCGAAAAAGAAGAGATACATGTTCGAGGATTTTTTGAAATTTTTTTTTACAAAATAGAGCGGACTTAAATTTTGAAAATTTCGTGATTTTTGGCATGAAGACTAACTTTCAAAAATTCATAACTCCGGTTCTGTTAAAGTTAGAAAATTATTAATATTGTTATAAGCAATTTAAGTGTTTAAATCAATTTTTAATAATTTTTCCTGTATCAAATTTTTAATATGACCATCGTGTTCTACGTCAAATAGTTTACAAATTTGGGGTTCATTTCGAGTTCTGGTTTCTCATAAACTATTTTCTATATATTTTAAGGCGCAGATTGCAAAAATGGAAACATTTTTTTTTTTCTTAAGAATCGTTTTCGAGATATCCCCGAAAAACCCCTGTTTTGCACTTTTTTCATATATTTGGCCATATCTCCATGAATATGGATACATAATAAAAAATGTTGTTCAATGTTCGTTTATTTAAATGATTATATACATAACATTAAGAATTACACAGAAAGTACAATTGTACACTTAACAGTGAATAGTGTTTGTTTACATATACGTCCTCAACCTACTGTGCGGTGCTCAATTCCCTGCTCACAGTTCTGTATTGCGTCAATTAAAGGCAATAACTTAATTTTTAAGTTGATGTAACTTACAAAACTAACATACAATAGTGCTTACCTCACTTTTTTACACTTTCTTTTTGCTCGTCTTCGAACTCCAACTGGAAACCAAGTTGCTGGGAAATATTTTAGAAATGACCTCAGGTCTAAGTAATAGCAAACTTCTTTTTGTTAGTTCATGGCCTTTCAAAAGACGAATCTTTTATATAACACATGTCCGAAACATAAAAAAAAGTACAACTTACCTGCTAAAAATGGCACCAATTTTGCACAAAGTAAACTTTTTCACGACGTCATAAACTTCCGCACCAAGCAATAATTCGGATTTTTCTTCTAAATTTTCAGCCAAAAAAGTGTATCTTTTTGCATTCACAACTTCTCTGCAGATGTTACAGCAAATGTTGTAAATTTGAATGCATAAATCCCGATGTCACTCTTAGAGTTGTTGCGAATTTCACAATTATCGTAGTAGTTTTCACAAAACAACACAAAATAACAACACGCTGTCAATTTTACAAATAGAAATCGAGATCATTTTAGTAAATTTATTGCCGGAATGATAACATTTACTGTAAAACTTACAATTAATTGTGCATGTGATTGCATTTGGTTTCAACTTCGTAAATCGACATATAATTGTAAAATGGACCTCAACATTTTGTAAAATTGACAGCGGATATTTTTTGGTTGTATACATACTTCATTCATCTACCGCGGGGCCTGTGGCCAAATATCACACCTCAGTATGGCCCTGTTGTATATGTAAGTCGGTACGGTTGTGCCTAGCTGCCGGTTGTTTTTGTTGTAGCTCTCGCCGTTGTTGTTTTTACTGTTGTTGTACGTATCTTGGTGATTTGCGCTCGTTTTTCGGATAACCGGTATTTAAAAGCGGGTATGCGGCACAAACATAAATAAATACAAATATGCTGCTACATAAATAATATATACAGACACATGCTCAGCATTGTATTTTGTTGTTGTTTTTGTTGGTATTGCTCTATCAAAATGTAGCAAAATTGTTATGGAGCTTACAATTTGAAAATAATTATTTTTTATTTTTAAAGCTCAAATGAAAGCTGAATACATAGGCCCATATTCATAGTCGCAAAATAAAGTTAAAACCTGATTTTTACCTAGTTTTTACCTTTTTGAAGATACAGACTGACCCCATAAAAAAAAAGAAGAACTTGCATTAAATTATGAGAAAATTTTAAAAAAATAGATTACCCTGCGTTATTGACACAAAATATTATAGACACAGTGAACAAAAAAATAATAAAAAAATCGAATTTATGAGGCAGCGTGGCGTAATGGTTAGGACTGTGAACTCATAGCCCTCAGGACGTGGGTTGGAATCTCGTCAGAAAAGATGCTTTTTTTCTATAAGCACGTTTTAAATTTAAAAGCAGGAAAAGTGCTTTTAAATATTTACAACCAGGCTTTAAAGTATCATTTATTTTCATTGATATCAATAAAAAAAAACATTTACATTTACGAGAATCGAACCCACGTCCTGAGGGCATAACGCCACGCTGCCTCATAAATTAGATTTTTTTATTATTCCTTTTGTTCACTGTGTCTACAATATTTTGTGTCAATAACGCAGGGTAATTTTTTTTTTTAAATTTTCTCATAATTTATTTGCAAGTTTTTCTTTTTTTATGGGGTCAGTCTGTATCTTTGATTTTGGGTAAAAACCAGGTTTTAACTTTATTTTGCGACTATGAATATGGGCCATAGTATCTATGGACTTAACATTTTAAAATGTGTATTTCTTATTCCTATACTGCCGTACTAAGCGAAAAGGGCGTATCTCAAAAAAAATGCGTTTCGAGATAATTGATGTTTTGTTTATGTCAATTTGTTGAAATGCCTGTAAAAATGAGATTTTTTATATGTTTGAACTAAGATACCGGCACTTGGAGTAATTCATTAGATGCGTAATTTCTTAAGCTATTCGATGTCATAAGAATCTCGGATATTTCTTCTTTTTTTTTAGATAAGCCCTTTTCGCTTAGTACGGCAGTATACTCTACACTCGATTGTTTTGATTACTTCTAATTCTCCTAATAGGCGGAGAGCCGGCTGTAGAAAAGTCGAGTTTATAAGATTACAGGATGAGATGTATGTCAAATGATAGAGCTCAATGAGCCTAAATAGAATATTTAAGGTTCCCTTGCCAAAGCCTGTCTTGATGGCCGAAAATGCCCGAATCTTAGCCAATTTTGTTGTTCTAATTGAAACTGCAGTACATAACAGCTCGAAGTGAATCCCAAATGATAGAACTCGAAGAGGCCTAAGTATATTACCTGGGATTGTATTGTTGAATCCTGTCCCAAACATGGGTTTTCACCGGTTTCTTGGGTCAATTTTCATTAATGAAGATAACAGCTTGAAATTTGGACAGGATTCAACAATGCAATCCCAGGTATTATATTTAGGCCTCTTCGAGTTTTATCATTTGGAATACATTTTGACCTGTTATGTACTACAGTTTTAATTAGAACAACAAAACTAGCTAAAATTCTTGCATTTTCGGCCATCGGGACAAGCTTTGGCAAGGTAACCCTAGATATTCTATTTAGGCTCGTCGAGCTCTATTATTTGGCATACAATCCCATCCTGTAATCTTATACACTCGACTTTTCTACAGCCGGCTCTTGGACTAGATTTTAGGAGCAGCAGAATTGTGTACACTGAATAGAGCTGGGAAAAACCGGTAAGGAAAACTATCTTCTTTGAAAACTATCGCTAACCAGCGATATACATACATACATACATCGGTAACTTCCAGCACTACAATGCCAAGAAGGAAAAAAATGTTTTTGCACAATTCCTAAAATTTCAGACTTACTTTAGCTTCTATTCGTCAATTTTTATTAAACCAAACTTTTCTTATTTCGGATATAGTTTTGGAGGTATAGCCATCGGAGATATAGTTGCGGATATAGCTTTTGTAAAAATTAGTATAAGTTAGGAACCCCGGAGTGAATATTAAAAATGTGGATGTCATAAGAAAGATAATTTAATTGCCTACGCAAACCTTTGAAATTTTTTTTGTTTTCCGTTAAAAAAAGGGAGTAGATATGCAAAAATTTAGAACAAACTACATTCCATTTTAAGGAGTATGTCTTCATCTGATCCTCTCAAAGAGGCATTCCAGGTTCGGTATGGCTTTCCATTTTATATTTTGATCTTTTTTTAATTTAAACTTTGTCACTCACAGCAAATAAACTTTTTTCGTAATGTCGTTAAAACAAGAAATTTTTGTTACCGATGCTATCAATAACAACAAAAAACTATCGATAGTTAACGATTTCGTCTATTATCGATAGTTACCGATGTTTTCCCAGCCCTAACAGTGAAGCTTCGTAGTTAGTGACGAGACGCAGAGCGTCGACAGAACTCGTACAGTGTCGTTACCAGGGTTAGAACTACGAAAAGTTTAATGCGGAGTAAATGGAAGGCAAAAGCGGAGTAAAATCAAAATTTCCCAAGTAGGTTTTGTTAACCCTCTAACCGGGTAGATTTTATTTGCGATAAAAAAGTTCAGACCGACTAATTTTGATGCGAGAAAAACGAGTATGAGGTCAGATGTGAGTAAAAATCAACAGGTAACCTCCTAGGTGCAAATTTAAAAGGATATATTTTTGTATGTATTTTTATTGATTGAAAAGCAATGTATGTAAATGGTACAAAGCTCAGAAGATAAAGTTTTTACTCATCGGGTGGGTGCCACGCCCTCTCTTATTATATATACGAAATGTGTCCACTTTTTTCAGGTGCTATACCGAAGCATTTCTACTATTTTTGTGAAAATTTGATTGTATTACCTTAAACAAATTTCTCAGGACGACGTTTTAATGTTTTCGCTTGTACTGAAAGTGCCACGCCCTCATGTCGAAACCAGCAAACTTTTTGTGCAGAGCTTATCTCAGTTATTCCTGCATTTGTGGGCAGTTTTGTAGAACTACATCAAATAACTATCTCAATATAGCGTTTCAAATGTTTTATTTATATGGGCGGTAGGCGTCTACGTAAACCGATTTTATCCAATTTCATTCCCAAGAAGCTTTTGTGAAGATGTAGTAAATTTCATTCACTATTCTTGCTTGGTTTTCCCGTGGTGACGCTAATCATAATTATATATACTTTTCTATATCGCACCCCCATCTATGCGTTACAAACGGAATGACTAAGTGAATATACCCTGATTGTAGGGTATAAGAAAGTAGCAGGCATGCCTTTAGGCATGGTGTTCTTTGTGACTGGAAGTAGTTTTTTTCTGCTCGTAATTGAAAGTTAAAATATTTTATCAAATTCTAAGATGTTAAGCCTACGTTTCTTTAATTCTTTCTCGAAAATTGGAGCACTGAAAAATAATTATTTCGTCCGATTTTGACTGAATTTTCGATTGGGATGACTTACTGCTGTCAAAAGCTCTAACCCTGGTCGATACGTATTAATGTTATTTTTTGTTGTTGCTGCCGCCACTGATGCTACTCATGATGTTGTTGTGTTGACGTCACTCACATGCGCATTGTTGTCAAATTTCACTCTTTAGACATCACGTGAACATCACACTTGATGCATTTGCTAAGCGGAGTCCCTGTTTCACAAAGACGGCAGCAACCTTTCTGACCCCATATGAGCCAATACCCTTTCTCTTCCCATCTCAACGCTTTTGATGGATCACATGCGTACTTCCGTTTCAATGAGCTACAAGCAGTACTCACGGATGATCACGATGGTGATTGAATGGGCCAAGAATGGGATTTCTTAATTTGCAGGCTCTCTGCAGCAGGACGACCTCTTGACCGTTTTACATTGGTGGAGTTTAGTAGTAACTCCGCTATTTTCATTTGAATGTACATAAAACTCATCGGCTTACCAAGGGACGATTTGAAATCCTTACGATATAAAAGCCAAGTGTTCACTACAGCTGCTCCAATGTACCAGTAGACAATGCGAATGTAATACTTATTTGACTTGCGGTTAATTTTATAGAGCTCCATAAGCATATCACATAAATCAACCCCAACCATATGCCGATTATAGTTTTCCACTATAGTGGGTCGTGGAATATTTATAAACTTTTTTTCTGTACCACTCCAACGCTTGCAGGTCCTATGGACTTGTCAGACATATGAGTCGACAAAAGTGTCACAGCTTTATTATGATACCAGAAAATCGAAGTAATGTTGTTTATAGTTTCGCATTTAAAAACATACGAGCCCCTGCCTTTTTTTAATTCTATTTCTGAAATGAGCTCACATTTCATCATTCTATTTCGTCAGACAGTTCCAGAAGGCAATATGCCCATTCCTTTCAGACCTCGTCATCGAAAGAGATTTCAAAATATTCAAAAGGTGTATTTATCTGACACCCATCACCACTTACTGAAATTTCTTCAAGCAACTTTGAGCTTTAGAAAATTCTATTTCCTCAAAATCAAAATTGTGGCTCTAAACTAATACATAAATTAATTAACTTACCTTTATACTAATACATTTTATTTTATACAAGCGAAACCCGGCCGGCGTTGCTACGCCTCAACAAATAAAATATAAAGTGTTTTTATTTTAGTTGGATTAAATAAGTAAAAATTATTTTTGTTGATATTTATCTTATTGCGAGTGGATAAACAACGTTGTATGTTTTTTTATTTGGCTCATAAATGAACAATTGATTTGGCGGGAATCAATGGAATGCCTAGAATCAGCACATTTGAATGAGTTTAATTTGGTAACAGTCCTTGTCTTTTATATATGTACCGAGTCTCATAGTCATAGTCTTTTCTTATTTTGGAGGCATGGCACTACCCATTTTTTTATTGAATCTTACTTTCTTTCTTTATGGTTCATTTTTTCCAAACCAAACTATGTTAAGAAATTTTTACAAACAATAAGAAACATGTGTACCAAATCTTATCCATCTGCGTCAAACAGTTGTTAAAACATAAGAAAGTTGATTTTTTCTCATATGGAAGCGTGGTACCGCCCATTTTTGCATTGACTCTAACTTCTTTCTCTACCCTTTATATATGTACCAAGTTTCATTTATCTGCATCAAATAGTTGATAAGATATGCTGAATCTTATTTTCTTTTAGATAAGGGGGCGTGGCATCACCCAATCTATTCTAAGCTGTGCCTGTTTATATAAAAGCCACGTGGTGTGAATTCCATGAGAACCGATTAAGCGATCTTCGAGAAAATTATGTTTAAGAAATATATTTGTATGAAGGCCACCCTAAATATGCTCCCTAAATAAAAGTATTGAAGCTTTATCTACGCCTGCTTGGTGTGAATTCGGTATGAATCGATTAACCTGTCTTCATGAAAAAGATATTTAAAAATATTTTTGTATGAGGACCACCCAAAGTGTGAACCCTAAGTAAAATTTGTACTATCTAATCTGTGCCCCTTCATATAAAAGCCATGTGGTGTTAAGACCATGAGAATCGATTAAACGGCCTTTGAGAAAGTGATATTTAAAAAATATTTTTGTATGAGGGCCACCTTAAATAAAAGTTGTGCAGCCTAAGCTATGCTTCTTAACATAAGAGATACGTGGCGTAAATTCGGTGTGAATCGTCTAACCTGTCTTTGTGAAAACTATTTTTAAAAATATTTTTGTATGATGGTCACCCTAAATATGCTCCCTAAATAAAAGTTTTACAACCTTATCTGTGCCTCTAAATATAAAAGCCATTTGGAGTAAATTCCATGAGAATCGATTAAGCGGTCTTCGAGAAAATGATATTTATAAATATATTTAAATCAGGACCACCCTAAGTATGAACCGTGAATAAAATTTTTACTATCTAATCTGTGCTTTTTAATATAAAAGTCATCTGGTGTAAATTCTATAAGAATCGATTTAGCGGTCTTCGAGAAAATAATATTTAAAAAATTTTTTTTCTGCGAGGACCACCCTAAATAAAAGTTGTGTAGCCTAAGCTATGCTTCTTAACAAAAGAAATACGTGGTGTAAATTCAGCGTGAATCGATTAACCTGTCTTCGTGAAAATGATGTTTAAAAATATATTTGTATGAGGGTCACCCTAAGTATGCACTCCAAATAAAATTTTTACAATCTAATCTGTGCTCCTTAATATAAAAACCATACTGTGTAAGTTTCATGAGAATCGATTAACCTGTCTTTGAGAAATCGCTATTTTGTGTATGAGAGCCACCCTAAATAAAAGTTTCATCGTCTTAGCTATGCGTCTTAATATAAGAGACAGGTGGTGTAAATTCCATGTGAACCGATTAGTGGTCTTTGTAAAATGCTATTTTAAAAATAATTGCGTATGAGGGCCACCCTAAATTAAAGTTTTATAGCCACCACGCCCCTGGTGTCTAGTCCCGTTCATATTTTGTGAAGTGCTTAACATAGGCTATGTGCATCCTGACACCGAATTTTAAGACTCTTGCTATCATATGAACCAAGATATAGCGAGTTAAAGGTTTTAATTGCATGTAAAGTGCCACGCCCCTTGCTTTTATCAAAAAAAATATAGCCCATGTTAGTCAGGAATAGTGTAGCTTTCTATTAGTAGAAAAATTTTTGGAATCGGTTCCGTAGTTCCAGAGATTACCCTGAACATACAAACAAACAAACAAACCTTACCTCTTTATATAATAGTATAGATTATATGGTTTTGTTTATATAATGAAAAAATTAACTATTCTGCAACTACTTTTTCAATGTTTTTTATACGCTCGTGATCTTGCACTGATTAACATAAGAAACAGAAAGAACCAAAGTTGTTTCACATTTATTCTTTTCACATTTTACTCAGAAATGATCACTCTGTCGCGTTCAGTTTACCGTTCGAAGTCATGGGTTTCCAAACAAAAGATTTTCAGCAGTAAAGTTAAAGTTGCTTATAAGCAACAATTGTCTTCAAAGGGTTAAGATAAATTGTTTTTATTATTTAATATTAAAGTATTTTTCTTAGTTTATGAACTATATTTATTCAATCTGTTGTTAATCAGTTTATAAGAGTGTTTGCAGATTCATGTATGTCCACTTCGTTACAATTTTCAATTTTAAATGATAAAAATTCTTCCTGTTGGCATACCGGTGAAGTAATCATTCTACTATCCAATGACGAACATTGTGGACTCTGTTCAGTTGATACCGGGTGAAGGTTTGTTGCAGATTTTTGAGATAATTCTTCATATTCCAAATCAGAAACAATTGAAAATATTTTAGTTTTAGCTTTAAACTGATTAAGCGAAGAGAATTTTTTCACTGTTTTTGCCATACATAAGAAAAAAGTATCTAACTCAGAATATTTTTCTGTTTCTTGTTGATTTTGTGGTAAATGTTGCATTTGTAAGGAGGAAGCGGTTTCTGGAGATTGTAAATTTCTTGAAAGTGAAGTATCTGGTGCCTTCTCACCACTGGAAAATTTGACAGACGTATCAGTAGTTGACGCTTCTTCAGCTAAATCGTCATATGGCTTTTCATTCACTTTTAGTACGTCGTCTGATGTGATATACTTGTCTTTTCTTGCTGCCATGTGTGGCTCTAAAAATGTCATTTCTTCTTCGAAATTCCACTTCTTTTGTTTAGCTGCTTCCTGCTCACTTGATACTCCCTTTTTTCTCTTAACGACTGTTCCATATGTATCTCTTATTCCAACCCATCTTTTTTTACATTTCGTTCCTAGAAAGAAAAAAAAACAAAAAATAAATATTGAATTGAAGGTTAAAGGCTGAAGGTTGAAGATTGCTACAGTCAATAAAAAGGTTGCGCGAGCTCTTCGAGACTATTTAGGAATTCTGCAACGCCTCCTCCAGTCAATAAAGAAATCGTACCATTTAGTCTAGAAGAGATATCTCCAGCGGCGAAGAAGCTGAAGAACAACATGTCCGCCATGTGCGAATGGCTGTCATTCGAACTACTCAATGCATGGGTTAATGTTTTAATAGGGTGCTTTCATCGAATGTCACTCAAATTCAGAAAGTTGTATGCTTGGCGGACGATTGAAATATTCACTCTATCAGGACATATCATGTCTAATACGAAAACGTGGAAATCCAAGAATTTAGAAAAAAGTTACAAAATTCAATAGTAAATGACCAAAAATGTTCTTTGAAACCATTTAAAGGGCCATCAATGCAGTGGGAAGTGACTAGATACAGCCTATCGAATTTTACTTCTTCGTACTAAACCAAACGTTTTCACCAAGTTCCATCCCCTGATGAGCTTGATGAGTTACATGAAAGTTGAATGAAATTTGTTTTTTTTTGTTATGACACTTTGAACGTTTGACCAAGAAACGAGTCTTTTTGCATGCCTTTAAGAACCGGTTTTTTAAAATGTATTCAAAACTGGAGCTGATTGCAAAGAAAGTGAAAGTGATTTTAGAACTCTTCAACTTTTTTTTACAAGCAAATCACACATTTTCTTCATGACTTCCAATGGAGTCATATGAGCAACTAGAAAAACCATGGACGTTCAAACCTCATTCATCCCCCTGTAGTTTTCAGTGTTTAAAATATTTTTTAAAAGTTTTATATTTGCCTTTGGTAAAGAAGAAGAATTAAATATAGTTTGAAAAAAAAACCTGAAAAAACCCCACCTTTTACATTAAGTTTTTTTCCAATTTCGCTTCAAGTTTTTTCTTTAAATTTTATGTCAGTGTATCTTTTGTGTGATACATCATACAGTACATTATTTTCGCGCACAAGCTTAACTAACTTTTTACAATCCATTTTGTTTAACGACTGCAACGCAACTGTCGCCGAGCGTAATGCCGTTTCGAATTTTCAACAATAAAAGCAAACGATTTGGCGTTGGTGTGGTTTGTCGTTGCAGTTTTGGCATCGGTTAGTGCCAATGTATGTATTCGTTTGTGTGTTACTGTTATTTTTTGTGTCGTTTCGTGTCGTTTCGTTAGCCAGTGTTCTTCCAACTTTTCGGAGCCTTAAATCTCCGCCAAATATTTTTGGACATTTTCAGTTTTCTTAAGGCCTATAAAAGCGTAAGATCTGTGCGAGATGATAAAACGATTTTTCTAAAATTTTGACAAAACTTTTTTTTAAAGCGCTTTTTTTCTTCAAAAAATGTACCTTTATATGTAATTTTAATGCGATATTAAGAAAGCTAATTTAAAGCCTGGGGAAGCAATTTTCATTTCGAAAGTTTTTTAAGTAAAATCAATAAACAAATCTGCAGAGTTTTAATGGAACTGTCAATCTCAATAAATGTTAAAACGACGTTGAAGTCGAAGAAAATGTGAAATGTTAGAAAGGTAGGCAGAGGTTGAAAAATGTTGAAAAAGTCGTAAATATATGCAAAATGTTGAGAGAGGTTGATAAACTCAAAAAAAGAAAAGAGGTTGAAAAAATTTGAAACTATTCAAAATTTACGAAAAATTCGAAAAAATAAAGAAACTTAAGAAGAAAGTTGAAAGAGGTTGAAAAAGTCGAACATATACATATGTACATATAGGATATATTGGAAAAAGTTAAAGGGTTGAAAAAGTCGAAAGAATATGGAAAATGTTGAAAAATCGAATAGAAATGAAAAATTTGAAATATGCCACGCCCACTTCTCCAATTCCGCCCACATTTGGTTCAACAAATTATATTTGTGATCGACATCCTCATATTAAATTTCAGCACAATAGCTTGTATAGTTTGCGATATATGCTGCAGTTAAATTTAAAATTTAGGGCGGTGACACACCCACTGGTGTTTAGCCCGGTTTAGATCCAGAAATAGGTTTTCATAAGCAAACCCTTAACACCAAATTTTAGTATGATTGCTCACATATTTCGATAAATATGCTACTTACCATATTTTATTTGTATGGGAGGTGCCACGCCCACTGGCGCAATTTCAGCCACTTTTGATTCAGATATACTCTATAGCAACTGAACCACTTTCATTAAATTTCATAGCAATTGCTGCAATAGTTCACTTGAAACAGCGCTTACAAATTTATGTTAATATGGAAGGTGCCACGTCCACTTATGCAATTCTGTCAAAGTTCATTTATTTTTAAAGCTTATAGTAACTGACATCTATACACCAAATTTTATGAAGATTACTCTCTTAGCACACCATCTATAACAATAAACAGTTTTTGCTTATATGGGCGGTGCCACGCCCACAGGTACTATTTGACAAAATTTTTGTAATAACATAACTTATAGTAAGCATATCTACCTCATAAAATTTCATAACGATTACGTTGTTAGTTCTCTTAATATAACGTTTATAAATACTGTGGGCGGTGCCACGCCCTTCAACGAGTTTTTTAAGTAAAGCTTGTATTGATGACTGCTTTCAGCGGCATCATTTCCAAAATTTTTATGAAAATCATATGTGCCAATTTTGAGATATACGGAATTAAAATTTTTAACAGTTGAGAAGTGACACGCCCACTTTTTCGATTCCGCCCACTTTTACCTTAATTCAAGATATATTTAATATGTATCCGTTTACCAAATTTCATCGCAATATCTTGAACGGGTTACAAGATATGGTGGTATAAATGATAAAATTTAGGGCTGTGCCACGCCCCCGTATGACTCTTTGGAAACTTGAAACCCAGCTTAATCTTAATTTGGTTAACATGTGCACCAAATCACCAAGTTTCATTAAAATCGCTGCAACTTTTTTCAAAATTGGCCTGGGTAAATATACATAGAGTGAGAGCGGTAGGCGTGTCAGTGAACCGATTTTGCCCATTTTCAATAGCAAGATGCCTGCAAGAAGATGTGACCTAAGTGTGAAAGTTTCATTCAATTAGCTTTCTTAGTTCTCTCGTAAACCTGATTTCAACAGACGGACAGACAGACAGACGGACATCGCTAAATCGACTCAGGTGGTGACGCTGATCAAGAATATATATACTTTTCTATACCTGCCACGCCCCCTTCGATGTGTTACAAACGGAGAGGCAAAGTGAATATACCCTTGGTGTAGGGTATAAAAACACCTTTATGTGGGGCTACTAGAAAGAACGACCTTACGTAAATAAACCTCCAGCAATTACAGAAGTTAAGGAGAATATTCGAGTCGAATTCCGAAGATTTGGACCTGAAACCTGACTTAAGGCTATAGACGTGCTGTGAAAGGAACCTTGCAAGAAAATGGTGGTCACTTGAGGGATGTTGTTTTTCATCCATAATAATGAAAAAAATCATTAATAACATTTTATAAAAGCTATTTTTGTTTTATATACTTAATTCAATTCTCTTCACCTTTATAAAAAAACTATGATCTATTTTTATTAAAAAAAAAAATTATTTAGTTGTGACTTATTCCAGAACCATTTTGAATTTTCAACATTAAGTAAGAATATACTTACATACATATGTATAATCACGCAAATCGCCAGCTAGTGTTTATATAAAATCCCGTAAATTACGGAGTAATCTCCAAATTTTCGGAACAAATATAAATTACTGGTGTTTACGATAAACTCTCATACGTCCACAGAGCGTTGGCTTCAGTTAACTGTCCTTTTTAAATACTAACCATTTACAATAAGAAATTCTCAATCTGGCAACACTGTTTATGAGCTTACTCTCTCAGTGAATAAATGATATGAGTTTTATTTTTTTCGCTCGCACAATAAACCTTATGCGGTGAGTTTTATATTTTTACTCGCAGCTTTCTACGCTTTAGTTGTATCTGATAGCGTCAGTCACGCGTTTGATTTGTTATTGCGAAGGCTGCGGTGTATACTCATCGATATTTTTTAAATTATTATTCCAATAACAATTAACTTTTATTGCTTGGTATTTTATCAGAATGGGTCGCAAACTTCTTTCAACATTCCGAAATTGTTACGATATAAGCGTAGAAAGAAATGAATCAATTTGCAAAATATGTAATCGCTGTTTAAAGGGAAATTATATTTCCAACATGAAAAGACATTTAAAAGATGACCACGAAGAAGTCTATGTTGAAGAAATAAAGAAAAAAATGATAGAAGCCAATGATTTTATGCCAGAAAAGAAAATAAAATTTTTAATTTCAATGTTGCCAAGTGAATTTAAAAGAGCCTGCATTGAAATGGTGACAGTGGAAAAGTTACACTATTCAATTTTGGATTCTAAGCCATTTAGGTTTATAACCGAACCAATTTTTAAAGGATTAAAGATACCTGTTATAACGTCCAATAACATAATGGACTTAATCAAAGAGGAGTATGAAAGTGAAAGCGATACTGGAAGTCATTTTGATTTGTCTTTGGTCAAGGTAAGATAATCAATGCAATATAACATACATACGTTCATACGTTAGAGTGCTTTACTCACAGTCTTGTTTTAGTGTTCAAAACTATTATTTTTCAATGGATTCTTTTTTACGATGAGTCATAACTATTATGCATAAAAAATTGTTTTTCCATTGTCAATAACTATTATTTTTCATTGAATTCTTTTTTCGTGAGTCATAACTATTAAAGATAAGAAATTGTTTATTCATTGCCAATAAGTATGAATTTGGAAAAAAAATATTTTTTAAGTTGTTTTGAAAAAAAGAGTTTCCCATTTTTGTGAATCTTTTTGCATCAATCGATGGGGAGGTGGTTCTTATGACCAGGCCTGGATTAACCTTACATGCAGAGTAGACACGTGCCTAGGGCGGCAAATATTAGCGGAAACTTTGAAAAATTTTATTGATTGAAAAACTTTTCGTACCAAACTTAGGGTTATCAGATGACATACTTTAGTAGTGTATGTACATATATAATGTTCTACTTTTGCAAGGCAAAAATACTTCAATACTTTTAGTTGAAATATCATAGTTGTCATACTACTCATAATATTGTTTTCATTTTGGTACTGCATTTCGTTCAGCCACGAGGATCTTTTTTTTTTTTTGCTCATCAAAAATATTTACATTTAACATAAAAGAAAAAAAAAATTGAGGAAGGGGGGGGGGGAATTTATACAACTGCCTAGGTGCGGCAAATTTCTTACTCCGGGCCTGCTTAAGACATCACCAGAGCTATATTTTCGAAAATTTTTTTATACACCAATAGTTGGAAAGAGGTCGAAATGGATTTTGTCCATCACCAGAGGTGGTTCCGAGGCCCAAAATGCTCGATTTTAGTCCGTTTTTGAAAATTTTGTTCGATGAACACCAATCGATGAACAGAGGTCGAAAATGGATTTCGGCCATCACCAAAAATGGTCCCGAGAACCAAAATGTCAGATTTTAGTCCTTTTTTTGAAAACTTTGCTGTGCACCAATCGATGAACAGAGGTCGAAAATGGATTTTGGTCATCACTAAATATGGTCCCGAGACCCAAAAAGCCCGATAGTCTTTTTTTGAAAAATTTTTTTGTGCACCAATCGATGAACAGAGATGGAAAATGGATTTTGGCTATCACCAAAAGTGGTCGCGAGACCCAAAATGCACGATTTTAGTCCTTTTTTGAAAAATTTTTTTTGTGCACCAATCGATGATCAGAGGTGGAAAATCGATTTTGGCCATCATCCAAAGTGGTCCCGAGACCCAAAATGCACGATTTGTCCTTTTTTGATAATTTTGTTGTACACCAATCTATGGACAGAGGTCGAAAATGGATTTTGGCTAGCAAAAGAGGTGGTATTCAGATTCATAAATGGAAGATTTTGGTCAGTTTTGGACCAAAATTGACCACTTTTGTTACTTGGGACCACCTCTAGTGATGACCAAAGCTCATTGTCAACCTCTTTCCATCTATTTGTGCAAAAAAAATTCGAAAATGAACCAAAATCGTGTATTTTTTGCAACGTTTTTTTTTCGAGGTAAAGAGGTCTATCTTTCCAACGATTGATGCAAAAAAAATTTCCAAAATGAACCGAAATCGGGCACTTTTTGGGACTCGGGACCATCTTTGGTGATGACCAAAATCCATTTTCGACCTCTTCATCGATTCGTGCAGAAAAAATTTCGAAAATGGACCAAAATCGGGAACTTTTAGGACTCGGGACCACTACTAGTGATGGCCAAAATCCATTTTAGACCTCTTTTCATTGATTGATGCAAAAAAATTTCAGAAATATATCAAAATCATGCACATTTTGCAACCGACGACCATCTCTGCTGATGTTATAGAAACCACCTCTCCCCATCGATTAGTGCAAAAAAATTTACAAAAATGAGAGACGCTTTGAAAATTTTTTCAAAGCAACATAAAAAATTTTTTTTTCCAAATTAATACTTATTGGCAATGAATAAAAAATTCCTTATGCATAATAGTTATGACTTAACGTAAAAAAGAATCCATTGAAAAATAATAATTATCAACAATTAATATAATATTTCTTATCCATAACAATTAAAAAACAATTTTTAAAAATAATCCTTAAAATTGGGCAATTTTTTAAATTATGTACAAAGAAACAAATAATAGTTATTTTGGGTACCTGCTTTATCTCCTTAATAAAAGTTACAGTACATATCTTTGGTATTGGAATTATTAATTAATTAATTAATTTTTCAGTTCTCAGCCTTTTTTTCAAGTATCGGTTTTTTTTAGTGTTTCTTACTTTTTCAGCGTTAGAACAATTTAGTGGCAATACAAAAGAATTAATGCTCAGTGACCTTGAGCTGATACAGTAACTAACTAGCAAGCGTGCTTTATTTTCCTTTCTGGCACATCTTTGCTATTGTTATCCGTTGGTATCGCCCTTTGATTTGCTTCGTTTGTTGTTATGGTTCTTAACACTTCTATGCAAACAGCTTAAAGTCACTGAAGATGGTACTGTAGCTGAAACCGAAACCATGGGCTAACTTAGTATTTCTATTTTTGTTTTACAATTACTCTAACACGGGGCCGTCTCGAGGAAGGCTCCGCTCTTGTTGAATTATTTTTTAATGTTCGAATGTCTGTTTGATATTAAAAATTGAAGACCTCTTTCTTTTTCTAAAAAAACAAAAATGCAAAAAAAATTGACCCTAACGAAACATGTTTTTTTAACTCTTCCTAAATGGGGGAGCTACCACAAATACTGTAATATTCGCTGAAAATTTTAATATACATTTTATATGAATAACGTGGCAGATCTTAAGAAAAACTTAAGGAAAAGTCGAAACTAAAAGCAATTAAGAAACTTATTTTTATAGTTCAAACTGGGCTTACAGACGCGATAAAAAAATATTTCAACCAAAAAATTATTCAATAAATTTTTTTTTTTTTTGCCTTTTACTAAAATTGCTCCAGTTTGTTCGAATTATAGTTTTCGAAAAGTTTTTTTTTCGGAACTTAACTTAAAATAAAAAAAAAAATTATAAACTTTTTTTTTCAAAATTCGGGCTCCGATGATTTGTTGGAATTTTAGTTAGTTTGTTTTATTAAAAAAAAAAATAGTTCATTTTTGGCAAGATTTGCGCTCTCTAGCGATTTTTTAACCAAAAAACACGATTTGGGACCACTGTGCTGCCGTAATAAATGAAAAGAGCGTGTCTCGAAAAAATTCATTTCGAGATAATTGATGTTTTGTTTATGTCATTTTGTTGAAATGCCTGTAAAATTGAGATAGAGGAAATTTTCTTAATAGATTTTTTATATGATTGAACTAAGATGCCGGCATTTGGAGCATTTCATTAGACGTGTAAGCGTGAATGTAAGCTATCCGATGCCATAAGAATCTCGAATATTTTTTTTTTTTTTTTTTTTGAGATACGCCCTTTTCGCTTAGTACGGCAGTGTGGACCGTCTTAAATTTTTTTTTTCTCCAGTGTTTTCAACTTGTTTGATTGTTCTTTCTTTGTATGTATTCTTTGGCAATTTTGAGCTCAATTTCACTTGGTAATTGGATGCCCACATCGGCCAATGACCGCAGCTTTTCCGAATCCGTTTCATCAGCTGTATCGATAGCTGTGGGAATGGCATTGTTTGTAACAAAACGATTTGTCATTTCATCGTAGAATGTTGATTTGAGCATGATGGCCGATTCGCTTTGCTTACCCAGTGTTTCTCCAAGAACAGATTTCTTCAGAATTTTCGACTGGCGCCTATTCCGAATTGGACGACTTGAGTCGTGAGCTGATTCTGTGGGCTTTAATTTCTTCAAAAGATCTGTCATTTGAAAATAGTATTTATCGAAACTCTTGTGATCTCATTTTTTTAATCATCGTATAAACAGCTCTAATGAGTGGCATAGAATCTTTTTTTCCAATCGCTCGGTCTGATATCGTCATTATTAAGTACCCCAATGTGCATCATAAGCCAAAATCGCATTTCCCCTGATTCTAGGATCGTTGGTTTTACTCTTCGCAAAATAAGAACACATTCCAATTACCGACAAAACCGGGAGTGAAGTTCTTTAGCATATATTTTTTTGGCGACTGCTGAATATTTGGTTGAGAAAAAAAAAATTTCAAAGACGTTAAGTATAGTAAAAATACTGGTATAAGCTGCCAGGTTGCTAAGTGGACGCTTTTGACGCGTCCAAGCCTTTAATTGCATGTCAAAGCCGGGGGACTTCAGAAGAAATCGTTTTTTTTTAGCGAGCAAAAAAATGTCAAGTTTTTCCAAAAAAAATTTAGGCCGGTAATTCCTAGTTTTGAAATTACCAACCCTGTATATCACTCATCATATTTTTGTGGCTTAACCAGTGCACGAAAATAAACAATATGTTATAATTGAATCGTGTTTCGTGCCGATTTTAATTTGTGCTCACAATCCAGTAGTGTACTGTGAAAAGGTGCCGTCCATTAATTGCGTGAGGTTTTTTTTGAAAATTCGAATCCCCCCTCTCCTTGGTGAGATTTTGTGTGCTCTTATGGGACCCCCCCCCCCTCCTCCCTTCCGTTAGACTTGCCTTATAATTTTTAAATGTATTCTGCTATAATATTGTATAGTCTCTGCATTAAAAAGCTTACGTGAGAATTTTATTGACCCCCCTCCCCTCCCCTTTAGTGAGATTTTTCCGGACCCCCTACCCTCCTATTTTGACTCACGTAATTCATGGACGTCCCCAAACACGGAGTGATTATTTCACCATATAATAGCTGTGTTTTATTCGCCAAGTTGCTAAGTTTCCTACTCGTCGTTTACACGAGAACTCGTTTGTTGTTTTTTCCACGTTTTTAATTTCAAATTGCTTATTTTTGTCACCTGACGTTTTAGAAAATGGTTTTTCCGTGAAATAGCTCCACTTCTTTTCATTTCATAATGCACAATTACCCAAACACAAATCTGCTTAATCACTTAAGCAACTATATTTTTACTCGTTAAGATTGCGACAACTAGCAGCGGATGGCAAATAAAACGTAGCTAATGTTAGCGAACCGAAGTTCTAGCGAGTAGACGTGCTTTCCTAAGCAACTAGCGCGCACACTACTTTTGTACGTCACTGAGCACAGAACATTAATTTATTCAAATTATGTTTTGTGAAATGGTACGAAACAAAATTTACCATATACATAAAACGTGAATATTTGTGCTGTGAACCCGAACCCTGAACCCGCTCCGAAACAATGTTTTTTTCTTACATAATGTGAAATTCAAATTACATATTTTACAGAAGTTTTTAAAATTTCAAATCTCATATTTCACAGAATTTTTTTGCTCCGAACAAGATTATTATTTATTTTTGTTTTTGGTTTTTATTTGCTTTGAAAATTTTCATTGAACTCCTAAGAAATGAATGTGTATTTCCTGATTTTGAAGAAGTTAAAGGATTAGAACTCTTGTCTAGTTTATATATTGATATAATTCACTTTAGGTGCATAGTTCATACTTCCCAGTTGGCAGGTTATGACACAATATCTACAGTTAATATTAATGATACTAAGTGCAGAGATTTTTCTAAGAAGCCTGGAGCGCCTATTAAAGCTTCTTTGGTAAAAAGATTAGGCAAAGCTTGATTGTCCAACTCGCTGAAATTCCACATCTTATGTACATGCTTATGTATATGCTTTAACGCTTATTAGATTACAAAATTTTACAGTAACTTCGGTGTTGTGATATAGGCATTTTTGTATTTTAAATTGCACGTAACTTTTATAGCATAGCTTCTACTGCTTTATGTATTATGATTTGTTGAAGTATTGTGCAGTATATTACGACTTCGGAGCTCTATAGCGTAAGCCAATCTGAAGCTAGTTCAACAAAATAAAAAAAAAGCCAAGTGACTCCCCCTAATGAAATTGGCGGGTAATGTGATATATAGCGTTCGGATAATATAATATACTATCGTGAAAGTATAATAAGTATAAAACAGTAGGAACTAAAAATACAATAACTTAACATCTTTCAATAGAATTTCCATAAAAAAGAAAACTAGATTTAAAATGAATCAATAAGCGAAAAACAGAACATATTAAAGTCAGATAGATGACTCACATTATGACTCAGGTTATTTTATTAAAACACACTTCAGCAAATAAAAAACCCACATCTTTTATGACAAAGTATATTCACCCACTAACAAATTTTAGTATTTTGTCTTCAATACTTACTTTATTTTGGGCTTAATTTACGCATGAAATGCACACAAATACATAAAATTTCGAATGTACCGCTAAATCAATTTCACCATACTGAGACCACAAACAGTGAATGAGAACGCACAAAACTTTGCAGCACGTATCTTTTTCCGTTACTTTTATGTTGACAGCAAAATTTTTATCGAGAGTTGTTTATTTAAGGAAATATGATGGCATATCACATTGCCCGACCATATCACAATACCCGAAGTTACTCTATACGTAACTTTTCATGTTTTCTTTTACTTTGCAATTTTAACTATGTCTCCTCTTTTAATTGTTCCTCCTTAATATTAATTCAAGACAGTCTTAACTTCAAGAAAAACCATTTTAAAATTCTGGTAACAAAAAAAAATTTATATACCTCTATTGTGTGAAGCTGCTCAGGTCAGGCTTTTTCGGCGTTTGTTTTAGCTTCGCAAAGAGTGCATCTTTACGAAGAATCACTTTAGAATATTCTACTTGTGCGTTTAAATAAACATTTTTTCCAAAAATAACATTCTAAAATAAAAATTAAATGAAATTGTTTAACTTTTTTTATTTTTTCGGAAAAAAATTTAACCTGAACCCGAACCGAACCCGGACCCACTAAATTTAAATGCATTGAACCCGAACCCGTACTCGCACCCAAAATTCACAGAGTATGAACGCCTGGTGAGAAGCTTACATAAATGTTGCCACATGTTTCGATACATACCGAATTTTTCGACTTTTGTGACAAAGAAAAGTAACAAAAAAAGCAGTTTCATTAGAAAACAAGTGTACTTGAAATTTTTTCAGCAAACAACAAAAAAAACCGTAATTCAGACTTAAATGCATATTTAATAATTATTTTACATATTGAAATCCAAAAAAAGCTAACAAAAACAAGTTAAGGTTAACACCTTAATTTCGGTCAGGCCGAAACTCACATACCCTACACTGCACTGAAAATACCTTTTCATTTAATGTTAAGAAGACGTTGAAGAGGTTGAATAAGTCGAAAAAAATGTGAAATGTTAGAAAGGTTGACAGAGGTTAAAAAATCTTGGAAAAGTCGTAAATTAATGCAAAACGTTGAAAAACGTTGAGAGAGGTTGAAAAACTCTAAAACAAATGAAGAGGTTGAAAAAATTTGAAACTATTCAAAATTGATGAAAAAGTCGAAAAAATAAAGAAACATATGAAGAAAGTTGAAAAAGTCGAACAAACACATATAAAATAAATTGGAAAAAGTTAAAGGGTTGAAAAAGTCGAAAAAATATGGAAAATGTTGAAAAAATCGAATAGAAATGAAAAATTTTAAATATGCCACGCCCACTTCTCCATTTCCGCCCACTTTTGGTTCAACAAATTATATTTGTAATCGACATCATCATATTAAATTTCAGCACGATATCTTGTATAGTTTGCGATATATGCTGTAGTTAAATTCAAAATTTAGGGCGGTGACACACCCACTGGTACAATCCAGCCCGGTTTTGATCCAAAAATAGCTTTTCATAAGCAAACCCCTAACACCAAATTTTAGTATAATTGCTCACATATTTCGATAAATACGCCACTTACGTATTTTATTTGTATGGGAGGTGCCACGCCCACTGATGCGATTCTGTCAAAATTAATTTATTTTTAAAGCCTATAGTTATTGACATCTATACACCAAATTTTATGAAGATTACTCTCTTAGCACACTATCTATAACAATAAACAGTTTTTGCTTATATGGGAGGTGCCACGCCCACAGGTACTATTGGACCAAATTTTTGTAATAAGAGACCTTATAGCAAGTATATCTACCTCATTAAATTTCATAATGATTACGTTGTTCGTTCTCTTAATATAACGTTTATAAATATTGTGGGCTGTGCCACGCCCTTCAATGAGTTTTTTTAGTAAAGTGGCTGAGCTTGTATTGATGACTACTTTCAGCGGCATCATCTCCAAAATTTTTGTGAAAATCCTTTGTGCCAATTTTGAGATATATGGAATCAAAATTTTTAACAGTTGAAAAGTGTCACGCCCACATTTTAAATTCCGCCCACTTTTATCTCAATTCAAGATATAGTTGATATGTATCCGTTTACCAAACTTCATTGCAATATCTTGAACGGCTTACAAGATATGGTGGTATAAATGATAAAATTTAGGGATGTGCCACGCCCCTGTACTACGCTTTGGAAACTTGAAACCCATGCTAATCCGAATTTGGTTTATATGTGCACCAAATCACCAAGTTTCATCAAAATCGCTGCAAGTTTTTTCAAAATTGGCCTGGGTAAATATACATAGAGTATGGCCAGTAGGCGTGTCCGTCAACTGATTTCGCCCATTTTCAATAGCAAGATGCCTGCAAAAAGATGTGACCTGTATGTGGAAGTTTCATTCAATTAGCTTTCTTGGTTTTCCTGTAAACCTGATTTCAACAGACGGATGGACAGACAGACAGACGGACATCGCTAAATCGACTCAGGTGGTGACACTGATCAAGAATATATATACTTTTCCATACCTGCCACGCCCCCTTCGATGTGTTACAAACGGAGAGACAAAGTGAATATACCCTCGGTGTAGGGTATAAAAACTGATTCATTTTTTTCCAAGACGGTGGCAACACTCATGCAATATGTAGTTTGTTACAATAAGACACAATTGTGAATCATACCGAGCCAAATAACAACACTCTATTCCGATGCAGTGCTGTCGTTTGTACTACAATAGTACTTTTGTACTTTCCTTCAGCCACGCGTACTACCCAAAAATCATTTTGTGCTACCCATAATTTGTACCAACTAAAACATACAAACTATTTTGCATATTTGCAAAAGTTATTGACTTCATCGTGTGAAGCGACTCAAAATACATAAAAAACAATTATCATAGCATATTTTAAAATTTCAATTGATATTAAAAGCATCAAAAACTGTACACGGTTCGCTTCATAATTTTATTAAATTATTCGTAAAAGCGTTTACCTTAAAATGACCATAAAACGAGTAAATGACCAGGTACGATTTTACGGATCATGTTTTTGGAATCTCCGAACATAAAGTAATAATTGTGCATTGTCAGATTTGGTTGAAAATTTTTTACCGATTTTGATCTTGCTTAAAACGAGCCGTGTCGGCCATAGTGCTAATCTTAAAATGGCCACAAAACGAGTAAATGAGCAGCTCCGATTTTGCGGATTATGTATTTGGAATCTCCGGACACTATAAAATAATTGTGCATTGTCAGATTTGGTTGACCTTGATCTTGATCTTGCTTGAAGAGAACCGTGTAAAATACTTTGAAAATTTTTCAACCGAAAATCAGATTTTTTTTTTCTTATATATTTTTTTAATGTAAATTCACGGCAATCTCAAATTATAGTGTATTGAGGTGAATGCAGTGAAAACAACTGTTATCTGTTACACAAGACACACCAAAGCTCTACTCGCGGAGAAACAACAGTTTTATTCCTTATATGTACATATGTATATGTATAGGCTTAAAAAATAGCGGTAAACTTTTTTCGATACTTCCTTATGAAAATCGAAAAAACAATTAAATAAAAAAATATTATAAATAAGAAAAAACTTAAATTTTCTTAATTTTTTTGGCCAAATTAAAAAAAAAAAAATTTTGCAGCTCTGGTAGCAATCCTAGGACTATTTTTTTATCATTTTTTTAAATGAGGATATGCTCGAATATGAATAAATTTTCGAAAATCGAGAGATCTTGAAGAGACTACAATAAATGAATTTCAACATACATATATTATTCTAACTTTTATTAATAATTTCTTTTTAGGTGTAAGTACATGTACATATATTAGTGTAGTACTACCCATTTTCATAAAGTACTACCCAAAAATATTAAATTGAGCACTTAAATTTTTTTCGAAACGACAACACTGTTCCGATGTATAAAGTGTATGCTACGGAGCAAACACAAATGCAAAACGAATTCAAATCTACAAAGAGCACAAAACGTCTTTTGTTTTGTAGCTCACCGAGTAAATATTTTTGTTTTATGCTGATATCGTTTTTTTTGCATTGGATTGCAAACTATAGAAAATAAATAAAGTTTCGTGCTTTGTCTCCGTACAAAACGAATTGTATTGTTGCACTGTAAGTCAAGGTTTACACGAGGAAATTCGATGAAACAAATTCTTGGCCATTCCCTTTTGTGAATTTGTTTTGCGTTTACACACGAAAACTAGAATTTCTTTCTGCTTGGAAATATCAAAGCAGTTACTGTGTCGATCCACCACAACAAACGTAGAGTCAAAGCAAAATATAAGCTAACGAACAGAATGAAAGAGAATTTGCGGGTACCGAAAATTCTGTACACCACCCTTTCGTTTTTCCTCTCTTGCCTACAAACAAGGAAACTTTCCGGCAAGAGTTTCTCGTGTAAATGCTGACTAAGAAACACAACTAAAAATAGAAAAATTTCTAACACAATCATAAATATAAGTGAAAAAAGTAATTTTGTCATCGATTACTTATTGATTTCAAAAATTAAGTTTACTGTGCACAACATTTGTGAGATAATTAATAAAAATTTTTTAAATATTCGCAATCAAATTTTAGAAAATTCTCAAGAGAAGAAATATCAGGGCAGCAACACTTATGTGTAATTTGGGTTATTGATGTGTCAACTACTACATACATATGGGCATTTCCTCCAAAAGGGCAACCGTGACAGAAAAATTAAAAGTTATTATAAAAGCGTTACTATCTGATATTATCTAAGAAAAATATTCAAATTTTGTTACTTTAACCCTAGTGGGACGGATGGTGGTACAGGTGTACTTTCGACATTTTAAATCAAATATCTCAGAATTATTTTAAGTTAGAGGCATGGTTCTTTCTGACAACTTCGGCCCGTCATTTGAGCTATATGCATTACTTAATCTTTATACTGCTTTGGTTAGGAGCAAGTTTTACATACTTACCTCGTGGAGGACGGTCCATGTACCACCGTGTCTGTGTGTATAAACTGTTCAACAAATGCAGGAATTTTGGTGTTATGTGGTTTTATACAAAAATTCGTGAGGAATAAACAATAAGTCATCAGAAAGTCAAAGTAGTAAATCATGGTAAAAATTTAAAGACCGGTCAATCTTCCACTGTGTCTGGGCAAGAGGGCTTACAGGTATATTTGATGTCGGAATCAGTGACACATATTGGCTGCTTGCAATGATCACACGCGTTGCGATTCTTCCTATTCTTCTAATCGATGGCATACTAGATGAAACAGTTCCCTTTTCGCGTTTTGTGGCCTTTGGGAATGCGTTCTAGGAGTGCACTTGGTGGAACTTCAATGGAAATCCTGTGCGGGTTTGGTGTCGATTCACCAACACAGGTATTTTACATCTTGTCTCTATGTTTCTGTCACACAGTTCGTAAGACAAGTCATCCAGAAAATTTCGTCGATCGTCTTTCGCCTTATCTGAATGCAGCTTATCATATATTTTGTATACAACGACTCTTAAAACATCCATCATATTATAGACTATCGCCAGGTTGGCTTTGTACCTACTTTCCGATTATCCGCGCGCCTTGAACCCCAAGATGTTGGCTGCTGAGGAAATATACCGCTTTGTTGCGTTTCACACTTTCGGAAACCAATGTGCATTCATCGCGATATGCGTAGCGCGCAGTCCCAACAGAATTTTTGTATGTAGATATTTAATGTAGGGTATGTTTTTATGTAGAATACCAACCAGTGTCATGTTCTTTGTTTTGAAAAACCGAAGCAGCGTCAACGATGGTAAAAAACTGTCAGTACTAACATTACAACCAGACTGATAATATTTGGATTCCAAATCCATCACAACTTCTAACCGTAGCTAGCTAGCCGTAGCTGGTCGACGGACTTTCCTTGATAAATAATCCCTCTTAGGGGATACGAAGTGGCCAAATCACATGTATTGATTGAGTGAACTTTGTCGTCTGCAGAGAAGATTACTGGTTTCCAAGCCTCTTGAGCTAGGAATTGGTTGATTAGAGCAGCTTGGATTAGTATAAATGCATCCGAACCATGAACTTTTCAGTTGACCTACAAAAACCACAAAACAAAAAAAGGCACGTCTACGATGATCTTTCACAGAGAATGAATATTTCTCGCCATGCTAAGCGTCTAACATTTACCTAAAATGCTTAGTAAACAACAAACACGACGTCTGCTGCGCAAAGTATAGGCACGACAGTTTGATTTGATTCGAAATACTTGGTGGTACACATGTACCACCGGCCGTCCATATATGATGTAATTTTTTTCCGTCCCACTAGGGTTAAACAATTTACACCAGAATTCGGAACGTCAATTAGCTAATGTTGCAATGCAAAAACATCAAACCAATCTTTATTAACTGTAAAATTTTAATTTACTTAAGTTCATGTTCTAAAGTCACAAATAACATAGAAAAACATCATATGTTCTCATTTCGAAATTGATAACAGCAGCAAGTGTGTCACAATTTTTGCTCGAACAGAGTTTCATTAAATCAATAATTAAAAAAAAAAGCGAGTGCAAAAAAAATTTAATTTTAAATTTTTGGAACTGTTTGAAGTTGGTCATGTTCGCAAACATAAGTGTAATAAATAGGCAGTTGAAAACGGTTAAGCCAGTTATTAACTGCCATAGCACAACATAATCGCATAATTTTTTTTTTGTTGGAAAGGTTGTGAAGAGAAGGAGGGACATGTATACTTTTTTTTAATGGTAGGCGGTGCCACGCTCCTAACGGGAAGAAACATTTCCACGGCTAAACTAGTGGACCGATGTTGATGAAATTTTGCTTAGAGATAGATTGAATCCTAAGAAAGATTTTTAGATTAAAAGGGGCGTGACATCGCTCCAAATGTGAAAAAACGGTATCACGGCTGTGCCACTACACCAATTTTGATGAAATTTGGTATGTAGATAGATTGAAACTTGAGTAAAAATATATTTTTTTAGTAGGCAGTGCCACGCCTCTTACAAGAAAAACGTTTTAACAGCAAAAAGACAAGTTTTATATTTTTTTAAGAAAAATATCAGAGTTTCTAATAATCTTTCTTAGGATTCAATCTATCTTTAAGCAAAATTTCATCAACATCGGCCCATTAGTTTAACTTCAAACAGCTGCAAAAATTTAAAATTTAATTTTTTTTTGCACTCGCTTTTTTTTAAATTATGTACATGAGACTCTGCTCATGCGAAAATTGTGGCACACTTGCTGTTGTTATCAATTTCGAAATGAGAACATATGATGTTTTTCTATGTTATATCTGACTTTAGATTCAGTGAAGGGCACATAGTGGCTCTATTTGCTCACATTGTTCTAACCGTTATTCGACGCACAAGCAAGCGAAAAAAAATTCGCAGAATTTCAACGCTATCGAGGCACAAAATTCGCAGAATTTCAACGCTATCGAGGCACAGCGTTGACTTGAGTTCAAATGAAAACAAAAACAAAAACAAAACACAAAGGCATAAATGACGGCGCCGCATTGTGTCTTGATGAATGTAGCAATTGTTTTTGTTTGTAGTGTAATTTGTTTTTTTTTTTGTGTTAATGGCAATTTTGGAAATGAAAGTAAAAAAAACTTTAAAATTTCGTTTGTTGTTGCTTGATGTTGTTGTGTTGCTCTTTTGTTAGATTTTTGTGCCCACCGCTGCTTTAGAACATGAACTTAAGCAAATTAAAATTTTACAGTTAATAGAGATTGGTTTGATGTTTTTGAATTGTTTTTAGCTAATTGACGTTGGAAGAGAGATTTTTCGGAAAAGCTATCATCATGTATCACCTCTCTTACACACTTAAATATTTAAGGCAAAATACTATTCAATATTACAAAACAAGAGAAACTGCATTTATGCAAGTTTGCAGGTGGTTTGCTCAGTGTGATAAATGAATTCTGGTGTTAATTGCTTAAATTAACAAAATTTGAATATTTTTCTTAGATAATACCAGATAGTAACGCTTTTATAATAACTTTTAATTTTTCTGTCATGGTTGGCGGAAATGCCCATATGTAGTTTAATATATTAGCCAGCTATGTATGTGTACCTGTTGTAATAATTTCCGCTTATATTTGTCCTCCATAGCAATAGCATAAAAGTTTTCCAAAAACTACTAGTTTCACCAAATCTGGCAACACTAGTTGTTGCGCTCTTAAATATGTAGTACATAGGTTGCATTTTACTCCGCAAACTTTAATAAATTTTACTCTCAAATAGAGAGAAAAATAAAAAAATATATATCAGCGCAACATGCGCAGTAAAGCCATCAACACAGGCGACCAACCAGTGCACAAACAAATTTGGTCGCTACGTAAACACGTGTTTTAATTTTTTCGTAAAATAAATGTACAAAACGTTTCTATTAAAGCGTGCATACTCGCAGTTTACGAACGCGTTTTGATTTTTTACCGAACTCCTCGTCATTTTACTAGTACATATTTAAAATGTGTTCAATAGAGCAAAACGTTCGTGAATTAATTGTGCACAAAAAACAAGAGAATCCTTGCATGTCGTATAATCAAATTGCAGTTTCCTTAAATCTTGCAAAATCGACTGTGTACCGTGTACTAAAAACATTTAGCAATACATCAACTATTAGTCGTAGAGAAGGTAGTGGCAGAAAAAAAGGTTTCGCCTCCAAAAAAAAAGCATATGAAGTAATTAACATGTTCAAAGGTAATCCCAAGGTTTCTGTGAGAGATGTCGCTAAAGAAGTGAAAATGTCAGCATCATATGTGCAAAAAGTTCGTCGATGGGCTGGGAAAGAGTTTTATAATCTGATTGTAAGTTTTTTTTTCACATTTAACTAAATTTATAAAAACAACTTGTTATCAAATCTTGATGTTATACAATTAAATTGCTTCCTCTGCAAAAGCAATAAATTTTAATATGAATATTTTTTATAATACAATTGTTGACTAAATAAAAAAATAACAATAAAACGTGCCACTCAAACTTACAGAATTTAATAAGAGCGGAGATTAAAGCGCCGCCTCATTAAAACTTTACGGAGCCCGTGGCTAAAAACTGAACCAAATTACATTGGTGATAAAATAAATTCGTTTTTATATTGGCTTTTGTGATGTTCATTGAAGGCGTGGCTAAAAATAAAAAAAAGTTCCCGTTTTTGCTGTAGTCCCCTACAGAGCTGCCTTAATTTATTGCTGAGTTAAGAGTAATTGAGCTTCTTTGTCCGAAGTTAGGGTCTGTCCATAAAAAACGTTCAAAAACCTTTCAACCCCCCAGTTCTCCACTTTTGTCCGATATCGCCACCCCTTTATTTTTTTAAAATTTTTATTCATTTCTTCTGAACAAAAAAAAAAAATTGGCGTCCAGGTGCTCTTCGGTTTTCATAATTCGCATAGATTCAAAAAATCTTCCATGCACCCAAATATGCAAATATGTAGAATCTACATTGTAGATGAAAAAAAAAAAAACTTATTCAATAATAGTTGAAAAAGAATGAACATTCCAAAACTTGCTGTTAGGGTGGATCGTATGATATCTGGCACTTTGTTTTTTTTTTCGATAAAAATCATTAAACGTTGTTTTTTTTTCGATAAAAATCATTAAACTTTTTCGATATATTTGTTCAATTTTCGCTACTAAATATGGCGCCATTCAGGAATAGCTTTGTGTGGAGGAGATATTATCCTCTAGAACAAGAAAATTTCTTGTAGTGTTTGGGGACGGCATTTCCCGAACCGAACTTTAAAAACGAAGAAGGTCAGTCAGAAAGAACCAACGGTGCCCTGAACAGCACGATGTTTGAAAATTGCTTATGCCTACTGGTCGAAGAAATTCAGCAGATATGGTTTAAACAGGATGGAGCTACTGCGCACACAGGGCATCAATGAAATTTTCGGTGAGCGAATAATTTTAAAAAAACAAAATCTTTTTGTGGGGCTACTAGAAAGAACGACCTTACGTAAATAAACCTCCAACAATTACAGAAGTTAAGGAGAATATTCGAGTCGAATTCCGAAGATTTGGACCTGAAACCTGACTTAAGGCTATAGACGTGCTGTGAAAGGAACCTTGCAAGAAAATGGTGGTCACTTGAGGGATGTTGTTTTTCATCCATAATAATGAAAAAAATCATTAATAATATTTTATAAAAGCTATTTTTGTTTTATATACTTAATTCAGTTCTCTTCACCTTTATAAAAAAACAATGATCTATTTTTATTAAAAAGAAAAATTATTTAGTTGTGACTTATTCCAGAACCATTTTGAATTTTCAACATTAAGTAAGCATATACATATGTATAATCACGCAAATCGCCAGCTAGTGTTTATATAAAATCCCGTAAATTTTCGGAACAAATATAAATTACTGGTGTTTACGATAAACTCTCATACGTCCACAGAGCGTTGGCTTACTGTCCTTTTTAAATACTAACCATTTACAATAAAAAATTCTCAATCTGGCAACACTGTTTATGAGCTTACACTCTCAGTGAATAAATGATATGAGTTTTATTTTTTTCGCTCGCACAATAAACCTTATGCGGTGAGTTTTATATTTTTACTCGCAGCATTCTACGCTTTAGTTGTATCTGATAGCGTCAGTCACGCGTTTGATTTGTTATTGCGAAGGCTGCGGTGTATACTCGTCGATATTTTTTTAATTATTATTCCAATAGCAATTAACTTTTATTGCTTGGTATTTTATCAGAATGGGTCGCAAACGTCATTCAACATTCCGAAATTGTTACGATATAAGCGTAGAAAGAAATGAATCAATTTGCAAAATATGTAATCGCTGTTTAAAGGGAAATTACATTTCCAACATGAAAAGACATTTAAAAGATGACCACGAAGAAGTCTATGTTGAAGAAATAAAGAAAAAAATTATAGAAGCCAATTTTATGCCAGAAAAGAAAATAAAATTTTTAATTTCAATGTTGCCAAGTGAATTTAAAAGAGCCTGCATTGAAATGGTGACAGTGGAAAAGTTACGCTACTCAATTTTGGATTCTAAGCCATTTAGGTTTATAACCGAACCAATTTTTAAAGGATTAAAGATACCTGTTATAACGTCCAATAACATAATGGACTTAATCAAAGAGGAGTATGAAAGTGAAAGCGATACCGGAAGTCATTTTGATTTGTCTTTGGTCAAGGTAAGAAAATCAATGCAATATAACATACGTTCATACGTTAGAGTTCTTTACGCACAGTCTTGTTTTAGTTTTCAGATGGTAAATTGTACATTAAATACAGCACCATTGTACTAAACACACAAAAATATATTTTGACTTTTGGGCTCTCTTATGTAGAACTTCATCTCCATAATGAAAGTTGTAGTACATGTCTTTTGGTCAGGTTCTTTCAGGTCCTAACTGAGTGTACTATAAAAAAAACTACAGTTTTAAAGCGATATAATAATTATAAGCCGCCAGGGTTGCCAAGTGGACGCTTTCGACGCGGCCAAGCCTTTAATTACATGTCAAAGCCGGGAGCTTTCGGAAGAAGCCGTTATTTTTTATTTAACGAGCAAAAAAAGGTCAACTTTCTCCCAAAAAAAATTTTTACTTTTAACTTATTTAAGGAAAAACTATTTTCATTTGGGGAAGTCCGTAATTCCTAGTTTTCAAACTTGGCAACCCTGTAAATCTCTTATCATATTTTTGTGGCTTTATATGAAACTAGCGTACGAAAATAAATAATATGGTACAATTCAATCGTGTTTCGTGCCGATTTTAACTTGTGCGCACAATTCAGTATTGTACTGTAAAAACCCGAAGCGTTTATTTCATCATATAATAGGCTTGCCCTTGCCAGAAAAAATAGGTAAATATTTATGTTTAAATATTTATAAAGTTTTACCACAAAAAGTGTTCCCGCCAGAAAAAATGTGGTGGTTAAGAGAGAAAAAATGAGAGTACGGAACAGCTGATCACTTCCCCTCCCAAAAATAAGTTTCAATTTTCACCCAGATAAATTTCTTGTGGCTACAACTTAAAGACTGTCAAGGTCGTAGGCAACGAGACTGAAGCCTCACTTTTGACAATCTAGGGAAATGAAATTTCTTGTCTAAATTATACCTGTCCAAAACTTTCCTTATAAAATAATTTTCAGCGTTGATTTTTATACCCTACACCGAGGGTATACATATTGACTTTGTCTCTCCGTTTGTAACACATCGAAGGAGGCGTGGCAGGTATGGAAAAGTATATATATTCTTGATCAGCGTCACCACCTGAGTCGATTTAGCGATGTCCGTCTGTCTGTCTGTCTGTCTGTTGAAATCAGGTTTACGGGAAAACCAAGAAAGCTAATTGAATGAAACTTTCATACACAGGTCACATCTTCTTGCAGGCATCTTGCTATTGAAAATGGGCGATATCGGTTGGCGGACACGCCTACATCCCATACTCTATGTATTTTTACCCAGGCCAGTTTTGAAAAAACTTGCAGCGATTTTGATGAAACTTAGTGATTTGGTGCACATGTGAACCAAATTAGGATTAGGCTGGGTTTCAAGTTTCCAAAGGGTCATACAGGGGCGTGGCACAGCCCTAAATTTTATCATTTATACTACCATATCTTGTAAGCAGTTCAAGATATTGCGATGAAATTTGGTAAACGGATATATATCAAATATATCTTGAATTGAGACAAAAGTGGGCGGAATCGAAAAAGTGGGCGCGTCACTTTTTAGCTGTTAAAAATTTTGATTCCATGTATCTCATAATTGGCACAAACGATTTCCATAAAAGATGATGTCGCTGAAAGCAGTTGTCAATACAAGCTCAGCCACTTTACTGAAAAAACTCTTTGAAGGGCGTGGCACTGCCCACAATATTTATAAACGTTATATTAAGAGAACTAACAACGTAATCGTTATGAAATTTAGTGAGGTAGATATACTTGCTATAAGGTCTCTCATTACAAAAATTTGACCTAATAGTACCTGTAGGCGTGGCACCTCCCATATAAGCAAAAAACGTTTATTGTTATAGATAGTTTGCTATGAGAGTAATCTTCATAAACTTTATTATATAGATGTCAGTTACTATAAGCTTTAAAAATAAATGAATTTTATCAGGATTGCATCAGTGGGCGTGGCACCTCCCACATAACATAAATTTGTAAGCGCTGTTGTAAGTGAACTATTGCAGCAATTGCTATGAAATTTAATGTAAGTGGTTCAGTTGCTATTGAGTATATCTGACTCAAAAGTGGCTGAAATAGCACCAGTGGGCGTGGCACCTCCCATACAAATAAAATACCGTAAGTGGCATATTTATCGAAATATTTGAGCAATCATACTAAAATTTAGTGTAAGGGGTTTGCTTATGAAAACCTATTTCTGGATAAAAACCGGGCTGGATTGTACCAGTGGGTGTGTCACCGCCCTTAATTTTTAATTTAACTTCGACATATATCGCAAACTATACAAGCTATTGTGCTAAAATTTAATATGAGGATGTCGATCACGGATATAATTCATTGAACCAAAAGTGGGCGGAATTGGAGAAGTGGGCGTGACATATTTAAAATTTTTCATTTCTATTCGTTTTTTTTTTCAACATTTTCCATATTTTTTCGACTTTTTCAACCCTTTAACTTTTTCCAATATATCCTATATGTATTTGTTCGACTTTTTCAACTTTCTTCATAAGATTCTTTATTTTTCGACTTTTTCATCAATTTTTAATAGTTTCAAATTTTTTCAACTTTTTTAGAGTTTATCAACCTCTCTCAACTTTTTTCAACAGTTAGCATATGTTTACGACTTTTTCAACATTTTTCAACCTCTGTTAACCTTTCTAACATTTCACATTTTTTTCGACTTATTCAACCTCTTCAACGTCTTTTTAACATTTATTGAGAAGGTACTTTCAGTGCAGTGTAGGGTATGTGAGTTTCGGCCTGGCCAAAGATAACACCTTAACTTGTTTTTTTTTTTTCACTTATAAGGTTGTCAGGTTGTGTTAAGACATAGCAAACAGCTTGAAATCAAAACATTTTTTGGTAAATGCTCATTTATTTAATTAAATAGCTGAGTGATTTTTTAATAAAAAGCAATCGTAATGTTGAATGTCACCTAAATGATTGTACGGTAGGTAGTCAACCAGATAATTATTTCTAAAATAATGTTTTTCGAAGCGCTCAGTTTTTACGTAAGGAATTGGAAGTGTCACTAAATCAAAGTTGCTCCAATTATTTTTTTTTTCCAAATCCATCGAACATAATTCTTTGTTTGAACAAAAAAATTTGGTGCACAACTTTTCTGAACTAATTAACTGTTAAAAATAACGTGAATTCCGTAAAAACGTATGCGAAATGTAAAATTTTTGCCAAGCATAATATTTTAAGCAGTCTCGAAAGTGCCTTATTTAGCTTGGATTCAGAAGCTTTTAGCTGAACAGAAATGATTTTGGCTAAAATGTATTTCAAGCCAAACCTCTTATTTTTATACTAAGCATTGTTTTAAAATGTACTTTATGCATTTAAAATAAATCAAAATCCAAGATAATTTATGAAGCTATAAAAATCAGGTAGAAAACTTTAAAATCGGTCATTTACTTTTTGAGCTATTTCAATAATATTCTCGAAAATGCTTCACTCCGCTTGCATTCAGAAAGGGTTAACCAAATGGTTATGCAACTACGACGTAGGTTTTAGCTCCTGAACTGTGCCATTGCTTGCTTACTAAAATACGCGCAACTTTTCGACAGTTTTCAATTTTTACCAATTTTTGTGTTCCTGCCAGAATTGTGGTCAGAGTAGTCAGAGAATTTTCAGCTTTTACTCTCTCGAAAATCGCGATTTGACACTTTTCAATTTTTACCACAAAATCTGGCCGGAACAAACCTAATGTTAGCGAGTAGACGTACTTTTCATAAGCAACTGACACACACAACCATTCTTCTTTTGTGCATCTCAAAGTACAGGTCATTTATTTATTCTAATTGAGGGCATTCCTGAAAACGAGAAAAAGCCTCGAAAACTGCGTAAACTGCGAAAATTGAGCAGATTTTTGAGCCTTGAAAATAATTTGTATGAAAACAAGTTTGCTCAACCCTCGATAACTTTCGAGGCAAATTAGTTGAGCAAGTACCCTCGAAAAGTTGGAAAGTGAATCAGTGTTGCCGTTTGTCGAAACGGCATAAGTAAATTGTTTATAGCATTTTTTTCAATAAATTGAATCAATTTATTTTTTCACTATTTTGCGGCATTTTAAGGATTCTATTTCATTTGACCAAGAATTTGATGAAAAACTTGATTATTTTTCAACAAAATCAACTATAACTGAAAAAGTGAACGTTTTGACTAAAACACTGCAGCACGGCAGCACTGATCAAACTGTCAAATTGCCATTGCTCAATCATTTATGCGTTTGCATTGATAGCAAGCTCGAAAACTTCGAGTTTTCGCGTTAAGAGGAATACCCTTATTATCGAATTTTTCGACTTATGCACAAAAAAAAGTATCAAAAAAGCATTTTAATTAGAAAATTTTTTCAGTAAACAATAAAAAACCATAATTCGGAATTAAATGCATATTTAATAACTATTTTACATATTGCAATTCAAAAAAAGCTAACAAAAAAACAGATTAATTTTTTTCCAAGACGGTGGCAACACTCATGCAATATGTAGTTAATTCAAATAATACACAATTGCGAATCGTACCGAACCAAATAACGACACGTGTATAAAGTGTATACTACGGAGCACACACAAATACAAAACGAACTCAAATCTACAAAGAGCACAAAACGTTTTTTGTTTTGTAGCTCACCGAGTAAATATTTTTGTTTTATGCTGATATCGTTTTTTGCATTGGACTTAGCGTTGCCATTTTAGCAGTTTTAACTGCAAAATCAAGTTTTTTAGACACGCTGACAGTTTTATTTTGTAAATCGCAGTTTTTTTTATGAAATTATGACAAAAAAAAAGGTCGTCAACTTTTAATAACCACTAAAATTTTATATTTTCCGAAAAATCTGGTTTATTTCGGAGGTAGCAGTTTTTTACAGTTTTTTTCAGAACTTGCAGTTTTCCCTAAAAAATATCTGGCAACATTGATTGGATTGTACACTATAGAAAATAAATAAAGTTTCGTGCTTTGTCTCCGTACAAAACGAATTGTATTGTTGCACTGTATGAAACACAGCTAAAAATAAAAAAAATTCTAACACAAACATAAAAATAAGTGAAAAAGGTAATTTTTTCATCTATTATTTATCGATTTCAAAAATTAAGTGCGCAACATTTGTGAGATAATTAATAAAAATTTTTTAAATATTTGCAATCATATTTTAGAAAATTCTCAAGAGAAGAATTCAAGGCACTAAATCATATGTGTAACTTGAGTTATTGATGTTTAAACAACATACATATGTACATATGTACATACATATATGTAAAATAAATAAGCCTGCTGTGTGTACATGTTGTAATGATTTTGGCTTAGATTTGTCCTCCATAGCAATAGCCAAAAATTTTTCCAAAAACTACTAGTTTTACCAAATCTGGCAACACTAGTTGCTGCGCTCTTATATACATACATAGGTTGCATTTTCCCAATGTGCACAAAAACGGATGCGATTCGTTTCAAATTCGAAACGAATTCGTTTGTGCGCTTTCCGTTTTTTGCTAGTAAAACGAATTCGTAACGGACTTCAAATACGAATTCGTTATTTGTTCATAAAACGAATTCGTTTTGTTTCACACGTGGTATAAGTGAAACCTTCAGAAAACTAAACTACGTTAGAATGAGACGAAAAAGTTTTTTTAAAATGATGAAGACCAAATGCATTTCAAACCATGCAGTCGGACTATTTCATATTACGGAATTGGTTGCCGATTAAATATGTTGTTTTTCAAAGAATTTAAGGAGACCCATAATTCCCCAATCTGATTAAAAAAAATGTTTACGAAGTTATGGCCATTATAATCAGATGAATTATATAATATGCTTATGAACTATTATATTTATTCTTATTTATGTGAATTGTAATGTGTTAATTACATTTATGTTATGTACTTTTACACCATTCTAAATTTCAATGTGATATTTTCGTTTTATAAAAAAGTTTATGTTAAGTTTACTGTTCAATAAACGATAGTTCAGCCAATTATTGACTTTTGCTACGCTGCTCACCGTTTTGCTACGCAATTTGGCTACAGAAATTTTATCCAAAGTGACAGCACTGAGCACAACATGCACAGTAAAGCCATCAACACAAACTACTAGCCAGTGCACAAAACAATTTGGTCGCTACGTAAACACGTGTTTTAATTTTTTCGTAAAATAAATGTGCATACTCGCAGTTTGACCAGTATTTAAAATGTGTTCAATAGAGCATAAGGTTCGTGAATTAATTGTGCACAAAAAACAAGAAAATCCTTGCATGTCGTATAATCAAATTGCAGTTTCCTTAAATCTTGCAAAATCGACTGTATACCGTGTACTAAAAACATTTAGCAGTACATCAACTATTAATCGTAGAAAAGGTAGTGGCGGAAAAAAAGGTAGTGGCAGAAAAAAAGGTTTCGTTTCCAAAAAAAAAGCATATGAAGTAATTAACATGTTCAAAAGTAATCCCAAGGTTTCTGTGAGAGATGTCGCCAAAGAAGTGAAAATGTCAGCATCGTATGTGCAAAAAGTTCGTCGATGGGCGGCTGGGCAAGAGTTTTATAATTTGATTGTAAGTTTTTTTTTAACTAAATTTATTAAGATCGACCAAATTTTTTCGTATACACATAAATACACTGAGAAAAGAGTAAGTTTCAGCTTATAGCTATTTTCAAATATGTACATATGGACCAAAACGCAATAAAGTAAACTACGGAGAAAAATTTTTTTTCTTGAATTTCGAGGGTTTTTCATTATTTTCTGGTTGTACATATCCCAAAGCATCGAAAAACACAAATGTCAACCCGAAATCTGTTGCTTGCTGCCAGAATTTAAACTTGTTTCCTTGTTGCCTCTTTATGAATAAAAATTGACAAAAATACAACACGAATCAAAAAAATACGTTGTATTCAATATATATTATTTTATACGTACTATCCGCTTTTATGAGGTAGATCTAGGTATAGTGAAAGTAACTAAATAAAATTTTTGAAGGAATAAATAGGGTATCAGCATTTTGTATGAAAAAGGATTCGACCGCATTTTTTGATGTAACGTAACAGTCAAAAATCCCAAAAAGTCTTTTGGTGCAAAATCTAGCACGTCAACAAAAGAGATTGACCGCATTTTCTCCGAGCACTTTTAGTCTATTTTCTAAAAAAAATTAGAAATTAGAGGTCATTTACTTATGTGTGTGTCCAGAGCCAAAAACAATTTGTAACGTAACAGTCTTTTTTCATCGATAATATTTAGAAGAACGAACTGAGAATCTTTAGATCGCCCTAGAGCATCAAATGATAAGTTTAACAAGGAGGGAACGCTGCAAATTGAGTTTGCTGAAAATTTCGCCTGCAGAGACAAGACGAAGTGCAAAGTGCACATTGGTATCAAAAACAGCTAACTTTGCTTACTACTGTCTTCTATCACAGCGAAAAATTTCAATCAAAGGTTTTCGTATCTGACAACTTAATGCACACAAAATTTATCTGTTACTCTTATTCCCTACATGCAAATTTTGCTGTCAAGACTATTTTACTTCTTCTCACGGGAAAGGTTGTATCGATGGTATAGGCGCAACTACCAAAATTATTGTGATGAAGCATGTTTTGTCTCGTAAATGTATCGTGAACTATGCTTCAGACTTTGTTACTGCATTTCATCGTACAGAATAGTGAATCGCCATCGAGGAAGGTAATGAACGCGATTTCTTCAATACAAATTACATTTTGAACGCGCCTGCGATTTTCGCTAGTGTTAAAAGTATCTGCGATACAGAGTCGGCTCACCAAATTCATGTGAACAATCATCACTTTTACCACTTCGAAACAAGTATACGATTTTTAATTTTTTGATCTCCACTTTGTAAATTATTTTTAATAAAATTTAATGAGTTCAGTGAATAATTAGAGCTTTGTTGGTTCTTTTGGATTCCATGTCAATTACCTGAAGCTTCTTAAATGTCTAATCGTAAGACCTCTGAATTAATGATATATTGTGAAATTAAACAATTTAAGCCATTTTAATGCTTTATTTTACTTTTTATACCAACGTAGATCGCAAAGGTAACGTAACAGTCTTTTCGTGTAACGTAACAGTCCGAACATATTTGCTTCTATAGATCTCAAAAACAATGTTTTTTATGAAATTAAAATTTAATTAATTACTATCATTCTAAAGCTTAGCAATTATAAGCTTCATGTTGAAAACAGTCCACCAAAAGAGCAGACTTTTCCAATAATGTAAGGCAACTTTAAAATCGTCTTCCAAAATTATGTAACGTAACAGTCCATGCTGACACGTTCATAGCTCCTAAATGACAAGGCATACAAACATTTTTATTATGATACAAAATGGTATTACAGAAGCATACTCTTAGATGCATCCATAAAAAATATTTAAAGTACTCCATTTCATGTATTTTAGGAACAATTTATATCAAAATATGCATACGAATGTAACGTAACAGTCTGCGTTTTGGTCCATATGTATATAAAATCCCATTACGTTGTTTAAATATGCGGCATGTTAACTCCTACCAAACATAGAGTTACCAGATGACATACTTTAGTAGTAAATGGACTACTTTTGCACGCAAAAAAAAAACTTTACTATTTTTCACTTGAAATGAACTACTTTTGGGTGAAAAGTAATACTTTTAACTACTTTTGAAGTTAAGTTTGAATTTTAAAATATTTTTTGTGCAGAGTTGTGTAAATGGAAGGTGTGCAAGTGTATTTGAAATATTTTTCTCATTTTCTTAGTGTTTTCGGAGAAGAAAAAGCGAGGACCGTTTTTTTGCTCAATCAAAATATTTTTATTGAAATGAAAAAAGTTATCAAATTGAAATGAAAAAAATTTCAAATTTTTCAGATGGACTACTTTTTTAGGCAGGCAACTGGTTACCCTAACGAAACATAAAAACAGCTTGTTATCAAATCTTGATTTTATATAATTAAATCGTTTCTCCTATATAAACAATAAATTTTAATATGAATATTTCTTGTCATACAATTTTTGGTTATATAAAGAAATAACAATAAAACAGGTCAATTCAGGTACTACCCAAACTTACAGAATTTAGTAGGAGCAGAGATTAGAGCGCCGCCTGGTTAAAACTTTGCGGAGCCTGTGGCTAAAGACTGAACAAATTACATTGGTGATAAAATAAATACGTTTTTATATTGCAAAGCATTGTCATCATTGGCTTTTGTGATGTTCATTGAAGGCGTGACTAAAAATAAAAAAAGGTTTCCCTTTTTACTGTAGTCCCCTACATAACTACCTTAATTCCTTGCTGAGATAAAAGTAATTGCGCTCAGTGTTCAAAAAAAACACAGTACAATTCGTTTTGTACCGAGCCAAAGCACGAAACCTTATTTATTTTTTATAGTGTGCAATCCAATGCACAAAACAATATCAGCACAAAACAGAAATGTCTACTCGGTAAGGTACAAAATAAGAATCGTTCTGTGCATTTTTTCGGTTTGATTTTGTTTTGGATTTGTGTTTTTGCACAGTAGCATGTACTTTATAAATAGAAATAAAGTGTGTTTTGGCTCGGAACGATTCGCAATTGTGTCGTTTATTTCACTCAACAGCGAATTGCATGAGTGATGCCACCGGCTTGACAAAAAAATGTAATTCTTTTTAGGCAGGCAAGATAAAAGTTTTTTGTTGCCAAATTCCCCAGTCTTTACCACTGTCCATGCGTGTATTTTTCCATTTGTGCAATTTGCTCATTCTTATCGACTTATCGCATGCGCCATGTTATGAATCGGCTATCTACCGCTTTGAAAATGTTGGTCATCACAAAAAAAAACATTTTAGAATGCATCCCTTTATTGTTCAGCCAATAAATTTCATGTTAAAGCATAATAAAACTAATGCAAAGCAAAGTAGTTCATCTTGAAAAATATTGTTATTTTTTTTTTCAAGACACAGCTGTAATTACGAAGCGTTAAATGCAGTTGTGTTTGTAATTTATTTTTTTATATGAGTATTTCCATGGTATCGAACGTGACCGTCGTATACTTTTAAAGTGGAATTAAATTCAAAGTAAAACATTTTTTTTCTTCTCTTACTTTAAGGAGTAGCCCTTTAGTAGCACTATATAATGGAATGAAGACGTAATACTGGTTCCAAGGTTAAGGCAATAGAAAAATTATTCGGACGTGACCAAAAATGGAAGGTTTTTCATGGCCATCTAGAAAAATCAGAATCAAAAATTTACCAATATTCTATAAATGCCACTAATTTTAAAATGCTATGCTGCCGTACTAAGCGAAAAAGACGTATCTCGAAAAAAAAAATATCCGAGATTCTTATGGCATCGGATAGCTTAAGAAATTACGAGTCTAATGAAATACTCCAAATGTCGGCATCTTAGTTCAATCATATAAAAAATCTATTAAGAAAATTTCTTCTATCTCAATTTTACAGGTATTTCAATATATTGACATAAACAAAACATCAATTATCTCGAAATGAATTATTTTGAGATAAGTCTTTTTCGCTTAGTACGGCAGTATGGATTTTATTAAATTTCCTTTTATTAGATTTCGTTTGATTGAAAAATTTTGTTTTTGTCCTTACAAAGTATAAATATGACTCGATACGTGACATTGCGAACGTGACATATTTTTCCATTGTGGTTCACTTGGGCAATTTTTCATACATTTTTTGTATTTAAGATTTATATAGTAATTAAAAAATATTTAACATTAATCAATTTTTAAGAAAGAAAGTAGGAAACTTAAGAAATATTTTTCTTATAAGCGTATGAAACTTTTCTTTTTATCAGTTAAAACGTTTCTTACTGTAAAAGGGGTGACACCGCCCCACTAAAAACATATTCTTTCCTCAAGAATTACTTTACCCTCATACCAAATTTAATCAAAATCGGAGTAGGAACTCAACCGTGGCAGCGTTTTTATACCCAGAGGGTATATTCACTTTGTCATTCCGCTTGCAACGCATAGAAGGGGGCGTGGCAGGTAGGGAAAAGTATGTATATTCTTGATCAGCGTCTCCACCTGAGTCGATTTAACTATGTCTTTCTTTTGAAATCAGGTTTACGGGAAAACCAAGAAAGTTAACACAGGTCATACCTTCTTGGCGAAATTGTTTAACGGACATGCCTACCGCCCATACTTTATGTATATTTGCCCAAGTCAATTTTGAAAAAAGTTGCAAATTTTGGTGAAACTTAGTGATTTAGTGCACATGAGAACCAAATTAGGATTAGGCTAGGTATCAAGTTTCCAAAGGTTTGTACAGGAACGTGGCACAGACCTAAATTTTAACTTTTATACCTTCACATTTCGCAAACCGTACAAGATATTGTGCTGAAGTTTAGTAAACGGATACATATCATATATTTCTTGAATTTTGATAAAAGTGGGCGGAATCGGAAAAGCAAGCGTGTCACTTTACAACAATTAAAAATTTTGAGTCTGTTTATCTCGAAATAGGCGTACACAATTTTCATAAAAATTTTAGAGAAGATAAAAATTTTAGAGAAGAACCTAAAATCAGTAGGTTTTGATCAAAATACAATAGAGTGTAGTTTCGATCAAAATACAATAGAGTGTAGTATTGATGCAAACGTTATGAATGATCACTTTTTAGCTCCCAGTGTGTATAATGATGGATCTTCTTACGTCCCAGACAAGAACCTTTTCCGCAAGCTTCAACAAGAGTTCTCGTTTGGAGTTGTAAGTGAAGAAGAAGTAATTAAAGCTATAATTTCAGTAAAGTCTAACGCTATGGGCGATGACCAAATAAGCTTAAAATTTATCAAAATGATCTTATCATTTGTAGTACCTTCTATAATACATATTTTTAATCATTCAATAACAACTTCTATATTTCCGGAGTGTTGGAAGGTGGCAAATGTTACGCCAATTTCTAAGAAAAATAACCCCACTATACCCGAAGATTTTCGTCCCATTAGCATTTTATCAGCCCTATCGAAGGCCTTCGAAAAACTTTTGGCTGCCCAGATAGTTAATCATCTGACTATTAAGTTATTGTCAGAAAACCAATCGGGCTATAAAGCACGACACAGCTGCTCTACTGCAATTCTAAAAATACTTGAGGATATTCGTCCAGCTTATGATAGAGATGAAGTGACAGCCTTGGTACTGTTAGACTTTTCAAAGGCCTTTGATACTGTAAGTCACAACATCCTATTGGCGAAACTTAAATACTACTTTGGATTTAGTAACTCTGCATTAAATTTTCTAAATACATATCTAATTAATCGTGAGCAGAGGGTATTAACAAAAAGTTCATCGTCCCAATTAAAAACTAATAAATCTGGAGTGCCGCAAGATTCAATACTGGGGCCGATACTTTTTAGTATATTTATCAATGACATAATCTACTGTTGCAAAAATTCATCAATACACCTTTATGCCGATGATACTCAGATTTATTTATCCCGACCAATTTGACTTTTTGAAGATTTTGTATGTAGATTCAATGAAGATCTAAAATCTATCGATTTGTGGTCAAAGCAAAATTTTATTATTACATTAAATGCCCTTAAAGCACAAGCGTTGATTATTTCTCATCGTGCGTATGATGTAAAAAATTTTTCGCCATTAATACTAGCTGGCGCAGTCATTAAATATGTAGAGAAAGTTAAGAACCTAGGTTTCTTGATAAATTCACATCCAAGTTGCGTTGATCATATCAATGCCACAACTTGCAAAATATACTATGTTCTGCGCAAGTTATGGCTGACAGCATCAAGCATTCCACAAGAAGCTAAACTTAAATTGGTTAGAACCTTTGTTCCTCTTGTGTCGTACAGTGCACTAGTTTATGGCAATATTGACTCGGTATCCAGGCAGAAATTACAGCTAGCTCTCAACAATTGTGCAAGATTCATACTCAATAAAAGAAAATATGACCGTATATCGGACTGCGCTATAAAGTTACTGAACTATAACATTATTAATTTTCTAAAAATTTGCAATCTAGCATTTATACACAGACTTATCAATACACGCTTACCGGAGTATCTATACAAAAAGTTGTGTTTTACACTATCAAGTCGCACCCATAATCTTTTAGTGCCTAGTTTTAACTTTTTGAATTTGTCAAGACTATTTTTTGTTAGTGCCGTGAAATTAAGGAATATGTTACCAAATGAATTAAAAACCGAAAATCGTAAATGGTTTTTTAAAAGGGCAGTTTTTAGGTTCTACAGTAGTCAATCAAATTAATCAATCTATGTTTATTTAAATTTTATCTATCCTTAGCTTCCGCATTGCTATCTTCTTTCTTTTTTTCTTCTTTAATTCTGTTTATATATTTAAAGATAAATTATTTTCTAATGTTTTATGTTAAGAATATTTTCTATTCCATTGATTGTATAATAAGAAAATGTACTTTATGAGATTTATGTCTTACGGTACTGCCAGAATTTTACTAATAAATTGAAAGTGATATCACTGAAAGGAGTCATCCATACAAGCTTAGCCTGTATACTATAAAAAATAGTTTAAGGGCGTGGTACAGCCCACAATATTTATAAACGTTATATTAAGAAAAATAACAACGTAATCTTTATGAAATTTAATGAGGAGATAAACATACTTGCTGTAAGATCTCTTATTACAAAAATTTGGTCCTATAGTACCTGTGGGCGTGGCACCTCCAATGTAAGTAAAAACCGTTCATTGTTATATATAGTGTGCTATGAGAGTAATCATCATAAAATTTGGTGTATAGATGTCAGGAGGATCGTACGAGAACTCACCACATTTCGTCCAAAATCAGCCTTAGAAATATTTTGTAAGAAAAATGGGATAAAATTACACCAGAGTTGTGCCGTAAATTTGTCGAATCGATGCCCCTGCCATTAGCAGCAGTCCATAGCAATAGAAGGTACCATAGAAAGTACTACTTTTTTTACAAATATTGTTTTAAGTTTGTTGTATAAGACATGAATCTGAAAATTCACATACTTTTGTAAGGTGAATTTTGTAAGTTTTTCCATATAATGCATTGTTTAGTCAAATATAAGTTTTTTTTTTAAAAAGTTTTTGAAATGTGATTTATTAATTAATGTTCCCTTTAGTATAATAGTAAATAAATATGACTGATTTGAACTTTGAACAAAATACTGTTTCTTTCAATCGCATAGCCAAATTCACAAACTTTTGTGAGTAAGTACTCGTATATCCATCAGGACCGTCGATATTAAAATATTGTTTTCGTCTGTAAATATAACATTCTTTCACTCACCTGCGTCGTTATTTTTTGCTGAACATTGTTGCTGGCGAGAGGCATTGAGGTGCGGTACTTCTAGAATTGCCCGTCGAACAGTAGATTTGCTAGCTGTAACATTAGCCAATTCCTTTATTTTCGATGTGGAAAGAGCAGCGTTACATGCTATCTTGATGATTTTGCTCTTATCTTTTGATGTTAAAGCCATCGCAGTCCTGCCTTTATAGTTTTTACCATATGATTCACCTTTTTTTATATAATGGTCAACAACATTTGAACTTCGACCAATTTTTTTAGCGATTTCGCGATTAGAAAAACCTTCAGAGCGTAAATTGTCGATTTGATCTTTTTCTTCATCCGATAAACGTTTTTGTAGTCCCATTTTAATTGATTTATAGAATTGTTTTCAATAAAATAAATCAATTGTTAAGAAAAAGTTTTAAATTCACACTTTCACTGCATAAATTATGCAAAAACACTGAGTGCCTCTAATCGAGTGAACCAGCAAATAAAGCAAATTATAGCAGCTGCAAATGTTATACTTCTACCCAAGAATGATAGAATAGAAGAATACGCATTGCGCATCTCCGTTATTTTTCATGTCATTTTTGAGCGTCATCTGGTGGACGGTTAGAGTTGCCGTGGTATTAGAAATCTATACTCAAGTTACTTTCTTGCTACTAATGTTCCCAAAAAAAATTCTAGTTGCTATTATATAATCATATTATAAATTTTGGGCAAATTTGTGTTTTTCGGTATTGGAACTACTCTTTTGATACTTCTATATTTTGTAATTGGAAAATTAGTTCAAGCTAAGAATTCAAGAAGTAGATGTGAAGACAAATATATCAAAGTGTCTAAAATAAGACTTTTCGATGGACTTAGTTAGGCATGATTGGTATTTATTGTATGGATTAAGTTTATTTTTTAGCAGAAGTGTTTATTCTGAAGCACTTTTGAAAATTAATAATTTGGTTTGCATATATTTTTGACAGATTTTACTCGAATGCTGATATTTGATTTTTTAGACTTTAATGAGGATGGAATGCAAATAACCGAATATTATTTAGAAAAACTTTTAGAACAAGCATATGATGTATATACATCAGTGACAGTGACAGTAAGTAAAATCGCTGTGGTAAATAATGAATTTCATTAGTCAATATTTTAGGATGGAAATATACAGTGACAGTGACAGTAAGTAAAAACACTGTGGTAAATAATGAATTTCATTAGTCATAATGACAGTAAGTAAAAACGCTGTGGTAAATAATGAATTTCATTAGTCATAATGGATTTCATTATTAACCACAACGTTTTTACTTACTGTCACTGTATATTACCATGTAGAAAAATTTTGTAAAATTAATTATTTTAATATAAAGTACACCAACTGCACCAAGGAGTTAAAGTCAAATGCAAATTCAACAAATAAACAGAAGAATGAATGTACAGTCAAATCTTTCACAACACTATTAATCAAACGTATCAGTCGTTGTTGCTTGCCGACTACAGCGAAATAACCGAATGCGCACGATGAGCTATAACCATAGGTGGGCACAAGTTCTTCTGCAAGTTCTAACGAGAGCGTAATTGAGAGTAACGGGAGAGCATTTGAGTATACGTATACAAATGTGAGCGCACAACAACGATTCAATTCTACTTCAGCGGAGTAGAACTTCATATGGTTGTTGTACCACTACATGGAAGCAAAATGTGCATGCATGTTAGTGCCCACCATTGGCTATAACTTACGCATATGTACATACAATATTAAATGGGCAAAGCAGAACGAAAGTTCGTTTTTGGTCTTTGAAATTTCTTAGTTCACTATTCCTCTAGCAAATTTTATGCTTCACTTTTGTTCTGAGCGCGCCATATAAGCTTAAATGGAGTTGAGGAAAAAAGTACTCGGCAACCCTTATGTACTTGGTACAAAAATAGAAAAATGCAACCGTAATCGTCCACCAGATGACGACCTGCGCAGAAGATTTTCATTTTTCAACTCAGAATGCGCAATCTGGTATTCTATCATTCTGGACTTCTACCTACGAAGTGACGTCAGCTGGTAGAGACTTAAATTTTTTTATGTTTCTATAATGAGTAAATCTCGCTCTTGAATTCTTACAATAACAATTGCTGCTAGCTCAAATTTAGTCGAAATATTACACACATACCTCTAATCAAGTGAATCGGTCTGTATGTACATACATACATGCATGTATGTATGTACAATGTATTTTTAAATATTTATGAATGTTTTGTTTTTCACTTCTTTACCCTTAAAAAAAAATTACTCTATGGTAGTTCGTGAGCGTTGATGCACGGAGTGCTATAATGGGTAGCCAGCCATATGGACTTTTTTTCTGTTGTTATTTGTCGGAACCCAGTGTGCCAAATGGATCCGTTTCGAATTCTAATACATACAGCTGTTGACAACTAATTGGAAACGAAATTATTCGATGTGTTATTGATACTTTTTCTCATTTATTTTTCTATGTGTACCAGAAAATTTATGCATAATATAAATGTCGGGCATACCTACATATAAACTTAATAAAAAGAACATAATTGAATTGAAATTCATAGAATAAAAAAATTTTATGAGAGATATTATGCTTTTGGAAACAAAAAAGGAATTTGCAAAAACTAAAAGAGAAACCTGATGAAAAATTCCAGAAACGATATTGTGATATTGTCATTGCTTATAGGAACACTTTTAACCGAATTTGCTTATTAGCATTTCCTTAATCATGGGTAGTGGCCAAAAGTTGTACACCGGACATGCGTAAGTCAATTGTTGAGCTTCGAAGGACGGCGATGAGATATCAGGCGATAGCAACACAGCTAAATTGCTCCAGAAAGATGGTATTCAGTGCACTTGATCATTTCGATAAGTATGACACAGCAAAAAATGTTCCTAGCAAAAAGAGACCTCGTAAGACTTATGGGTGTAAGGATCGTTAGATTGTGCGCAAGGCAAATTTGGATCCTCGTAATACTGCTGCAGACATCCAACGCAAAATAATTGATCACTACGATGCACAAATATCCAAACGAACTGTCGCTCGTCGATTAGTTGAGGCTGGACTCCATGGACGGCAGTTAAGCAGAGGAAAAGTGGCTTACAATTCGCTAAGACGAATTGTAATGGTAAGTATAATGACAAAGCGTATAAAATAAACCCAATTAAAAAATTTCTGCAAATTATCTTGTATACGGCTATCCTATAGTCACACACACAATTCGGCGAGTACATAACTCTATTTGTTTTGATGATGAGCTTCAGAAGCACGTAGCTATTGATATAAAAAAAGAATTTAATTGGAAAATGAGTACAAAACTGTATTTCGTATCTAGGATACATTGAAAATAAAATAGAAGTTTTGATGACAACTTGGAAATTGTCTTTTGTGATAATGAGCTGTGCATTGCTTTGACGGATTCGTAACGTGTTCGAAATGGATGCGTCGAAGCATAAAAAAGCGAAATCCGCGCTGACGGACTCGTAACGCGTTCGAAACGGATCCGCATCCGTTTTTGTGCACATTGGGAATGCGTACATATGCATGTACGTATCTATATGTATGTACATGTCGCGGACAGTTGTCACTGAATATTACTCCTTGTAATTCTTGCTACTCGTAGTTTTTATTACTTTCTATCTATACATGAATGTAGTTCTTGTTGACATGAAACAAGGTCAAGAGCAGATCTGATGATTTATTATGGAATTCACATTAGTCACACAAAAACATTTGTACATATTGTAGCGAAATTTGGTTTATGCTAGAAGACTCTTGAAATAAATACCAACGAAAGAAACTAAACGATATTAGCACCATCTAGCGCAAAATGCTAAAAATAATAAACCGAACAGACGCTGCAGTAAACAATAAAAAGTCAACAACCGAGAGAAATTATCGCCGTCGTACGACGTACAACGCCATCTAACATCTAGCATAATAGCTAGTTCAACGTCAACGTGGTGAATTGTGGATAGTAGTAGAATGCACGCTACAAAGTAGCACTGGTGGGTTGTAGATAATGGTAGAATATACGCCACTTAGAAGGTACTGGATTATTCGAGAGAGTGATGACTGCAGTATAAAAAGGGTTGTCATCTGAGCTGAGGACACAGTAGAATTAAACCAGCGAAGCAGGACAGTTGTAGTTCAACAGTGAAGTGGAACACTTGAATTAAAAGCAATAAAGTGAATACAGTGTGATCCGTAGTAAAGTAAAACAGTTTTCTATACAGTGTTAAATTAATATTAGAATTTGAACGTTAATAAAATAAACCATTTTATAACTAAATAAGTTTGTGTGTTTTTAATTGTTACACAATCCAGTGATCGAACTCAGAAAAGTGTGAGAGATCGAAATTATCGTCAAAGAGACAGAAATTTCGTAACAATTGGTGTCAGAAGTGGGATTGTGTAAAAAGAATTAACAATCAATTAAAAAAAAATAAAAAAAAAAAAAAATAAATAAATAAATAAAAATGGTTAAGTTTGACGAACTAAAAGTGGATCAACTGAAGAAGGAGTTGCAGCAGCTAAGTCTGCAATCTACTGGCGGAAAAGTGGAGTTACAGAAACGCTTACGGCAGGCTCTTGAGGCTCAAGGTGTAAACCTGGAAGAGCATGAATTTTATAGTGATGTATCAGAATCAGCAGCGAAAGTGGAAGAAGCTTCTGGATCAGCGGCAAGTGGTGAAGTTGTAGATATGTCAAAGTTCGAGAAAATGTTAATGGCGATGACAAGCAATATCCAGGCCGTTCGGGAAGAAATTGGTCAGAACGCGCTGCAGATCCATGCGGTTCAGAAAAAAATAGACGAAAAGTTAAGTCAAAATGCACTACAAATGAATAGCAATATCCAGGCGGTTCGGGAAGAAATTGATCAGAGCTTAAGCCAAAATGCACTGCAAATAGACCAAAAATTAAGTCAGAACGCGACGCAGATCCACGAGGCTGTTCGAACGGAGGTTTCCAAAATGGTAGATGGCCTCGATGCAAAAATGATTGAGTTACGAGATGACGTTGAATCATTCAAAGGAGAAGTTCAAAATAATTTTGAGTACGTTAATAAAAGGATTCAACAGTTGGAAATAAGTGAACCAACCACTCAAGTGATAAGAGAAATTAGCGCTGAGAGGCTTAAGGCACCCTCGTACGATGGAACAACGCCATTTAGTGTTTTCAAGCTCCAGTTCGAAACAACATCTGGTCACAATCGTTGGGATAACGAAAGCGCAGCTGCAGCGCTAATTGTGGCATTAAAAGGCGCAGCTGGAGAAGTATTGCAAACAGTTCCAGTGGCGGAGCAGAAAAATTACAAGGCGGTGATGGATGCCTTACAGCGAAAATATGGCAGTGACCACATGAAGCAGATTCACAGATTGGAGTTAAAAAGTCGTATCCAGAAATCTGGTGAGTCCTTGCAGGAGTATGCTGCGGATATTGAGCGATTGGCACACCTTTCCTATCCTGACGAGTTAAGTGTCGTAGCTGAAAAATTCAAAATAGAGGCGTTTATTGACGGCATACGTGACTTAGATACAAAACGCGAAACAATGCGGAGCCCGAAGACAACATTTAACGAAACAGTAATGGTTGCCCTCACTGAAGAGATGATTGCGTTGACATGCCGCCCATCACTGAAAACACGTCGGATAGAGGTGGAGGCTGAAAAGGAAAATTCATCGTTCGCCAGCGGTAGCTTCAGCAGAAAATGCTACAACTGTGGTAAGCAGGGACACATGGCACGTGACTGCAAATCACGATCTACATCACGTTCACCAAGAAGAAAAATTGAATATCGGATGGAGGTGGATTTTAAAAAGAAAAGTTCATCGTTCGCCAGCAGTAGCTTCAGCGGAAAATGCTACAACTGTGGTAAGCACGGACACATGGCACGTGACTGCGCATCACGTCGTAAACGATCTGCATCACATTCACCAAAAAGAAGAATTGAAAATAGGGTGGACGATGGCGAAAATGGTAGCGGGCAGCAGGCGCGTACGTGGAATCAGGGTTCGATTCCGGAGAGGGAGCCTGAGAAACGACTACCACATCGCAAAGAAAGCCAGCATGAAAATGCGGATGCATTTTTCCGTCGTCTATGTAAAATTGAATGTTCACGAACGGAAAATAAAGCTGGAACCATTGATGTGCGCCGTTTGAACGTTTTACCGGAAGAGGAGGTAAGATGGGACCAGCGCAGTGATCGGGATCGTGGTGATCGTGAACGAGAGCGTGAAAGGGAACGTGAAAGAGATCGCGAGCGTGATCGCGAACGGCGTGAAGAACGCGACAGAGAACGAAAGCGGGAACGTGAAAGAGAACGTGAACGAGAGGAGGTTAGAGAGCGCGCTGAAAGAGATAAAGTTGAAAAGGAGGATCCAGAACGGCCAGATAAAGATCGTGAGCGCAGAAGAAGAGAAAGGGAACGCGAACATGAGAAAGAGCGAGAACGAGAGCAGTCACGCCGAGAACGTTCTCGAAGTCGGGAGAAGTCTTCTAGACGTCGTTCTAAATCGCGTAAAAAGGAACGTGAGAAAGACCGTGATAAAGATCGCGACAAGATGAAAGCTCGGTGTGACCTGCGAGCAAATACTGAAAGGTTCAAGAAAGGTCAACTAGTGCTGCTACACAACCCACAACGGAAACGAGGCTTGTCTCCTAAGTTTCGGACTCACTGGGATGGACCTTACCGGATCGTCACAAGGATTAATGATGTTGTGTATCGAATCCAAAAATACCCCGGGAACAAAAGTAAATTAAAGGTAGTCCACATCGAAAGGCTGGCACCTTATACTAGGGACGGAGAGACTCTTGTTCGGGACGAACAAGTTTAAGCGGAGGGCAGTGTAGCGAAATTTGGTTTATGCTAGAAGACTCTTGAAATAAATACCAACGAAAGAAACTAAACGATATTAGCACCATCTAGCGCAAAATGCTAAAAATAATAAACCGAACAGACGCTGCAGTAAACAATAAAAAGTCAACAACCGAGAGAAATTATCGCCGTCGTACAACGTACAACGCCATCTAACATCTAGCATAATAGCTAGCTCAACGTCAACGTGGTGAATTGTGGATAGTAGTAGAATGCACGCTACAAAGTAGCACTGGTGGGTTGTAGATAATGGTAGAATATACGCCACTTAGAAGGTACTGGATTATTCGAGAGAGTGATGACTGCAGTATAAAAAGGGTTGTCATCTGAGCTGAGGACACAGTAGAATTAAACCAGCGAAGCAGGACAGTTGTAGTTCAACAGTGAAGTGGAACACTTGAATTAAAAGCAATAAAGTGAATACAGTGTGATCCGTAGTAAAGTAAAACAGTTTTCTATACAGTGTTAAATTAATATTAGAATTTGAACGTTAATAAAATAAACCATTTTATAACTAAATAAGTTTGTGTGTTTTTAATTGTTACACAATCCAGTGATCGAACTCAGAAAAGTGTGAGAGATCGAAATTATCGTCAAAGAGACAGAAATTTCGTAACAATATTATGACAACTATTGTTCCACAGCAGTTAGCAACATATTAAAATTAATTAACTTGTCGACGTTGTTCTGAGCGAACTTCAAGTCGATATGTACTCAATTTTTTGATGTGTGACATATAAGGCCTTTGTCGACATTTTGCAACTTCGTCAACAATTTTCAGTTTTCTTATGTACATTTTTGAGCATCGATGTGATTCAAAATGTTTAATTCTATTCAACATTTATACGACTTTTTCAAAATGTCCCGACTTTTTCAACTTTGTCAACTCCTTCAACATTTCAGCTAAGTACAGTCTATTTTTATGGAATACAGTCGAATTAACATTAGTAAAGTTCGCTCTCTGGTTGAAATTCAATGATTACAGAGACAATACAAAGTGTTCAGTATCCTTTTACCTGATCATCATCGCTCTCAAAAGTAAAAATTATGCTTATCCCTAGCCCTAAGCCTATCTCTATCCCTTCCTTAGGGTTCAATACATCCATACCAAATTTCATCAAAATCTGTCCATTAGTATAGTTGTGAAAACAAGTTTCCTGGCTAAGGGCGTGGTACGGCCCATTCTCAGGGTTCAATTACCTTTGTACTAAATTTAATCTTTTACTTTTAAAGGCGCAGCACTGCCTAGTATGGAAATAAAAAGGAATAGTTTAGTTTAAGGAACACGATTTTCTTCAAATTTTAGTATGTTGTAGAGTTCAGCATGCAGATCAAGAATATATACATACATATGTTGGGTGCGGAAACGCCTCCATATTTTTTTTAGCTGTAAAATTGTTTACATCCAATACTGTTCGTCGTCCGTCGGTATTGTGGGTGGGTGCACAACAACGCCAGCATTGTATGCTAACAACGAACATGAGATATTTTTAGCATAAGGCCGACGCTAAAGTGCTTATAAAAATTCAGCACTTACATGAATATTTAATATTTCCATTGCTTCTTGTCCTAACTGATATTTTGGCATCTTCCACTGATGCAGGTTGTTAAAATTTGCGCTAAAAGTGAATCTAAACGTCTCTGTATATTTTCATTCTTCATCCGAGGGTATATTGTTCCATCATAGCAAGGTCGACACAGGACAATGACACTGATCAAGAATATATGTATATATATGTCCTAAGTTTGCCATATCCCTTTAAAGGTGTTACAAACGAAAGCACCAAAATTATATAACCTATGTATATAGGTTATAGAAATAATCATTTTAAAAAATTAAATAAATACAACAATCTGGCAATGCTGTCAAGTAAATTTGAGCAGTAAACATTTCTTATTGCTTCTCAGCTCTCTCCATCTCACTTGCTATCATTTTGTTGTTTCAGAAAACTTTGGCAGCTATGCGCAAAAGTGCTGATTTTAGCCATTTATCAAACTACACGTGTACACGAACGTTCCATCGCCTTGTGTTCGCATTGGAAAACGTAAATTTGTTTGTATGCATTCAGTCAACTTTTGAGCTGCACGAAGTAGGGTTTTGCTAAAATAACTTTTTTGTCATTTATTAAAATGGTTCAACGCAGTTGGGTTTGGCAGTATGCGGAAAGAAAATTTGATCGTGCATTTTGCAACTTGTGTCCGGAGGATAAAAATGTATTCGCATGTCCAGGGGGCACAACTGGCTCACTGGGCAGACACTTAAAGGCAGTGCATAATATCGTGCCAGGGTAAATTTGCTTTACTACTTTTCAAATGCTTAGAAATTCACTTGAATACAATTTGTAGCTTAAAAAATGCAGGTTTAAGCGGCATGGCAGATATAGCAGTTTTATCAGCATTAACTAGTACAGAGTTGCAATCGAACAAAGTTCGCCAATATGCCGAAAAACCCTCATACACCTCAGAGCAAAACAAAAAAATTCGTCAAACTGCTGAAATAAAGAAAGTTCATAAAAATCAGAAACTTCAAGTAAAAATGAAATTGCAACAAATTTTCCTTGAGCAAGTGCCGAGTGGGTGCGTTGTGGTAAGTTTGATTTTGATAAAGTTCATTGCCATTTAAAAACTTGTATGAGAGGCTTTTCCAAACAAAGAAAAATGCTACTTCACATATAGTGCCGACGGGCAAATTTATTTTATGGCACCTCTTAAGTGCACAAATATTCGTTTAGTGGACTTCCGTCCCTTCATGTACTGAAACGGCATTACTGGTTACTTAGCTCCTACAGACGATCGTACTTACTTTTCTTCCACCCTAATGCCGGCATTGTCAATATCGTCGCTCGGATAAATTCTGAGGCAATAAAGGAAAACAGCTAAAGTCCGCAATCAAGCAAATGTAGTTTATGCTAATTTTTCATAAGTTCTTAGTGAAATTTCTTTTCGGTTTTTCAATAATTTGTTAGTATTTTTTTGGAACTTAGTACATATGACGAAAATTTATTTGTGCGACGATATATGTATGTATGCATATTTGCTCAAAAATATTATTTAAAAAAAATTTTTAATGAGTTTCTCAGTCGCAAAACCTGCTTCATACATTCGTTCTTGAGAACTAAATTTTGAATAAGTTCCAAAATATTCATAACCCGTCAATATTAGTTCAATGTTTCATATTTGCACTTTTCGATTCACAATGTATCCAAAATAATAGCTTCGCTGTACCCATACATATATATTTTTGTATCAAGTTACTGAGCGATTTCAACTACATAAGAATTTTCAGATAAAAAGAAATTAAATTGAAAAAAGTTTTAAATCCTTAGATCGTAAAAAATTAGCTGGCAACACCGCGTTAAATGCTATCTCTGCCAGTTTCAATTTGCAAAGAGAGCAGTGTAAATTTGTGTTTCACTCTGCAATTGTGCAAAACATATGCAACCATTTAGTACTCGTGATACACTGCATAATTTACGTACAAAACTTCGTCGCTGTGATACTTTGTAGATTTTACAATATTTAATAAGAAATTGTTAATTTTTAATATGGGAAGAAACAAATACAACATCGATTTCAAATGGAAAATTATAAAAGCCTTTCAAGATGGTATGACACAGAGAGGTATAGTTGATAAATTTAAAATTAATAAATCAACAGTCAGTAGAATTCTTGCTAAATATCAGAATAATGTATCTTTCGAAACTGTTCATGCTGGAGGTCGACCGCGTAAAACCGATCAGAGCACGGATAGAAAAATTTTTAATTTAATTGCCCGAAATCCAAATATTTCATCTAAAGAAATAGTTAGAGACCTTAAATTAGCCGTCGCTCCGAGCACTGTTCGTCGTCGTGCAAGGGAAGCAAAATTAACTGGAGCAACTCAAAAGCCTGTACCTACTATGGTATCTTCTCAAATAAAGGTAAGACTTGTAACATTCTTGTGTGCTATAAATTCTTCGAATTCCATAACTTCGGTTGACGATACTGTCTGTATGTAGCTGCGCTACCAATGATGTATGAAATACATTTTAAAGTTTGTTTAGTACAAGGCCCGTCGTGAACGTCTTGTGGGACAGTTAAAATATGTTGATATATAAGTAGGTAAATATTTTTTTTGGCGTATTTTGCACTTAGACTTACATCTTATTCAATTAACGCAAGAATTGAAGCCTGTCGATCATCGAATGCGTGGAAGACTTGGAGCAAGATATGTATATTGAATGAGGATTCTTTGATCAAAATATTGAGTCGAAAGTCTATAGGGCTTAAGCCAATTTTACATGAGCTCTTTGCAAAATGTCTCCGTTGTATTTAAGCCTCAATATATACACGCACAAAAACCGCCCAAAGGACAAAGGGTAATTTCACGCAGAAGCTATGGAAATTCGAGTTTAATTCCATTTGACTTAGCTGTTTTTCTTTGTAGCCACGGAATCGGTGTGGAGTTCTACTTTCGTACAATTTTACACGAAACGTGATCAAAATTATGAAATTATAGGTACTGGATTTAATTGGATTACAAACAACACGGAAAAACAAATAAGTCACTATAATAAGTCAATTTATATGCATTACATCATGTCTTTAAAAGTCTTTAAACTATGCGATCGTTATTCGTAAGGTGTATCATATCAAATTTGAACGGTGAATTCAATTGTTATTATTATTCTACTTGCGAATATTTGACCATTGATTACTTTTATGAAACTTTAATAGAATTTTGTGTATTTTCGTCACAGTTTAAGTGTCTTCTTGTTTGTTTCAATTTCATTCAAGAGCATTAAATTGTTGGAAGAATAATAAGTAATAGGATTATACAAGTGAAATTATTTACAAAGCACTCCACCCTCAGTATTTTTTTTTTTCACTTTTTTAAATTTAAGTTATATTTGTTCTTGTTGACTGATTATTAATAACAATTCGAATTATTTTTGATTGAAATTACAGTCATACGAATTTCAATAGTAAATTTTTTTTTTCCATTACATATCAATTAAAATTATACATACAATAGCTAAACTTGAATATTTGCTCAAAGTCCCATCCTAATTTTTGCTTAAAATTAAGAAAATAGAGCCGGATTTATGGATATAAGGCTTAGGTTGACAACTTTTTTTCAGAAGAAATTTATTGTTCTTCAAAAGTGTGCCTACTGACTACTATTATTGAATTAATATGAGATCCGTATTATGAAAATCGATTCAGGGATTCTCAACGCAAACGATTTTTTTGAAAGATTATATCCCCTCCTTCCGACATGTATGTCTCCGAAGCTAGATGCGTCCCCCAACTTCTGATTCCAGATTCTGTTGTCAGTATTAAAAGCCCCGTAAGAAAATAATGGTTTAATACAGAAAAAAAGGGGCTTCTAAATTTGACAACGGAACCGGAGAAAAATTTCAAGTAAAATTATGAACCAATTCCCCACTGAGATCGCGTGTTCAGACACCTTTGAATTATTTGTTCTGGAAATATGTAAAGTCTCTGGCTTGTGGGTGCATTCCAGTGAAGTTAGACCATTTGGAAGCCAATGTGCAGCGTGGTCTTGCCGAGATACAGCTCGAGATATTCGAAAAAGTGGTGGAAAATTGTAGCTAGAGACTGTTCTATATTCAGCACTCATATGTTCGAGAACATTTTCAAATTGTAAATGGCATAGAATAATTTACAAATTAAAGCTACGAAAGTAGTCTATCTGAAAAATTTTTATAATAAAAAAGAAAAAAAAACCTCACTTTTTTCATTTTTCAAACGAATTGCAAGCTATCAGAGCACAAGCACAATTTCAGAAGAAACTTTTTGAATATTTAGATAGACTGATTTAATTAATTTAATTAATTTAAATTTAAGCTTAATTCATATTTTCAAAAAATTTTTTTTTTAATAAGAAAATTGTTAGCAAAAAATGTATGCTTATAAGATTTAAATATTATCTTGAAGCATTATGTAAAATTTAATAAAAATAATGAATAATAATCTAAAAAGAAGCGGAGAATAAAAGTAAAGAACCACACACATACACAATCGTATGCATTTTCGTTCAATTTTATTGCAAGTTTCTTACTGTTTTTTCGAATGACTTCTACATTTTTTGGCCGATTTCCGCAAAATTATACTTCAAATATTTGCAAAAGAATAGTCTTTCGTTTTTAATCTTAAAAATGTGAAAAAGAAAAATTTTTTTATTCAAATGGAGCAATTAAAATTTTGTGATTTTTAAAAAAAACCAAAAAAGTCAGTTTTTTTGAATTTTGAGCGCTAGTAACTCCATCAAATCTTATCCGATTCAGACAAACGGTATATTGTTAGAAAGGGAATACAATCTTTTGAATGTTGAAAAGCGTTTTTGAGTCGAAAAAATATTCATGGAGATATGGCCAAATAAATGAAATAAGTGCAAAAAAAGGGGTTTTTCGGGGATATCTCGAAAACGATTCTTAACAAAAAAAAATGGTTGCCATTTTTGGAATCTACGCCCCAAAATACATAGAAAAAAGTCTATGAGAAACCAGATATCGAGATGAACTCCAAATTTGTAAATTAGTGTGGAATACGCGTGCAGATAAGACGTGCTGCACTACATAAATTAATTTATTTCTAATAGTAATAATAGTTTGACCATTTAAAAAAACTACGTTTTCGATAGAAAATTTGATACAGGGTGGGGGAAATCATTTAAAATTGTTTATAACAATATTAATTTGTTAATAATTTTTTAATAAATAATTTTTTTCTTAAAGCTCGTTTGTTTTACTTTAAAATGAAGATAAAATAAATTTTCTACCTTTAACAGAACCGGAGTTATGAATTTTTGAAAGTGAGCCTCCATGCCAAAAATCACAAAATTCTCAAAATTTAAATTCGCTCTATTTTGTAAGAAAAAAAACTTTTTCAATAAAATCCTCGAACACGTATATCTCGTTTTTCGATACATAAAAAAAATTTCAGCCAAATCAAAAATGTGTCGTCCGAAAAATGTTCGGTTTGTAAAAGACCGTCCCATGTACGAGTTCATATTTTTGGTTCTATAATATAATTTGTTATTCATTTCGTAACTATTTTCCAAATTCGCGTCCAAACCTCAGCTGAAATCATTATAGCTCCGAAAACTGAAACTATTTACATATAAAAGAAACGCTGAAAAATTCACTTTCAAATATTCTACAACTATCTTAAAAGTCATATTTTTGTATCTTAAGCAAGCTAAAAGTTATGTAAAAATTTTAATTTCAAAAACAATTCAATAAAGAAACCACGTGATGAAATATTTATTTTCATTGCAAAATGTTCGTCAGACACCAAAAAAATAATAATCTACTATAAACTCAAGCTTTGCATACTTTTTTATTTAGGTCGCCCTTTAAAACACCTACATAGGCGAAAAAATCGGTTATATGGGAGCTATATCTTAAACCCAACCGATTTACACCATTTTTATGTCAATGCTGTTAAATATAAATAATAACATTTATGAAATTTCATTGACCTAGCTGCTATAGTTTTTGAGATATTAGTTTAGTACTGCTAGATTGACAAAATAACACACTGTGGACCAGTGCTGTCGTTTCGAAAAAAACATTTAAGTGCTCAATTTAATATTTTTGGGTAGTACTTTGTGAAAATGGGTAGTACTACACTAATATATTTGTACTTACACCTACTCATAATATGATAGTAAGAAAGTATTAATAAAAGTTAACAGTATTTGTTGAAATTCATTTATTATAGTATGTATTTATTGCATGAAGCTATTTGAAGGACAGATTCTTTTTCTATGTTGGTACCAGCTTTGGTTGAATTGGCGGCTTCTGCTTTCGACTTTATTAGAAACATATAATAAAAAATAAATCATTTTCCTATCAAGTTATACCTTGGTAAATTTGTGGCATACTTTTCAATAACAGCAAAAGAAAAAATTACATTAATTTTATATACATATTTAAAGACGCGCACAAGAAAAATTAATACAAGCGAAATTAGTCGCGTTCTAAAGGTATGAATCTTTTATGAATCATAAATTATGATCGTTCATAGTTCAATTGTAAGGGTTGATGCGATGCTAAAATTTTTCTTCTTTCTCATAAATTTTTGAGCGACTAATGTCAAAATTAGTAAACCAAAATAATGAGCGATGATTTTGACACTTCAAGAATTAAATATTTCAGTTTCAGGGATGAGTTTAATAACTTGCATGCCATTATAATTGAAGCATGACAGATCAAAGAATGGTAGGTTAGTGCAAATTGCGGATTGGTTGAAACAAATTTTGGGTAGTATAAATTGAGGGTTGGGTACTAGAGTAGTACGCGTGGCTGAAGGGTAGTACAAAAGCACTATTGTAGTACAAACGACAGCACTGCTGTGGACCGGTCTCGTAAAAATTCCAACAAAAAACAAAAACAAAAGAACTCGCTGCTGCTCCAAGACAGACAGTCAGCCAGCAAGTAACAACAAAATATACGTAACCCCAACAATGCCCTTAAAATCAACAACAGTAATAACAAGCAAAAGGCAAAGCAAAGAGCAAAATTGAGTTTTTTTTTTGTTTATACGAAAAACACAGCAAAATACAAAAAAAAATAAAACCGAATGAATGAACGTAAGAAAGAAAAATAACAAAAACACGACCTAATAGTCCGGGAGCCCACAATCCTGTAAGTGCACTTACACGGATTTCAAAATTTTTTATAATAAAAGATAGTTAATAGAAATACGAACAAAATAAGCCTGGTATGACGAGGTGTATCCTGGCACCAGTATTTTTTACATATTTTTTTATTAGTAATAATCATTTTTAATTTGCACTTATCGCGGAAATTAATTTCAACTAGCGCATTTTATTCAAAATTTAATGTCCTTTCAGAAAAAAATGGTATGACAGCTGCCATCGTGGCAACAATTTCTGTCATACCTATTTTAAAAACATATGAGTGATAAAGTTTTACCCTTATCACGGAATAACTTTTTTTTTTTAATTTCTTCCTTTTTTTGTCTATTTTACAATTATTTCGGTATGACAGCTCGCAACTTGACCAAAACATCTGTCATACCAGTTTGAAATCGAGCTCTGACCCTCTTAAATTATAAAAATGGAGCGTGTTGTTATTTTGGAGTAATTTTCTTTCTTTTGAAATAGGTTTGTCTTTATTTTCTACGTTCGATATAGATAATTATCATTTACTATTATATTATTTATATTATTAAATATCAAATACAATGAAGCAGTGGTGAACAAACTTGAATTCTACATGTTAGCATGTCGTTTATGATTCTCATATCAAGTAAATCAGAGAGGTTGAGAGTTTATTGAGAACCCTGCATAACTATTTCTCCCTCTGCTTTCCAAAAGTTGGAATGTACCTATTCTTTCTACTACACAATATATTTTACCAAGGTTACTCTAGAGCCCTTTGTAAGTGTCTAGGTCATCCTGTCCCTTCAGTCAGCTGCTTTCATGCTTGTTGAACGCTTCGATTAGTGTAGTGCGTTCAGTTTTTTAATAATATTCGTTGTTTTCACGAATTTAAAAGTACCCTAAGTGAATAAAAAAGTTTTTATATAGTCATAAAAATAAGAAAACGTATTGAATAATTAAATTTTTCAATATTGTACATTTCTATCTTGTGACATACTTCTTAAAGTGTATTTTACAGTATATCATTACAAAACTGTGTACAATTTCTTCAATTTTTTGATTAATATTTCATAATGAAGTGTTTCATCTGTAATAAGTCTTCTACAGCGAATGAAAAAATTATTCAATTTGAAAACGATGAAAAACTGAAAAAGTGTCAACGTATTCTTAATTTCAGAAAAATAAAACAATTTAAATATAGTGATTTGAATTTAGATTTTGACAATTTTAGTGAAAGTGGTTACCATTTATCGTGTTATAGAAAATTTACACCAATACCAGCTAAATACAAAGAAGAATTTAATCAGATGGAGCAAACTGTAAGTAAGGAATTATATATTATCAATGTAACTTCTTGCATATCAATTTACGAAAATAGAGTAACAATATATATTACTTTCTTATGATACTCATAGATTCTGTTTCCCCTTACGTTTTCAATTATACTCGATAAAGTAATTTATATATTTTATGATTGTATTTATTTTTAATTTGATGAAATGGTACATGAGCATTTCAATGCTGATTCTGCTTGCGACTTCTCTATACTTAAATGAAATTGTCATTCTTTTAAGCAAATAACAGTTCATTAAAAATAATGTAACACTGTATCGGCGGCAAAAAAATATGGGGTGATTTTGCAACTTTAAAGTACAATATCGGATTTTTTTTAATTTTTTTACCGTCAATTTTCAACTTTTTTGTAAGAAAAAAAGAAAAAAAACTAATCACGGATTCGAATTCCACGTTTGATAATGACTGTTTGAAATAAAAAAAAAATTGAATCACCTTAATATGCAAATTTGTCGACTAGAATTCGAAAAAAATTAGGTCTGTTAATTTAGAAATATGCAGATATCTTGGTTTTGAAATAAGATAATGATATGTGGATTCGGCATTATTTTAAGAAAATAACAGTACATTAAAAATGATGTACCATGGGATCGGCGGAAACATAATATTTGAGGTGTTGCAGCTAGAAATTGGAAAATCGGTACTTTTTTACTTTTGTCCGGTCAATTGTCAGTTTTTTTATGAGAAAGAAAGAAGAAGAAGAAAAACAAATTACGGATTTGAATTCCTCGATCGATAGTTTCCCGAAAACCATACCCACTTTGTTGAAAAATCTTATAACGTCTGTCCCTTACACCATTTTTTAAATCAATATTTTGGAAAATGGGTTGCTTAATCAAAACAGAGGGCGCTAATCCAGTTTTCGATATTAACCTTAATCCTAGTAATGGGCTTTGTCCAGACATATGTATAAGGCTACTGTAAACCGCTGACACATCGTGAAAAAATAAAAAAGTTTTTATTTTGAACCGCTCTAATGTACATATACTTATGTATGTGCATATCGAGCGTTTGCTGGAAGACCCTCATAACTCAAAAAACAAAGTTGGAGAAAAACGCATTTACATAAAGTTTTCAATAATTTACTTTTTATATGAAAATAAATTAAAGCATAAGATAAGTTCATTCGATACCTGTCTGAATTTTGACACAAAATAAAACATGAAATGGCAGTTATCTCTGCATAGTTAAATCAAAAATACTTTTTTTTGAATTATGATAGTCTTCCAGCAAACGAGCAATATAATGTGAACTGATGATTATAATTTTTGAGATGAAACACTAGTATGAGATATAGTATATGTATTCACAAACTGTCCATAAGCTATGTGACCTAATTTCTGACTCTTTTCCACGTACCTCAACGTAGTCCTTCACTGGATAATCCATTCTCCTTCCCCAGAGTGGTTTATAAATTTTTCTATTAACAATAGAAGATTAACTGCCCCAAAATTATTATAATTGATGCGTATACTCGTATAATGAACACAATGAGGTTTGTAAGCCCTCAATGTATCTTTTTCTGAAACTACCCTAACAAGCAAACGTAAGTAGTTTATGGACAGTGTCTTATAGCAGAAAAAATGTTAGAAATTGAATTCGGGGACTATTAGCAACAGCGTTGCCATTAACCCGAAAAATATTATGTCACGACGACTCCAAAATTATGTCAGTGACATAATTCTCTGGCGAAAATTAAAAAATAAAAACGTAAACAAAAACTCCTTTATACACACTTATTTTGCTCCATCCAATAATTTTAGTAATAAACAAATATACTGAATCCTTGTAAATCATAAAATAGTCAAATTTATTTATTTTAAACATAACAGAAACGTATGTAAATGTAAGGTAAATGCCTAGAAGAGGGAACCGTCGGTTGGAGAGAGGAGGGAGTGTTGATGATCTTGGATAGTACTATAAGTGCTTGGAGGTGGAGGCACGGGGTGGAAGTAAAAAATCGAATATTTCTCAAATCGAAAATTTGAATGAAAAATAAATTTTATACGAAATAAAATTTGAAATATTTTGGTAGATATCAGGAATGACTTCCGATGTACGCCATAACAACAATATACATATATAAGTTTTACATTTTTCACCCCCATCCCCTGCACCCCCTTCTCCAGTGTCTCCACGTCTGCGTCCTCACTGCTTATCCATCAAAATGGAATCATTCAAACTCCCTCCATCTTCTCACTCTCCTTCGACCGACGGTCCCATTACATAGACATTTACCAAAAATAGGCAGTTTTTTAAAAACCACATTTAGTAATTCTTAAACTTCATTAAAAGCTAAGCAAGTTTCATAAAATGTTTCACTTTCATTTTCACAATCCTTGCAGTATTCTTTACTGCCTACAATAGATAACTTGCAGCCTTCCATATCGAAAACAAATTTGCAAGGGTATCCAACAGCTTAAATGTATTATTTTTTTTATAGTTTTTTTAGCACATTTGGCCCTGGTTTTATAGATTTACGAAATCGGAATTATACGGAACATTTTAGAATACTTTTTTTTTCGTCTTAGCATAATAAGATAAGAGCTCTTTTGCGAAACCCAATTATTTGAACTAAAATTATGTCACATATTTCATTGGTCATTTTAAATTATGTCACCTTTTATGTCAGCATAATTCTTTTTTAAACCATGTCACCACAAAAAAATTTATGTCACAAGTAACATGAATTATGTGGCAACACTAATTGGCAACGGTTTTAGATATTTTAGAAGACGGGCACTAGCAACCAGTGTTGCCACTGAGAAATTTATTTTCCTACCAAAATTTTCTCGAAAACCTACCAAAATCGTTTGTAACCTACCAAAACTTTACAAATTAAAAAAAAAAATCTTTTTGCAGCATTGAATTCGTTTATTAACATTTAATGCTGTTTAAAATACATATTCTAGTATGTCGTCGTTTAAAATGCTTAACCGCATATAGCACAAATTTTCTGTTGCTAAATCGTTCACATCAAAAGTCGGGCAAGTGTGCGCAAAAAGTTACCACATGACATGACACATGCAGCGTACAATTAAGCGATGAACGTTAGAAGAAAGAAAAATAGTAATTAAAATCATTTTGAAGGCAAAAACGATCGCAAAGTTACAAATTTTGCCAGCGGTTCACGGTATTATTAAATGATATAAAGAGGACAAAAGGATTTCAAATAAACAACGAACGGTGGCAAAAAAAAAAAACGTTTAGCTCGAGAGACGAAAAATGTACCATCCGAGAAATTTTTAAAAATCCATTCATATCATCTACTCAAAAACTTACTGTAATGGTAAAACTAATTTTCATTAAGAAGTCTATGCCGTTCGAAAAGTTCTCCGGAAAAATAATTTTAATGGCTGAGTCGCACAGGATAAGCCATGCATCAACAAAACAATTTCGCTTGAATTTCGCAAAAGAGCACATTTTAAAATATTCTCCTTTTGGAGCATGGTAAACACACCCTAAGTGATCGGGGTTCTGAAAAGAGCCATATTTTAGCCTGACAATAACCGTATACTTACAGTCCGTTTTTAAAATGCTATTTATTAAAGCCCACAAATTCAAATTTATTATTCCGGAAATATTTTTTCTAATTATGTCATCTTATGTACATAAAAAAAGTTTAGTTCTTAGAACTTAAGACCTTTTTTAGCGACCCGATTTTGATCACAGCTGCGATCAAAAAAATTATGTTATTAATAGCGCTAGTAACTTATGTTTCTAATACGCCGGGTCTGAGCATACATGCAACAATTTAGATGTGCGATCAGTCGCAACACTATTTCGTCACATTGTACATGCACATGCGTATTCCCTAAACGTAATTTGTATGCAAGAAAACAGAGACCATACCCACTTGTTGAAGATAGGGTTGGTAAAAGCTTATTTCCAGATGTAAATATTTGCTTCCTGATTCGAAAAACTTCACGAAGAAATTTCAATTTTCGATTTTCATAAAAATTTATCCTAAATCCTACCAAAATCAGATTTAACCTACCAACCTACCAAGAGGAAAAAAACCTACCCGATTTGGTAGGAAACTACCAAAAACGGCAACGCTGCTAGCAACCTTACTCATTGGAACAATGAGAAAAGAGAGGAGATAAAACCAAAGCGCACAAATGTATAAAATGCTTCGAGAGAGTCGATGGGCGATTGTGAAGAGAATTAGGATTGCCGCAATAAACAGAAGACAACGAAAGCAAGAAAAGTAAAAAATAAAAACACTTTGACCAAAACAAGAAAAAAAGTGTAACTTTGAGAGAGGCGTACTATGAAAATGCAAAATACAGGGTGTGTTGGTGTTGAGTTTATTTTTTAAATGATGTATCAGTGAATTTGCTCCCATTTAAACTTGGTCATTTAGAACTGGGTCTTTAATACTGGGATAGTTTTAATCAACAGATTTTCTTGTGTCTACTATGCATACGAAAGCTATTGCTAACTTAGATTCAGATAATAACATTTTTAAATGTGCCCTACGGTATTATGGTTCTAAACATTAGTTCGTAGTTGTTGCTTTTTCCACACAAAACGTCTTTTAAACGGCGAGTGTAACTTAACTGTCCCTCTCAATCGTGGTGTATATAGGGCTACCTATAATTTTTAATTTCATAAAAATAACTTTGATGAGCAAAAAAAAAAAAAAAAGGTCCTCACTTCAGTTCAAATATTTTATTTTACAATGCAAACATCGAAAGTAGCAAAACCATCCAAAAGTAGCACATTTCGACTCAAACGTAACAAAGTAGCAAAGTAGCACTTTTGCTACTTTAGTATCGCATCTGGTAGCCCTAGGTGTATAACATGTACATTAGACATGTTCAAATAAACTTATGTTCTAGAATTCTTCGGGAACGCTTAAAATTGGATAATTTACTCATTTTCGAGTATATACTTAATCAAAAAGAAAAACTGGTTGCTACCAGAGTTGCAAAATTATCTCTATTCGATTTGAGTTAAAAAATTAAGAAATATGCACTTTTTTATGTATAAAATTATTTATTTTTAATTTTTTTTTTTAATTTCATTTTCCTGTTCTGCACATAAAGAAAAGCCGGAAAATCTCTTACCGCTATTTTACAAACCTATATACAAGCCAATATATAATAATTTTTGGACCAAAAGTTGAATAAATTTTTTTTTGTGTTCACGTTGAAAAATACACTTCAAACATAACAGTGTAAAGAAAATTTAATTATTTTCATATTTCTACCCATTCTATGTTTTTCATCAATCCCTTCTATACAGTTGCGATTTTTCACTGCCATTTTCTTATAATTCAGTTTTCATTAGAATCTCAACTGGTAGTTTGATAAAAAATTTCAAACAATTTCTTTCTTTTTTTTTAATTTGACGTTAAAACCAGTAAAGTTCTAAATATACCTATAATGAAAAAGTGGCCTTCCTGAAGCACCATGTATGTGCATATGTACGTATCTATAAGGCACCATATTTAATTTTCGTTACAATTTCTAGTTTTAAACTTTTACTTTATGTATTAAAATTGCGAGGCACCCTGTATATGGTTATGACAAAATTTTTGTCCAAAAATAAATTGCCCAATTAATGGGTGTAAAATTAATTCTTAGCTGACATTTCATCTTTTTCATGAACATCGTAATGAGGAAATATAAGTTTAAGACTTCTACATAAATATCCAATTTCAGTGCTGTATTGTGTTTGGTAGTGGGTGTGTAATAAGGCCATTAATCATCACCATCATAGTTTTACGGCACTTTCCACCACCAACGCAAGCAAAGAGAGAATGAAAAATTATTTTTTCTGTATATGGCTTTATTGCTTTTTTTTTTTTTGAAAGTGCAATAAGACCAATGTGTTCCAAATTTGTTTGCTAAGGCAACAGTACATTTTCTCTGCCCAAAGTGAACAGATTTCCGCGAAGCACGTTTTGTGTGTTGTGAAATATTTGTGAAAAAATCAATTTGTTTGTTTTTTCGCCAAAAATAAAAAAAAAGTGTCATGTTTGGTGAATATCAAAATAAAAGTGGTTCAGAATCATCATCTGGTCAATTTCTTGAATATCGACCTAAAAGGAAAACTGTAACAGAATCCGGTGGTCAAACGTCAGAGAATGGACCTAAAAGTAAAAACTTTGCAGAATCCGGTCAGATTATAGAATATGAGTTTTTGCCAGGCCTCAGAAAAAATAGCACTTTGCTGCATACCATATTCCCGCTGAGAAACAAATATATAAATATAAACACACGCAGGGTAATACCAAATATTACATTTGCTATCAAAAAAAATGTCCCATTTCAGTTGCCATCGACTTGAGCAACCCAATTTATATTCGTCGAACAAATAAGATCATAATGCACAATCACGAGCCTCAAGATAATCTTGTGAAGAAAATGGCAATAGTTAATAAGATAAAAAATGAATGTGCAAATGCTGCAGGAATGGAAGGCGCTAAAGTTCGCGATTTGTTCGAAGAGCAGTGTAAGAAATTTGAAGGCTCCTCAGATTTGGTACAATTTGACAAGATACGAAGGCAGTTGTATAACATCAAAAAGCAAAATAATGCTAAGGACTTGGATAGTTTTTATCATATGGTAAATATTATTTTAAAATATGACATATTGTTCAAAAGATTTTCTTAAAAGATGCTGTATGTAAAACTTTTAGTACAAAAATGAAAATTTTTAGAAAGGTTCTTGATAGAGGACTGCATGAGTACGTTTTTTGTTTACAAGTAACTCGCTTTTTAACGAATGGGAATGTGACCAACAAGCGATTGGGAATTAGAGATATGCGCAAGTGCACTTGCTGTGACGCCACCTTCTTTTATTTCTACATTCTTGGAATTGACATTTGGCTTATTGCGTTTTTAAATGTTGATTATTGGTATGTTATTTTTTGGTTTTATGTTAAAAAAAAAGGTAAGGGGCCGTCCAATAGTTATGTGAGATGTTTTTTTTTTTTTTTTTGAAAATTCGAATCCCCCATTCCCTTTGTGAGGGTTGGTGAGTTCTGGCGGTACTTTCTCCTCACTTCCGTGAGACTATAATAATCACCTCTATCATGAATATCCGGAGGAAAACTATTCTCTCGGATTTTTTGGTTTCTCGAGAGAAGTATTTTGCGATCATAAATAATTGCGGATTGGAAAACTTCATATCCTGCGAAAATATTTCCAATTACTTCCATTCAGTCCAAAATCACAGTTGCATTTTTTCATATTTGATATTAGCTCATCAGTAATTTTGCATATTTGACATTAGCTTACCTGTACGCTGAACAATTTTATAAATAAAAGTGAAGTGCATTTATCTATATCACAAAAAAAAAATCACCTAAAATATAGTATAGCATAGCTTGATAGTTTGACATCTACTTTTACTGTATTCGAATTGGATTCCGTGTACTGGACCAATATCAGTAATTGCTCTTTGTTTGTGTTGCTAGATCTTGTAAATATGTTAAAAAAAATCTTTTTATCAAATAAAATTACAAAATATTGCTAGCATTGACTGTTTCCTCATTAAATTCCTCGCCAAAAAGTTAGTGAACAAAATTTGCGTGAAACATCAAAAAATGTTCCTCAAAAAAGTATTGCCGATAACGTAATTTTCAAGGGAATTTGTTCCCATTCCCCAAAAATCTTCCACGATCGTAAAACAGGGGATTGGAGAAAAAATCCGAAGGAGTGTTTATTCATGATGGGGTGAATGTATACTCTCTCGCATTAAAAAGTTGACGTGAGATTTTCATTGACCCCCATCCCTCTTGGTGAGATTTTCCCAGACCCCCTCTCCCCTATCTTGACTCACGTACAGGCCTGGATTAACCTTACAGGCAGAGTAGGCACGTGCCTAGGGCGGCGAGATTTAAAGGGCGGCAAATATTGGATGAAACTTTGAGAAATTGTTCTGATTGAGAATGTTGAAGTGTATTGCAAATATTGTTTTCATTTTGCTAGTGCTTTTCGTTCAGCAAACGAGGACCTTTTTTTTTTTTGCTCATCAAAAAATTATACAATTTTTGTTCTTTATGAAGAAGTTTTAAGGAGGGAAGGCGGCAATTTTTGCAACTGCCTAGGGGCGGCAAATTTCTTAATCCGGGCTGCTCACGTAATTAATGGATGGCCCCATCTAATCAATAGCTTAGAAGAAACGATACATCATTTTGAAGCAAACGAACTAAGTCTTTTAGACTTATAAAAAAAAATATAGGTTTTAACACATTTATTAAAAAAATAACAGTTGTTTGAGAAAATATTTGTAAATATTTCAGAAAAATCATCACTTCTCCAAAACTGTAGGTCAAATTTGAGAGATCTCTGCACCAATATTGTAGCTCATTAAATTATCTTTCATACGACAATCCATAATTTGGGGGTTTCGTTCTCAACAGACAAAATGCAAACTAAGTGCAAAACGGAGCACGTAAACGTACGACTTGCCCTCACACTTGCGTTGAACATTTCATTTGCGATTGCAGCGGTTGTTTTGATTTGAATTGCGTACATAAAAACTTAGGTAGACTTGCAATATGGCAAGCGACTTGAAGGCCGTTTCAAATGCGCTTACGCAGACCTCTATTGGGCATTTCACTCGCTCAAACACGAATGTTAACAAGGCACAACACTTGCGTTTGGGAATGCGTACAAATGCACGTTCTAGTAGAAAGTAGCTCTACTCGAACTTCGGGTGATCGTATTTACGATAAAACGAAACGCAACGCTTGAGGTCACATTTCAGATTACAGCATGAGCATGCATTGTTTCTACTTCAGCTGTCAGCAAAGAGTATCCAAAGAGATGAAGCTCTCGGCAGAATTCTACTACAAACCAGGGATGATAATTGGGGGCTTTTAGGGCTTTTTTGAGCCCTTTTAATTTTCAAAAGCCCCGTGGCCCTTTTTATTAAATTTTGGCCCTTTTGCAAAATTCTGCCGAAAAATAATCACAATTTTTATTTTTTCAAAGGAAAGCTTACTGGGATAAGTGTTTGTCTACTGGGATAAAATTTAAGTGTTTTTTTTTCTCCTAAAAAATTTTAGTGGACCCTTGAATAATACGATGGCTTTCGACTTTTTAAACTTCAAAATTATTTCAAATCAAAAACCAGAGATTTTTTTTATATGAAAAAAGTTTTATTTGATTTATAATATTGGTCAACACAACTACATAAAATAATATACAGTAAGGAACCAGGTTATCTTTTTGAACTTTTAAGATTTGCCAAAACCCAAAAAAATTTGCAACTAATAGTACCACGGCACAAATATCTAATAACCTCTTGGCATTTTTTTGTACATTCGATACTCCAATGGAATATGTTACCCACTCATTTAAAACAAATAAGTAGCACAAATGTTTTCAGACGTGAGCTATTAAAGCATTTCGCTGGTGATCTTTAAGTTCTTCCTTTGGCTATTACTCCTTTTTTCTTTTCTTTAACAGCACATTTCCTACTACTTTCAATTTTGCGCAAGAACTCATATGCTCCTATATAAAGTTTTTGAATTTGATTAATTTATCTTATACATTGTTTTTATTTATAATTTAGAATGTTTTTTTTTTCTTTCTTTTTTAATTTTAATTGCAATTTTGATTTTAATTTCTAATATATAAATGAAATAATTATAATTTACTTAGCTTGTACATCCTGAAAAGAGAAATTTTATTTGTACAATGGATAAATAAATAAATAAACACTAGTTTTGGTGCCGAGTAGCTGTAGTTTTAATTTAGCTAAGGACCTTATTTTAAATACATTGTTAGCAAAAATGTTGATATCCTACGTGTAGTTTTCTAGATTTTGCCTTGTAAAAAAAGGTTTGCATGAAAAACAACTTACATTATTTAAATAAAAACTTTCTTTTTTTGCGACTTTCGTGAATGAGGTGTAGTAGGGACTATCACGTTCATCACCTTGCAATAGTCAGCCTTCATATGGCGATCCTATCGGCCTTGGTATCTTTCCACAGTGTTTAGGTCCTGGTGAAACCACACCCCTTGTTTTTCACTATAGTATCCAAGATTTTCTGGGAATTGGTCAAGATGACTGTGAAGGTAGTGCACTTTGATGGACATATTACATACTAAGTTATTAAAGTGCTCTAGCATGTCATTTACAATTTCAGAGCAGTTATTTGACTTGTAATTTTCGAGAAAGTTTTTAGTAACTTCAACAAACGATCAAACGACTATGTTTAGAGCTGTCTATAAAGAGACTCCATTCATTTTAATGGTATTTTGAAAGACCCATTTCGAGAATAAGGCCTTATACATTAAAAACAATATCATTTTCCGATTGAAGAAATGGTAGCAAGTCTTGCTCTCTAGCTCGATAGAACTTCACTTTTGTACCTGACGCCAACAAGATTTTTTCTTTTAATCTAAAAGCCAAAACCTCTGCAGATTCTTTAGAAAGTTCAAGATCCCTTATCAAATCATTTAATTTTTCTTGGGTAAAAAGTTTTGGCTCTGTAGATGGTATTCCTTCTAAGTCGCTGTCGCTACTCACTTTATTAATGAATTCTTCAAATGATCATTTACGAATGAAACAATATGCTGGAACAGGTACTTCCTCTGAATGTGGTAAAGGTCTTCTAGCAGAATCTAAGTCTGGAATAATTTGAGAAACCTTTGTAGGTATGAATTTTATGACTTGGTACGGACCTTAACTTTGTGATGTGCCTTTGGCACGTTAGGGTGGTAAAAGCTGAGATAATGTATACAACTAGTCGAGAAAAAAATCTGAGACAAATGACTTCTATGATTAAAATGTAGTCCATGTTGAGATATTTACAACGATATACCATACTTGTTGATCGGACGTCAAATAGCGGAGATATAAGAAAAAAACAAAATAGCATCGAATTTAGAGGCCGACAAAAAATGTTTTTTTCCTTAAAAATCTTTCAATATTAGCTCTCAAACTGGGGGTGGACATTCGAACCTTTTTTTGTGAAACTATCTAGTGTTCATAGCACATTTTACAAACAATTTTTGGTATCTACGACTTGCATTCATCCATAATTTTTTGACTTAATGTAAACAAAATAAGCACTTTTTATAAAATCAAATGTAACAAAACACATTTGGATCATTGAGACAACTTCTTCGCGATGAAGACATGATATGAAAATCAATTTTTTTTATAGAAATCTGTAGATTACAGCGAATATTCACAACTGACGGTTAATCAAAAATGACACGTAGGAAACAAAAAATATTTTTAATGTTTCCAGTACATACTTAATACTAAACCTCTAAGTATATCTCGGCACCAACATTTTTTTTTTCGATTTGTTGACCTGAGTAGTAGGTTAAATTTGATGTGCTAAATCTGCAAATATATCGTTTGTTTCTGCATTTCCTTTTGAAGAAGTTTCTAAAAATCGATCTCACCATAGTTAGTTCTTTGATATATCGCTCATTTTCTTCAATAACGTCATAAGTCAAAAATTCAGATATTTCAGGGCAAGCATTTAACTGAATTTCTACGTATTTGGGTTATAACGTTATTGAAGAAAATGAGCGATATGTATATACAAAAAAATCTTAAGCGTTTAAGTGTTCATGTGTAAAATTTATGTTTACAATTAAATTTAAACAACAAAATAAATTTTATAAAAAGAAAAAAATTGGTTATAATATAAATGGTTATATACGATTTGATTTACAAAAGCCCTATTTATGTCAGAAAAGCCCTATTTTAGTTCGAATTTTGGCCCTTTTAAAAGTATGCCAATATCATCCCTGCTACAAACGCAAGAAAATTCAGTCGCTTCGCTGCATTTAAAAACTCACCCTCTCCCATGGTGACTAACAAACTTTTTGACTTTACCACTTAGGGAATTTTGGTCCAAATTAGGATCATTCAAAAATTACTTTTATTATATAGTCAATAAAATTAGTGTGATTTAGACAAAATCTAAAATTAATTGAAAAATAGTGATAAATAATATAGTTTGCGGGCTTGTTGTCCTTTATATAAGTAAAAATCACTTCCAGGCTCAGAAATCAGTTCTTTCCACTAATTAGTGGTACCTCAAAATCAGCTGTCAGTTTGTTCACCAAATTAAAAATATTTCCCCTCCTGCACGGTTGTAAAAATCAGTCATTTTCACTAATACTTACCCGATCATCGTGTACGTAACCTCGCATTTTCATGCGATCATCGTTTACAAAACCTCACATTTCTTTTAAATTTGTTCAGTATTCTTCTTCTTTTTCTTAGTTTCTTTATGAAAGAAACGGAATTAAAAGAACATTCTTATCTTGTCATTCTTACTGCTTCAAAAATCGCCCGAGCTCTGTGGAGGTTGAGAGTAAAAGGCGGCATATGAATGACTCACTCGTTTTCGACCTCAACACAATCACCGAGTGGGGTCGTATTAACCGAGTCAATTTTAATGCTTCTAAAACTCAGTGCTGTCTGTTGTCTCACAGACGAATGGATCTCTCCCTTCCTTCCCTTAATATGGCTGGCTTAGATATTGCGAGGTCAACAACTCTTGACGTTCTGGGCATATCGGTTCAATCGGACCTGAGGTGGTCTGATCATGTATTCGATGTGGCGAAAGATGCGGCCAAGTGTATTGGTTTTTTGAAACGGTGTAAGAAATACTTCACTCCAGTTGATCTTCGTACTATTTATTTCACCTATATTAGACCCAAACTCACACATTTGGGCCGGGGCTCCCAAAACCACCTTGGAGCTGCTAGATCGTGTCCAGCGACGTGTGTTGAAACTAATAGGTGATGAATCTATCATCGCCTCTATCGATTCCCTTCACCACCGGCGTAACGTAGGGTGTTTAACCCTTTTTTATAGATATTATAACGGGATGTGCTCTAGAGAAATACGGGAACTGATTCCATCAGCCAGGATTTTCTCTCGCAGCACTCGGGCATCCCATCAGGCCCATCCTTTTTGCGTCACGCCGGTGTTCAACAGGACATCACACTTTCGTGATAATTCTTTCTTTGGCCGAACCATCAAGTTGTGGAACTGCTTACCTGCGTCTGTCTTCCCCGGCAGTTGTGACATCCATAGATTCAAGATTAATGTTCACCGACACTACTCCATCTATCCCCCTTCCCTCTAACCTTTCTCCTTTTCTTAAAACCAACACGGTGCATTGCATTTATAGGGGGCATCCCCTGAGCGTTGGCTTATGCTTTAAAAAAAACAAAAAAAAAAAAAATTATTATGCCTTCAAATAATAATGAGTTTTACGAATCAAAAAATTATATATCTTGTTTGGCAAGGCTTAAAAATGATTGCAATTGTGTTTTGAAATTTTCATATTTCAGCATATTTTTCCGTAAAATATTTTGTTCACCACGACGCACAGTGGGAAATTTTTTAACGTTTTGGGACAAAAATCTGTCTACAATGCAATTATTAATGGATTTGAAAAAATTTTTTTTTCTTAAATAATTGTTAAGTATAACCCGATATGTGAGTAATGCCCAAAATTTTGAGAACGTTCAACATAACCTCAGAAACTCCTATAAATATATGAAATTCGTGTATTTTACTTAAAGAGGGGGTAAGGTTTTGGCGCTACATTTTAGGCATAAGTTTAAAAATGTTTTAAAAATGTGATATGGTAAAAGTAAATTTATTTATTTAGAAAACATATAAAAGTACAATACTTAAAGAGTATTCTGTGGAAGTTTCATTAAAAAATATTGCAGAATAAGCCATTGGCATCAAATTTCCGCGGACGCCTAAAAAAAAAGTTGGTCACTTTATCATCTGAAATCAATAAAAACCAAAAAATTTGGTTAGCTTATAAGTTTTTCAAGGTAGTGACGAAGGGTTTTTTTTCTTTGACGATTTTTGAGATTTTGGCATAATTTTTAAGCCAAAAAACGATTTTTTTTAAAAAAAAAGACAAAAATCGGTATATTTATTAATGCAAAAAAAAAACCTTTCGTCATTACCTAGTTTTATATGTATTTAAAGAGTGTGTCAAATTTCAAGAAAATCGGTCAAGTAGTTTTAGTAAAGTAGCTTAAGTAAAATACACGAATTTCATATATTTATAGGATTTTTTGAGGTTATGTTGAACGTTCTCAAAATTTTGGGCATTACTCACACATCAACAATTATTTAAAAAAAAAAGTTTTTCAAATCATTAATAATTGCATTGTAGACGGATTTTTGTCCCAAAACGTTAAAAAATTTCCCACTGTGCGACGTTCAGATGTTGCCCCTACGGACCAAAATTTAAACGTCACGCCGCAAAATGTTTGAAATAGACAAAGTTTACCCAAAAAGCATGTTATTATGACGGCTTTCAACGAGTTAACTTATTTTTGCATATAAAGCGAATTATTGATCACAGCCTTATAGTAGGCCCAGAATTAGAGCGTTGGCGATAAAGCGGCGACGAATATACGCTGTCTTATAACTATCATGGAGTAGGGCTGGGGAAAAATCGATTAATATCGACGTTTTTCAACATCGCTTACTATCGATAGTTTTGAGCCCTAACGATTAAAATCGACATCTATTAATCATTGAATACATATTTTTATTTTTCTTTAAAAATGATATCAATATAAAAAAATTTACAATTAATTACATATCATTTTAAAGAGAATAAAATAAGCTTTGTTAACGCTCTAAAAAGGGTATAGGTTATTATCTAACACATTTTTAGGAAAAAATAAGATTTAAAAAAAAAAATTTTTCAAAATTTCAGAAAACTTGTCAGATCTCCAAAAATATAGGTCAAATTTCAAAACTTCACGCTTCATTATTGTAGCCCATTAAATTACCTTTCTTACGACAATCATATTTACTATTTTCTATTCAGCGGTTCCCAACTTACAATTATTTTTCCAAAGGCTATGTCCGCAACTTTAGATGTCTATTTCTCCGAAACTAGATCCGAGCGACACTTTTTTTAATTTTTTTCTCGAAGAGCCTTTGTTAAATGAGCAAACGGACATAATTCAATACTGGAATAACTATACAAATTGTGATTCATTAAGAAGAGTGGCCTTGGGATATCTGTTTATTCCGGCTTCATCCACATCATCGGAGAGGGTCAATTCATCAGCGGGCAATATTATATCCAAAAAGAGAGCTTCACTCTGCCCCGAGATGGCTGAAAAACTGTTTTTTTGCGCCAAAATGTGAATTATATACAAATGCAAAATTAATTTCTTTCTAACTACCTAAGCCATGCGCGCGTTGCAATGCTCTTACATATCAAATAAAATATTTAAAAATTATTTATAACATACACCATTAATACTTTACTATTATTATCAAAATAAATGTAAATCAATAATGGAGGGGGAAATTCCGATGTTATCGATGATAATCGATTTTGTTACCAAAAAACATCGAAAACATCGATGTTTTTTTTAACGATTTTTCCCAGCTCTATCATAGAGCACCACAACGACAACTTAGAGAAAATAAAAAATAATATATACTAGAGTCCGCCCAGTGGTTGAAATTCAACCATTAAAAATGCTTTTCGCATTAAAAAACTTATATAAAAAAGAGCTATTTTTGTCATCGCTTTTAAAAATAAAAAAAATGCTAAAATCCTTATATCTATATCTTCTTAGAGTTCAATATACATATCTCCATACCAAATTTCATCAAAATCATTCAATTAGTTCAGCTAAGGAAACATATTTTCCTGATAATAGCGAGGCACCACTCACATTAAAAAAAAACTTCAATCTATCTCCATACCAAATTTCATCAAAATCGGTCCATTAGTTAAGTTGAGAAAACATATTTTCCTATTGAAGGGGTGGCACCCTCCATTTTAAAACAAATACGTTTCCTCAGGGTTCATTCTATTTCTGAATTTCATCAAAATCGGTCCATTAGCTTAGTAGTAAAACATTTTTACCTGTTAGGGACGTGGTACCGTTCACTCAAAACAAATATCTTTACTCAAGATTCAATCTATCTACATACCAAATTGCATCAAAATCGGCGTAGTGACACAGTCCGTGATACCGTTCTTTCCCATTAGTGGCAATGCCACGTCTCCTTAAAAAACTTGAAGATTTTAATACCTTTTTTTGTGGTACAATCTCCAAACCAAATTTCTTCAAAATCAGTCCACTTGTTTAACCGTGGAAACGTATTTTCCTGTTGAAGGCGTGCCTCCACCCTATATATAAAAAAAATTCACATTCTGCACTGGTCCTCTTCATAACCATTACAACAAAAAAAAAATTAAGCGATTATGTTGTGTTATGGCAGTTAAAAAAGGATGGATGTATAGATAATCCTCACTCTCTCACAAACAAAGAGTAAGAAGCTGTTGCATGTCTCAACTCTAAGATTCGATTAGGGGCCGTCCATTAATTACGTGAGGTGAATTGGTAAATTCAGAACCCCCCCCCCCCCCCTTCCTCTCCTTGATCAGATTTGGTGAGCTCTGACGGGACCCCCCTCCCTTCCATGAGACTTGCCTTATAATATTTAAATGTAATCTGCTATAATAATGCTTAGTCTCTGCATTAAAAGTTGACGTGAGATTTTTATTGAAGCCCCTCTCCCTTTGTGAGACTTGGTGAGATTTTTCCGGACCCCCTCCCCCCTATTTTGACTCACGTAATTTATGGATTTTCCCTTATAGTATTAAGTATTAAAAAACTGTACAGGAAAGAGTAATTTTTTGTCATCGCTCCAAAAATTTAGATCATAGTACCATGTTGCTACATCCCTACCACTATTTCTTTCTCTTACTTAGGGCGCAATCTATCTTCATACCAAATTCATCAAAATCGAATCATTAGCTTAGCTGTGAAAACATATTTTCCTACTGGGGGTTGGTACCGCACACTTTAAACAGCAAATAGCTTGCCTCAGGGTTCAAACCATCCCTGTACGAAATTCCATCAAAATGGGCACATTAGCTTAGTAGAGAAAACTCTTTTTCCTGTCAGAGGTGCTGCCACTCCTCCTAAAAAAATTTGAGTTGTTAGAAATCTTGTTTAGGGTTCAGTCTATATTCTAACAAAATTTTATCAAAATCGGTCTGCTAGCTTAGTAGTAATGACGTATTTTCCTGTAAGAGGCGTGGCACCGCCCACTAAAAAAAACGTTTTTACTCAAGATTCAATCTACTTACATACCAAACTTAATCAAAATCGGTGTAGTGGCACAGCCGTGATACAGTTTTTCCCCATTGGGCGCGATGCCACGCCTCCTAAAAAAATTTGTGTTTTTAAAAATCTTTTTTAGTGTTAAGTCTATATCCTAACAAAATTTCATCAAAATCGGTCCGTTAGTTTAGTAGTAACGACGTATTTTCCTGTAAGAGGCGTGGCACCGCCCACCAAAAAAAATGTATTTTTATTTAAGATCCAATCTATCTACTTACCAAATTTCATCAAAATCGGTGCAGCCGTGATAGCGTTTTTCCACATTTGAGGCGATGCCTTCCTCTTTTTAGAAATCAGAGTTTCTAATAATCTTTCTTAGGATTCAATCAATCTTCAAACGAAATTTCATCAAAATCGGCCCATTAGTTTAGCCAAGGAAACGTTTTTCCTTTTTAGGGGCGTGGTACCGCCTACTATTGAAAAACAAAGTATACATGTCCCCCCTTCTCCTCACAACCTTTCCAACAAAAAAAAAAATTGAGCGATTACGTTGTGCTATGGCTGAGAAAAAGTGGTGCAACCGTTTAGAGATTGCCTATTTATATAATGATGTACAAAGTTAAAGATAAAATAAATGGAAAAAGTGCAATTTGAGAACCGAACTATCATTCCAAATAAAGATTTGCATCAATACATTGATTTTTATGTATTTTATATAGAAAACAAAGTAGGAAGCTCTTATTGGATCACCCTTTACTTTTAAGCAGATGTCGCAAACCGAAAAGCAATTCGTTTCTGATGCATATTCCCAATGAATAATGGAAGATTGTAAGCCCTTTTCGGCACTTAATAGTAAGGGTTTTCGTAGCAAGTTGCGGACTTTTAAGAAAATTGGAGCAAAATACGGAGAAAAAATTAATGTCGATGGCTTACTGCCTGATTCAGTAAAAATTTCAAGACAGGTATGTGCAATAGCTAGAAAAAAAAAACCTGGAAATAAGAGACGAGCTAAAACAATTTGTTATAGAGGGAAATGTCTCTATTGCAACTGATATGTATGTAACATCAAAGTTACTGCTTCTAGCTTAAAATTTCTAATGATCGGGTGTTTTTTTCCTCGTATACCTTTAAACTTTTAAGTTACTTACATACATACATATGTATTTACAATGGTGCTCCAGTATGACGAAACATAATGTCCAGGGTTCGATATATCGAAAAGTTCGTTAAATCGGTAACACTTTTTTCAAGTTTTTGACCGAATTGAAAAGTTTATTTATTCATCAACCATATACATAAGTATATATGTACGTATAAATACATACAGTGGCGACAATTTAAATAGCACAGGTAATCTAACTTCTAACAGGTAATTCTAACCGAATTGAAAAGTTTATTTATTCAACAACCATATACATAAGTATATATGTACGTATAAATACATACAGTGGCGACAATTTAAATAGCACAGGTAATCTAACTTTTAGTGGACTTCAACCAAAAATTTAGATGTCCTGGACTGGCCAGCGCAGTCCCCTGATCTCAAACCCATTGAGAACTTGTGGAATGACGTTGGTCGCACCATTAAACGATTCACGGTCAAGAATTTGGATCAACTTTGGCTCGAAGTGCAGCGTGCTTGGTCAGCTATACCGAAGGAGCGATGCCAAGCTTTGGTATCATCAATGGAACGCCGCTGTAATGCTGTCATACGAAACAAGGGATTTTCAACAAAATACTAATTTGCATTTGTTTTAATATGTGTTTTATTTTTTTTACTAAGGAAATTACTAAAAATACGCGAAGTGTGCTATTTAATTTGTCTTGTAAAATTGAATATTACTTTAATTTTTATAACATATTTTTTCAATAAGCAATGGAACTGAAATTTTTTTTACTTTAATGCAATAAACAATAGTTATGCTTAATTTTTGCGACTTCGTTATTTTGATTTTGGAAATGTAGAAGTAGTAATTTCAACAACCATAAAAGTTAGATTACTTGTGCTATTTAAATTGTCGTCACTGTATATGCATACATTTCCATATTTAAAAATAACAATATGTGTGTGTTTATTTATTACAAAAGAAAGTCTATAATGTCCGTTTGTTTTTACGAACACTAAGCTTTAAGTTCACAATAAAAAGCAAAATGTTCTTTTAATAGAATACCTTAAATTTCAAACGGTCGTAATATAGTCATTAATGCGTATGTAAAAATAGTTCGTTGTATTGGACAAATGTATGTTTATAAAAGTGTTAACTAAAAAAATTTAGACACATTTTTTCCTATTTGGTAATTTTTTTCTGCAAATGTTGGTGCAAAAAAAAAAATGTTCAGGTGGCAACCATGGCTGTTTGCAAAACTTTTAGTATGGAAATGAAAGGTTATTGACAGAGAACCGCATGAGTACACTTTTTTTATCTACAAGCCACTCGCTTTTTAACGAATAGGAATGTTACCAACAAGCGATTGGGAATCTCACTCACTCAAACACGAATGTAAGCGTGGCACGACACTTGCGATTGGGAGTGCGTAAGAAGCACAATTCGATTCAATTGAAATGAGTGAAGCAAACACTAGTGCTAGCTTGCGTAGTTGTCGGGGATTATTTTTTCGTTCGTTTTAGTTTGTTTTGTTGACCGTAAGTGAAGTGTGGAATGTAAAATAATTTTTTTTTTCTAAATCGAAAATAATTGTTATAATTATCATGGATCTGTACAAGGACATATTAGAGAAAGTACAAAATAAAATATATAAAGTTGAAGATAAAATAAATGGAAAAAGTCCAATTTGGACAGTTTTTGGTGAAGTGAGAAAAAGTGACGGCTCATGTGTTGGTTTTGTTTACTGTCGTTTATGTTGCCACCTTTTAAAATACAATGGAAAGACGACATCTAATTTGGTTCGCCATAAATGCTTTGCTTCAATACATGCTAAAACTTCTTTTAAGCAGATGTCGCAAACCGAAAAGCAATTCGTTTCTGATGCATGTTCCCAATGGATAATGGAAGATTGTAGACCCTTTTCGGCACTTGATGGTAAGGGTTTTCGTAGCATGTTGCAGTCTTTTATAAAAATTGGAGCAAAATACGGAGAACATATTGATGTCGATGGCTTACTGCCTGATTCAGTAACAATTTCAAGACAGGTATGTGCAACAGCTAGAGAAAAAAAAAACAGGAAATAAGAAACCGGGTGTTTTTTTGGAGTGTCGTAATTTTGAATTTGAATAAAAATAAAATAAATAAAAACTATCCAAATGAGCCGAATTTTGGCTGTATTCGGTAGATAATGTTGTGCCATTTAGCATTCAAATATTATTTGGGCACATGAGCGCCACGACTGGTCCGAATATAATGCAGTCTGTAGGTGAAATTTTCGCTCACATTTTCATGCATCTGGGGCCTAATCTCGGCAATAATACAGCGAATGTTGACTACCAAGTGACTAAGGACTTAATCTATCCCAAATGAAAATAATCCAGATAAATAATATATGTATATCCTGGATTAGAACATAGGTTAATTTTTATACCGAAAAAAAAATTCAAAATGTTCAAATTACTTGGGCAAGTAAAAACAAACAGCGTAGTTACAAACCGGTTTATCGCAAGTTATAAGTGTTTGTGTATGCGTTTTGTTTTTCTAAAAAATCAGGTTTGTTTTGAAAAAATTAAAACTAAGAAAAACTGAAGGGACATAGTGCTGCACAAAATAAAATGTATTGCCATTATCTTGAATCAGCACTCAGTGTAACTAACAGCTTCACAGTCTAAAGATGGAATAATAATAATTTTTAAGGCTTCTTAAATAAATAATTATATCGTTTGTTTGGTTTTAAAGTACTTACGTATTTAAAGCTAAATTATGTAAAAATTTCATATTAGCGCGCTTGGCACCTACCTGTACATTTTCAAACTTTGAGAGATAAGCGCAAGTCAAATCTTTCGAAAAGATCATATAAATCTCGTGCTTTGAAAGCACGTACAACACAGGAGACGTATCTAGAGGTAAATCTGCGAAGGCTTGAAAAGGAGGATTGTCAGGCAATTTACAGATCTTTTGAAACTTCAGACCAGTGTTAATACGCCTTGAAAAGAATAAATGAATAATTAAAACTCTTTATCTGTATATGATAGGCTGATAATAAAAACACTGGCGGGCGGGAAAATTTTTCGAAAAAAATTGATTATTTTACTAAAAAATAGTAAAATATTTCTCATCATCTTTGAATTTTAGAGGCGGTACACATTACTCAGGGTTGACAAACAGAAACTATTTCCGAAAATTCTTCTTGTTCAATGGCAAGAGGAGAAAAACAAAAGAGACGAGGTTCAGAGTTTGTCGTTTGTTGCAAACGCAAAACGAAAATCACAAAAGAGAATAGACAAGAATTTGTCTCACAGAATTTGCTTGTGTAAATGTCGACTTAGCAATCATGTTCGACAGTTTTGCTCAAATTTATCTTGTTTGCGTGTGTGTGACCGCTTCTTCTCGGCAGTCAACACAACACAGCAAAAATTTTTGTGGTTGAGTGACAGTCAGCGGCCATATTGTGTTTTTATTTCTAGTGTGTAGCAAAACGTTTCAGTCAAGCGGTATACTTGAAGCGAGAACATGGATGCAGAAAACGACTTTTTGAAGGAGTTCATATCTTGCTATGAAATGCAACGTTGCCTTTGGGACATAACGAGCCCAGAGTATATGATACGAGCAATTAAAAACAAATCTTATCAAGATTTGTTAAATGTTATGAAAAAATACAAAAAAAATTGTTCTTTTGAGAATGTTAAAAAAAAAATAAACACAATTCGGTCGTCCTACAGACGGGAGTTGAAAAAAATGAAGCAATCGCAGTCTTCTGGTGCCGGGTTTGATAACGTCTACCAACCGAAAATATGGTGGTTTAATTCATGCAAATTCCTGCAGAAATGTGAAAAACCAAGTGGATGCATATCAACATTGTCGGATGAAGTGAGTATTCTTGTATAAGAATTTAATTTATTGTGCAAATTAAACATCTTTTGCGCTTGTAATTTTTTTGTTGTTTTTTACACTAAAAGTACTGAACAAGAAGCTCTGTACAAAAATATTATTAAACATCTTTTATTTCACAATATCCCATTGCCATGGAACTTGGCATTCATTATTGAAGTAATGACAAAATGCTTCTCGTACATTTTTTGTATCAATTATAATTCGAACACTACGAACAATCATTCAAAACTGCTGAATTTTTGACTGACTGACAAACATGATCGCTAATGTGTACCGTCTGACAAACAAAAGGCAAAAAGACAACAAGAGTCAGTTGACTTAGCATGGTTGTCAATCTAAAATGGTGAAATTCTTATAAAAAAAAAACTTACAAGATCTGCTAAAGAAAATTGAGTTTCATATTCCTGAAATCAAGAAACTTTGCTATGTGGCACCGTTGATTGTTAAAGTTACTCAGCTGTGTTATTTTGCTTGAGAACAGTGAGAAGAGAGAGTGGCTGAAGTAGAGAAAAATGTTTGCTTTTATGTTCATATCATATGTATGTATAGATTCTGTTTCTTCATTTTTCGTTGCGTATACTGTACAGTGGAACTGACTTAAAACTTACCCAAACATAAACTAATGAACGATTCTCTTAAAACGTCAGAATTTAAATTTTAAAGCTATTTTTTTACATACACGAACGAGTAAATAACGCGATAATTTCGTTTAAAGCAAATTAAATAAGTTTTTATGTTATTTGTTTCGTATAAAACACAAGGGTGGAAAAATCTATTTATTTTCACCACAACATACTGTGTACCTTAAGTCAATGCGGACAGCGTACTGCGTATCGTCATTTACTCATGAGATGCTCCTTGCGTTCACAACCAACCAATAAAAAGCAAAAAAAAAAATGTTTTGAGAGCTGGTATCGACTGTGTACGACCTCATATTACTCATTGTTTTGTACGCATGTCAAAATTGGAAAATCAGATATATGTGCGGCAGTGCTGTCGTTTGTACTACAATAGTGCTTTTGTACTACCCTTCAGCCACGCGTACTACTCTAGTACCCAACCCTCAATTTGTACTACCCAAAATTTGTTCCATGTGATCTTATCTTATTTTATCCCATATCTGGGATATCAAATCAAATTTTTGTAAGAAAGAAAAAGCAAGCGAACAGAACCTAATGCGCTTGGAGAATGCGAGAGTGGATAGCATACATTTGCTATCTTAATAGCATTTGATGTCCTCCCTGATATGGGATAAGATAAGATAAGCTTTAAGCCCAATTTCAATGTGATCTTATCTCATCTTATCTTATCCCATATCAGGGATATCAAATCAAATTTTTGTAAGAAAGAAAAAGAAATTGGGCTTAACTTTAACCAGCTCTGATCATAATTTATGATTCATAAAAGATTCATACCTTTAGAACGCGACTAATTTCGCTTGTATTCATTTTTCTTGTGCGCGTCTTTAAATATACACAATTAGTGTAATTTTTTCTTTTGCTGTTATGGAAAAGTATGCCACAAATTAACCAAGGTATAACTTGATAGTAAAATGATTTATTTTTTATTATAGGTTTCTAATAAAGTCGAAAGCAGAAGCCGCCAATTTAACCAAAGCTGGTATCAACACAGAAAAAAAATCTGTCCTTCAAATAGCTTCATGCAATAAATACATACTACAATAAATGAATTTCAACAAATACTATTAGCTTTTATTAATACTTTCTTACTATCATAGTATGAGTAGGTGTAAGTACAAATATATTAGTGTAGTACTACCCATTTTCACAAAGTACTACCCAAAAATATTAAATTGAGCACTTAAATTTTTTTCGAAACGACAGCACTGATGTGCGGCATACGCAGCGTATTTTGAGTGTCTATTTCATTCGTACATTTCATATGTGCATGACGATACGCGGTACACAGTGATACATATTTTAAAAATTGCAATGGAGGTAAGTATTTCTAAATTCATGTTGTTTTAATTTTGAACAAATTAAAAATTTTCAGGGCAAAAACGAATTGTTGATCGAACTTGTCCACCAAAACCCTTGTCTCTACGACAAGAGATCGTCCAAGTACAAAAATTTGAAAGAAAAGGACAGAATTTGGAAACAGATTGGTCAACAGCTGAAAGTGGAAGGTTTCTTGTTAATCATTAATTTTTTGAATTGTATTACATATATGAAAAAATGCATCTCTTAAGGCAAAGAATGTAAAGTTCGTTGGAGAACCCTCCGTGACAAATATCGGAAAATAGTGATGGCAGACAATTCCTCCTTTGATTTAGGAGTGAAATTACAAACATTTTGGAAATACAAAGAGTCAATGGCGTTTCTCAATGACTCTATGGGACGCGGCAAGCAAGCCTTTACCATTCTCCACTTAGCCGTAAGTATTCTTCTAGGAAGTTAAAAATTTCGTTTTAAATAAATTAAATTAAACTCAATTTGGTACTTATTCTTGCGCATGAAATATTCCGGTTATAGATTTCTGTTCCGTTGTCAACAAACCTAACATAGGGATTCATACTATTTTTCTTAAGGGGGGTATGCCGTGTCACCTACTAAATAATAAACATAATGGTATCGCCAGGCAAGTGCATGCATAGGGATACCTAGAACAGTCAAAAGCAGAGCTAAAATGTTAGCTTTTACGTACATATTTTCGTTGTGTACACTGTACAGAGGAGCTGACTTAAAACTTACACAAACATAAGCTAATGAACGATTCTCTTATAACGGCAGAATTAAAATAATAAAGTGAGTTTTTTCCGCTCATTTTTTATTTTGCATATACGAACGCAGTCGCTTTTAACGATTCATTTGCCACATTCATTTCGCTTAAAGCGAATTGAATAAGTATTTACGTTATTTGTTATTGCATGTAATTTGTTTCGTTAAAAAAACGAGAGTGAGAAAATCAATTTATTTTCGCCATAACATAGTCGGATATAGCGATGCAATATCGTCGTCATTTCTGTTACAACGAACAAGGTGAAATTCAGTTGTTTTCTGTGCATCATTGAGTGCTGTACGTTACGGGAGCGTAAAGAAATAAAAAAATATTGTGATAACTGGTGCGTGCTTTCGCTATAAAAAATAAAACGTATTAGAATTAAATGATTTTTCCTTTCGGGACTTTGACATAGTACATATATACGTATGCATGTACATATGTCAAAATACTGAAATTGTTCTGATATGGTAACTTCTCGTGTGTTATTAAGTGTGAGGTGAAAAAACTAAATGAGTGGACACAATGATAGCGAAAAATCAGCTGAGCCGTAAAAATCTGGATAGAACAAAACATGTGTTGGCTTTAACATTCGCATATTGCGAATTCTAACAAAAAATCTCTTGAGTCATAAAAGCAGCTCTTCTTAAATAGCTTAACCCTTCAAAGTGCGATGTCACACGACAGTCATATGAGTGCGGGCAAACAATAGTTTTTTACTCTCTTTCACTTTTTGAGTGGAGGCCAGTCACACAAAAGTGAAATGAGTGCCGGTCAACTTCTGACGTTTATAATAATTTATTAGTTTTTCTACTCTGTTTTTAAATGTGTTTTTGAAAAAGGAGTTGTGTTTCACTCGTTTTCTTGATGCTATTCAAAATAAGTATTTTTTAATGTACTTTTTTCGCTCCTTAACACAATACTTTTTTTTATTTACTACATCGCAACACTATTTTGAGTGGTGATTGCTGTCATGTTCGCCACTCAAAAATGAATTATTTTGCCCGTCGTACAAAAGTTCATTCACTCTCGTTGTCATAGTATTTTTTATTTAATTTTCTATAGAAACAACAAAAAAATTTTGCTTGCGCGCACTCAAATGCCTGTCGTGTGACATCGCACAAAGCAGTGATGGGCACATAGTGGCTCTATTTGCTCTCATTGCCCTCACCGTTAATCGACGCACAAGCAAGCGAAAAAAAATTCGCATAATTTCAACGCTATCGAGGCACAGCGTTGACTTGAATTCAAATAAAAACAAAAACAAAACACAAAGGCATAAACGACGGCGCCGCGTTGAATGTAGCAATTGTTTTTGTTTGTAATGCAATTTCGTTTTTTTTTTGTGCTAATGGCAAATTTGGAAATGAAAGTAAAAAAAACTTTAAAATTTCGTTTGTTGTTGCTTGATGTTGTTGTTTTGCTCTTTTGTTAGATTTCGATGCCCACCGCTGCTTCAAAGTGAGCTATTGAACGAAGCAATAAACCGAAAGCTCACTCGGTTCGGTATCGACACTTCATTTAATTTTTTTTAAATGCATACATACATTCATACATTTATTTGATATTGCTCTTTTGTCCTGAAATGATTTCTAATGATATGAAAGTACTCAGATACATTCTGAAAATTGATTGAAGAATAACATATAAAAAAAATGTTATATCGAAGATATTTCGAGACACATTTTTATAAATAAAAAAATTAATATTTGAACAAATTTATTTAAAGTTTTGTTTCATACGGTAGAAACTAACAAAAGTTACGACGCGGAAATTTAAGTACATATTCGGAAAAGTTAAGAAGATTTCAATCAACACACATGTCTCTCAAAAGTTAATTTTTGTCTTAACTTTTTGGAGTCATTTTTGTTTTAAGCTTTTTTTTTCTATTTTTAACATCAATTTGACTTATTGTATATCAAAACGATGAAACGCAAATGCAATCGGCATTTACAGTCATAAATTTCCAGCAAATTCATGTAGTTCACGTATTTATTTTGATATTATCGCAAAAAGTCAGCATCACGTAAGCAAAAACGATTATCAATCGCCGAAAAATGCTGCATTTTAAAATATTTAGAAAGAGGCGTTTTGGCTAGTCGATTAGCCATTGATTTTTGTGTTTCTGAAGCTACAATTTCAAAAATTAAAAAAAAAACCGAACAAACTTTGGGAAAATTAACAGGAAAACTTTACATAAGCCAGAATACGTAGATATGGAAAATAAACTATGTAAGTGGTTCTTAGATCAACGGGAAAGAAGCTGTCCAATAGGTGGTCCTATTTTAAAAGCTAAGGCGAAAGACCTTTTTGCACAACTCTATCCAAATAAAAATGCAAATGATTTTATGGCAATACGAGTACGCTATCTTAAAGTGTGCGGTGAAATATTATGTAGCAGCACATGAAACATTTATGTAGTATATAAAATGTTCAAACATTAAAAAATATATAATATGTATTATGGAAATACACTTATATAAACACTTGGAATTTCTTATTTTTAAAATAACTTATGTAAGTGTCTCTAAAAAGTTAAGAATTCACAAAAGTTAAGCACCCCAAAATCAAACTACTTAACTTTTTTGAGTTTCTACTGTATTTGCTTTTCATAAAATCAGATCATTTTTTAAAAAAAACGGTGGTCGGCTTTTAATTCTATTCCCCATAGTTTTTGAGACATACATACTTATGTACATTAGACATGTTCAAATAAATGACATGTTCTAGAATTTTTCGAGAACACTGGATTTCCGTAAATTTATTCATATTTGAGTATATCATTTAAAAAAAAATAAAAAAAGCCTCCTAGGGTTGCTACCAGAACTGCAAAATTTTAATTTTTCGGAATTTGGCTAAAAAAATGAAAAAAATTGATTATTTTCTCAATTATAATATTTTGTTTTTTAATTTTCCTTCCGGTAAAAAAAATGTACCGCTATTTTTTAAGCCTATAAATATATAAGGAGTAGATTTTTGGTTTTTCTAGTTTCATAGCTCAAATCCTTTGCTAATATCACTATATTCACCTTAATACACTATTACATCAAATTGTCAATGCCACTACATAAATTTCCCCAAAAAAAAATATATGTGGAGGCGTAAAAAATAGCGGTATATATTTTTTCGACATTTCCTTATGTGTACATAAGATAACTCAAAAAAAAAATATATAATTAAGTAATAAATTAAATTTTCTTAATTTTTTTTTTGGCCGAATTCCGAAAAAGAATGCTTTATTAGACAGTTTTGTCTATACCTCGTGAAAGAAAAATCATTCACGAACGGAGCCAAATCCATTGGAAAGAACATAAAACTTTCCATTAAAAAGTATTAAATAATTTTTTTTTCGTGAAGATAATATTTCGCCAGCTTTCAGAGTTTAGAGATATTTCAAAAATTGAGAAAAAAATCAATTTTGCTATATTTTTGTTTTTTGTAAAAAATTTTATGCTCTTTCCGATGTACTTGGTCTCGTTCATGTAAAATTTTTTTTTTACGAAACATAGATTAAACTGTCTAGCAAAGCATTCTTTCCCATATAAATCGTATGCAAAATTAAAAAGCTCAAACATGAATGTATGTACATTAGACATTTCGAAGAATGAAAATTTTCCAGCTCTGGTAGCTTCTGGCGCAAGTAGTGCTCATAATATTTATATTTACTGGTGGCTCATCGAAAATTTTAGTTTTTCATACGAATTAAATGGGAAATAATGCTTTATTAGACAGTTCCATCTATATCTCGTGTAAAAAAAAATCTGACATGAACGGCACCAAGTACATCGGAAAGAGCATAAATTAAAAAAAAAAAAAAATAAAAAATCCAAAAAAAAAAATGTTTTTAATTTTTTCAATCTTCGATACATCCCTACACTTTCGTCTATAGCTCATTGAAAAAAAATCTTCCATAAACGTGACTAAACTCATTGAAAAGAAAACGTAACAATTAAATATTTCAGACAAACTAAGATAAAAATTTTTAGAAAAATATACTATGAGAATTACTTTTAGATAAAAGGAATAAGAAAATTACAATTTTTTATATTTTTAAAAATTAAGTTTTAGTGCCGTAAAATTCACGAAAAAAAGTGAACTTTATAAAAAATTTTAAGAAAATGAAAAAGTTAGCTGGCATCATTGGGATCAAATTATTAAAAATTCAAAAATTGTTCGTTAATTGCATTGAATGCAGATAAAGTTCCTATCAAACTGATTTCATAACACTCTTATCGGTAAAGATTTCAGAACAGGAAAGATTTACTGTTTCCTACAACATACTTGCTTATGTCAAGGTTATATTAGCCGGCGAAAATAAACAAACAATAAAATAATAAAAAAAAATCTAGAGGTGTGAATGTGAATCGCCGCAAAATGGCAACGATAAAACGTAATAATTTAACAATTGCTGAAAAAGCTGCTATAATACAGGCAATTGAGTCTGGAATTTCCAACTCCGAAGTAGCAAAAAAATTCAATTCCAGACCATCTACCGTCAGCACAATATTAAAAAATAAAGAAATTATACAAAAGAGCTTGCAGACTACAACGCTGTTAAAAAGAAAACGCTTACGGAATTCAAATTACAATGATATAGAGGAAGAACTATTTAAATGGCACAAAATTCAAAAGAGCCAAGGTGTCACAATTAACGGGCCAATTTTACAAGCACAAGCTAACGTAATTGCCCAAGGTTTGGGCAAAGATTTTCATTGTACCGAAAGTTGGATATATCGTTTTCGTATGCGACATAACATTGTTTTTCGAAAGTCTTCAAATGAACAGGCTAACAACAAGAATGTTCCTCAGCAACAGCCGGGGGAAGACGAGGAAGAGGAGGAAGAAACAGATTGGATTCAAGACATGTTCCAAAATGTTAAGGGCGAAAATTACGATGATGGTAGTTTTAACATTACTGAGGTAAGTTTGACTTTTGATAACTTAAAGAGTAAAGTTCTGTCTGGCAAAACGGTGATCAAGTATCGGAAACAACATAATTACCAAGGAACCAACAAAGAAATTTAATTTATACAAGACAACACTTTTCACAAAGTTGTTAAAAGTTTTGTTTCGAAATTTGACCCAAAACATTTTTGAAACGGAATGCAAACATATCTCAAAAACTATGGGGAATAGAACACAAAAACTTATCTTATTGGTTTAAAAATGCTTGAAAATTATTTTGTCGAATTTACAGTCATTTGCAGAAGCCAATATTCATGTGAAATTTCATAAATCGGCTTATGCTTTATAAACAAATATGACAAAGATAACAAATGGAATAATTTAACCTGATAATTGGTGACATATGTTTTGGCTATTACCACATACAGTGCCGCTCAAATGTTTTGAAAAAATATCAAACTATTTCAGTGAAACAATAACTTTGAGTTTAATTTTATGTTACTTTTATTAACTTTACTTATTGCTGATTTTTTAACAAAAACAACAATTTTATTCTGTTAGCTAATAACAACAAAAATCTAAGGTAAACAAAGAAAGCGAGAATTCAAGCGCTCAAAACATACGCAACTCAGCACAATACCAAGAAAAACGCATAGCCACTCCAATATTTGGTTCCGTAACCGTTGTTTCTGATGAGTGCATGACATCTTCTGGACATTGACTCATAAATTTGCTTATTAATAAGGTAAAATAGCGTTCCAATCATTTTCTATCTCAGCGAATAGGTTATTACCACTTTTGAGCATTTTCTGACCGATTATGCGTTTTACCACGATTTTGTCATTTCTTAAAACTGCAAGTGAAATTGCCGAATTAAAATTAAATCTATTGTCCACGACATAATCAAGAGGTTCCGTGATGAATTTAGGTTGGCCAATAAAAACAGAGAAGGTCAAGGCAAGATATTAAATGAGCGAAAAGAGCATTCGATATTGAAAGAAATCAAAGAATATCCTTTCAAAACAGCACAGCTACTTAAAATTTCTTTAAGAAATTGCACTGAAAAATATGTTTACCTGAATATTATTCGCCATACATTACACCAGTACGATTATTATGGGAGAATTGCATGAATATAATCACTTACAAGCCTCAAAAATAAAAATAAGATACTAAAATATGCCAAGGAGTATTTATTAAAAACAGAAGATTTTTGAAATAACGTAATTTGATGGTATATCGAGTTCAAATATCTTTTTATTGATATATAAGATAAACAAAACCTTAAACCAATAAAAAATATCAATAGAAAGGTATTTGAACATGATATACCATCAAATTACGTTATTCCAAAAATCTTCTGTTTTTAATAAATGCTCCTTGGCATATTTTAGTATCTTATTTGTGGCTAATCGGCCCCGAAATTACCTGTCCCGATATTGTGTTTTAAGATAATGAGAAATTTCCTTCATCAATAAGGACTTTCCTTATACGAGTAGTAACATTTTGGTGCAGTCTATGATTGAAAAATAAATTTTTTAACGATCTCAATCAAAATTCTAAAATTCATGAAAGCCTCGGCTAATTTGTCGAACATTTTTGAAAAACGAAATAAAAACTTATGAATTTTTTATCATGAAGATATATCTTCGACACAAATGATATGCATCTCCTTCGATATATACTTTTTGATATTGTAATTGCAGCAGTGGCGGATCTGGACTCTGTCATTGAAAGAGGCGGGAGGTGAATAGAGTAAATATTTATTCAGTACTTTTCATAATATATAGTGTAAAATTACGGGAAAAGTGAAGCCCCTGCTAGATACCCCACTACTTGATTCATTATTTTATTATACCACTGACCTATTTATGTAGATAGCTCTCCGAAACGAACTCACCCATTTTTTCTAATGTTGTTGCACTGAGAGTTTTCTGAGACTTTGCTTGCATGGGCGGTGCCATACCCACTGGTTAAAATTCACACTAGCGTCGATTGAATATGGCGAAATCTTAATTTTCTCTTCTTGCAACAGATAAGGTCCATATACAGACACTGTATACTTCTCCATACCTGCCATGTCCCCTCCTATGCGTAAAGAACGGAATGACAAAATGATTATAGCCTGTCTATGATAATATTTTTATAACGTTTGCCTATACTGGAATTTTTGCTATATGTGGCTGAACATTTCCAAACGCATTAAAATAGCATTTCATACATACTATTTGATTGTGTAACGATTGTTAAATACACGTATCGATATTTTTTGTACATCACTCTTGGTATTAGTTCATGTGGACGTAGTAATAGCACAGACTGCACTCAAAGTTTAGTATTCGTCAACAATTTGAACGCTAAGGTTGTTTGTAGGGTAGTTTTTTCTGTGATTTTTTTTCGGATATTTGTTTGTTCTGCTTTTACCTGCATCCGTCGTTTACACAGTGCTATTTCTTTGTTTGTTTGTCAAAATGGGTAGAGGACAGCATTGTACACCAGAAAAAAGAAAAATAATGGCTGAAATGTATAAAAGTGGGAAAAAGTTAAGTGAAATTGCCAAATTCATGCAATGTTCAAGAAAAATGGTATACAATGCAATTAGCTTGTCAGCACAAAATTCATTATATTTGAATGAAAATAAGAAACGTAAGATAAAGCCACGCAAAACTACAGAATTCGTTGACAGAATCATCTGTCAAAAGAACAAAGAAGATGCATTAAAGTCATCGAAGCAGATTATGGCGGAAATTAATAACGAATTTGGATTAAACATTTCAGATAGATTAGTTAGAAGAAGAATAAATGATGCAAAACTGCTTAAATACAAATACGTAAGTTGATTATTTTTTTTTTTTTTTATGAAAAATTATATTTGACAAATAATTTGATTAAAAAAAGAATAATTATTTTGACCATTGTACGAGAAAATATTGTGGGTTGGTGATTTGGTGGGTTAAGATTTCTTTGGTTGATTTTGTGTATACTGTTGAAATGTAATTCGTTTCCTTTTTTGTGACGATGAAAACACTGAAGTGTTCAATATTGTCCAAATTTCTGTTTTTATTAAAAAAAAAAAAAAAATTGGAATAAAATTTTTTTTTTGTCCTAAAAAAATGCACATTAGTGCTTGGCTACTCTGGGTTGGCTGAAATAAAATTTTTTTAGATCAAAAATCTCATACATTTTTAGCTAAAACATTGATATGCCGATCTCCTCGATTAAGGAAGCTTGGGCTATAAATTATAACATTATAACTTATAATGGACAGTCTTGTGTTCAATGTAATTGTTTTTTTTTTTTCAATAATGATTTTTATCTTAAAAGTGATAGAACTTTGATTTGAAATAAAACACATATGAACTAAGTCCTCGCTAATTTGCTTTCTAGATATGAATTCACTACTTCGGAATGACTGACGCGTTATTCAACTCAGTCAGAGCCAGTATTTTTGCACCATCTCGAATAAATGTAACTACAATTCCTAGCAGTTTTCTACTATTTTTTATTGACCCAAAACAGTAAACATCTACTACATACATTCTAATATTTTTCACCGTCGCAAAAAAGTAAACAACTACAAGTGCATTGTACTTTCTTATAATTTTCATCATCGCAAAAAAGTAAACAACTAAGAATTATTCTTATATTTTAATAAATTTCATCGTCGCAAAAAAAGTAAATTTTTTTTAATGAGCAAAAAAAAAGGTCATTTATTTTTTTGTTTTGGGAATTCCTTCTTTTCAAATTGGCACCCATGGAAGTAAGCATTAATCTATGTATATTATTCATTCCTTACACACATCCCGATAATTTCTTCAAGTTTGTCTTTGAATTTAGTCACATCTGTTATATGTAACTATGGAAATTTTAGAGACACTTCCTCCAAAAACTTAATGCTGTTTTTTTTCCAAAATTGTTTCTCACTGGTGTTTAAAAGATACTTATTTTGTATAATAAACAAAGTGGTTATCCTTCAGTAGACAACACTAGTTTACAAATTTTGGGTTGATCTCGAGATCTGGTTTCTCATAGACTTTTTTCGATGTATTTTGGGGCGTAGATTCCAAAAATGGTAACAATTTTTTTTTCTTAAGAATCGTTTTCGAGATATCCTCAAAAAACCCCTTTTTCGGCACTTTTTTCATTTATTTGACTATATCTCCATAAATTTTTTTTTGACTCAAAAACAATTTTCAGCATTCGATAAGATATTTTTATTCCCTTTCTAACGATATGCTGTTTGCTTGAATCGGATAAGATTTGATGGAGTTACAAGCGCTCAAAATCCAAAAAAACTGACTTTTTTGGTCTTTTTTGAAAATCACTTAAATTCAATTGCTCCATTTGAATGAAAAATTTTTTCTTTTTCATATTTTTAAAATTTTTAATGAAAGACTATTCTTTTGCAAATATTTTAAGTATAATTTTGCGAAAATCGGACAAAAACTGTAGAAGTTATTCGAAAAAACAGTAAAAAACTTGCAATAAAATTAAACGAAAAAAGTCTATGAGAAACCAGATCTTTTTTCTTGTAAGCTAGTGTAATAGATACTCTAAAAAAAGATGCTGGTTTTTTCATCTCTACATCGTTATTCGAAATGTTTTTTCAGCTTCTTATGCCTGATCCATCGAAACACTCAGGCTAATATTCAAAGTCTACGAATTTCTGGAGTTTTAAACACCACCTCACTTATTTTGGTGAATATAAAACCTTGGAAAATGTTCTCTAATAAATTGTTTGCAACTACCGGGAAACAATGCTTAAAGCATAGATACATATGTATAAGTTTGATACCTGACTGCACAAACTAGTTTGTTTGAAAACAATGCTAGATTAGACCAGTGATGTCATTTGGGTTTTGTGGAATGAACTTCTTAGAGGGCAAATGTACTGTTTTGTCATAGACACTAAAAAAAATGCACTAAAGTTCACTAAAATTTATTAAAAAAAGGCCATTCGATTTTTTTTAGGCTTATTTTTACAGTAAAGTTAACAAAAATTAAAAAAAAAAGGTAATTATAAGAAATAGAAAAATTGTCGCGAAAATGTACTAAAAATTTGTCAAATGTACTGACACATATTTTTCACAACGCAAATGTACTGAAAAAAGTATAAATGTATCGAAAATGCCATCACTGATTTATACGCTCGTTACGTTATTCGCTGTACGATAATCGTAGAAATGCGCACATCGAACAACGAACATAAAGAAAACGTTTGTTTGGTATTTTAGTTCGATGTTTGCTTCAAAATTGGTAAGAACGTACTGTTTGCTGTAGAAAAATTGTGGAACAAGAAATTAAAAAAAGGTGCGTCACTGCACAACTTTGTACATTTTTTTATCGTTTACATACTTGTTGTTCGTTGTAAAGTATCAAGTATGTCGGAAAAACCAAAAAGAAAAATTCTCAGTTAACTTATATTTCTGTCGCTCGTTTGTTGTTCGAGCGTTGCACGATTTTCTTTCGATTTCGTTCAGCTTTGGTGAACAGCGTACATGCAGTAACGAAGAACGAACATCGTGCAAAAGAATGAGCGTGTAAATGCAGCATTAAACTGGATTTCGAATTCTTTGATATGGCAGTCAGTGCTAGCACAACGCACATCGAACATTGTTTTAATTTCGTACACGGTTGTGACCAACTACTTATGTACGTAAAGTTGCTCCTTGAATCCTGGTTGATAGTGATTTATTTTCAGTGCTTATTTACTTAATTTGTGGTGACGTAAAGTAGTTTTCTCGTAATAATGAATGATTTGCGCAGCTTAAGCAAAGAATTCATTATTGAATTCATAGAGTTGTACAAAAGTTTTTCATGTTTATGGAAAATAAGATCTAAAGAATATTCTAATAGAATTGCAAAAAGAAGAGCTTATAAAGTTCTTGTGAAAAAATTAAGTGAAGTGATACCGAATTCTACACGAGAAACTGTTATAAAGAAATTGGATTCTTTGAGAGGAAATTTTCGACGAGAACATAAGAAAGTTCTCGCCTCGAGAAGTGCTGATGCGGAAATTGTATACGAACCAGCACTATGGTATTACAAAAAATTACTCTTCCTGAAGGATCAAGAAATACCAAGAAGTAGTGGAAGTTCTCTTAACACGCATTCCCAAAGCAAAGATAACAACGAGGTGAGTGTAGCAAATGATTTTTTGGAGGGTTTTAATGAGAAAAAATGTATTGGTTTTCTTAATGTGACTTATGTTGAATGAAGCTTATTTTTATTTTGCTTCTTGATCAAATATTCAATTTTCGGTATTTTTCCGGTTGCCGAACATGGGTAACCATCCGATTTTCGAAAATCACGCAATATTTTCATTTCACAAAAAAAGGTGAAAAGTATTCTAATTTCGTAAGTGCAAAAAACACAAAAAAAAAATAAATAAATAAAAATGGGCAACTATGTATGTAGCTATTTATACTAGTTTCAACCACTGCTAAACGGTATTGTCAGTATACTTTGTTAACCGACGTTTAAGAATATTCAAGCATACTATATTTTACTTTTGCATTGACCACTTAAGAATCATAGCAAAATATAAAAATAATGTGCCAAAACTCTACATTTTCTTGCCTTTATATGTTATTGCTTTTGTAATTCTTTTGATACGCATTTATTGGCGAAAAAATATAATATTAAAACCACTGCGTATAAAACAACATCGAAGAGCTAGACTTGAATTTGCGAAGGCTCACAAGAATTGGACAGCTTTGCAATGGAAAAACGTGCTCTTTAGTGACGAAACTAGAAGATACAGAGTTGGATCTAATGGCCGGCAGTATGTTCGACGTTCACAAAATAAATAATTTCATCACGAATACTCATCGGCTACACTGAAGTTGTATTATAAACAGCGGTTTTTGACATACTGATCTTCCAAAAAGTTAATTCTCGCACAATCTATTTCGAATTGATCGCGCTAATAGCGAATCGAGATTATCTCTAAATACAATCTATCGTATTTTCTTGGAAGTCGAAAAATAATAGTATTTTATTTCACAAATGATGCTCAGGTCGGTTATTTCATTCGTTTTCCGTAGACGTTGGGGTTTGGGAAAGTTATTTATTTTCTTAAAATGCTTTATGGCAGTGATCTTAATCCTATTGAAAATCTATGGTAGTTATATAGAAAAATTTCATATCTGAAGGAAGTAGGCCGGGCGGCAAAGGAGGCCTAAAAAATAGATAATCCCAGTGAAATTCAAAAAATTAATTGCTTCTATGACAAAGCGGTGCAAAGCTGCAATACCAAATTAAGGTTTTACAACAAAATTTTCGTAATTACATCGCCATCCAACTTTTGCTGCTCTTGAGAGGTCTGTTAATCCCAATAACATACAATAATTGCCCACACTTTTAGTGCAGTTTTAAATTGACATTTCTCACAACGTTAGCTGGTATGCATATTAATTTCAAATATTTTTTTACTACGCAGTTAATGCTGCAAAAACACTTATTTTGTAAAAAAATTTTAGTAGCTTACAAAGGATGAAAAAAATGTTCTAAGTGGCAACACTGGTTGTGAGTCATTTATTCTTCGCTCTTCAATGTTGCTCAAAAATAACCGGCAGACCGCATACAGTGTGATTGCGGCTTTCTCTGCAAACGGTTTGTTGTACGAGTATTTGTGTCATTGTGCTGTGAGGCTTTTATTGTTCGTTAAGTGATTTTGTAACTGCTACTCGTATGCATTACTAACAGTCTGCTACTAAATCATCAATTGGTGTATATGAATTCTTTAAAATAATTCGAAGTAATTTTACTATAAACATTTAGTTTGCAAGGAATATTTTTCATACAAATTAATTTAAGGAAAAATTGCAGTCAATCCAAGAGTCAATAGCACCAAATTCAAAAAATTTCCCTGCCAAGACATATTTCATACCTAGAAGTCAGTTGTTGTATATGCGCACGGTTGTCCTGGGATTGAGCTCTGGTAATGCTCAGATAGATTTTTCTTTGAGAAATTTTCTAAACCAATTCCGCATTTTTCTCATTGCTATCGAACCACTATACTCTGCACAATGTTGCCAGATTTTTTTTAGGGAAAACTTCAAATTCTGAAAAAAAAACTAAAAAACTGCTACCTCTGAAATAAACCAGATTTTTTGGAAAATATAAAACTTTAGTGGCTATTAAAAGTTGATGACCTTTTTTTTAGTCATAATTTCATAAAAAAAAGTGCGGTTTGCAAAATAAAACTGCCAGCGTGTCTAAAAAACTTGATTTGCAGTTAAAACTGCTAAAATGGCAACGCTGACTCTGCATAATTTCGTACACTCTCTCTCGCGCGCGCTATTGTTTTTACATATATCATTTTGTTTTGAGTGGTTTATCTTGCGCTCAGTAACATAATCACTGTTACTCGAAAGTAGCAGTGTGACTACTTACAGTGTGATTGCGGCTTTCTCTGCAAATGGTTTTCTATATTCGTGTTGTTGCAGTGTGAGTCTTTAATTGTTCGTTCTGTGAATTTATCACTGCTACTTGCAAGTTTCAATTATAATGAAAAATATTAGTTCCTTTAAAAAAAAATTCAGTGCAATTTGGGATTATTTTACCCCAATTGATAATGCTTTTGCACTGTGTAGAATTTGCAAATTACAATTATCATATAAAACAACAGTGAGCAATTTAAAGAAACATCTTGCAAGCAAACATCCAGCAGTTCAGTTGCCTAACTATAATGTCGGCTTTCACAGCTCTCACTTCTTGGTAAGACATACATACATAAGCAAATATTTATACATATATACATATAAAATGTATACTAAGGAACTATGATATTTGTTTGCATAAATCAACAATTTATACATACATATGTATTAGGCTTTTGCGTATAACATTTTGCAGACTAAAAACTATGTACTTCCAATAACTAAATATTCTTAACAGGATATTTATGTACATATTGGTTTTTAATATGGCATACTGTGAATATTGTTTACCCTTTATTTCCAAAATGAGAATACTTTCTACCTGCACGTTATTTGTGTGATGGGATTATTTGTTATTTACATTATTTGCGAAATGAGAATATTTTTACGTGCACATCACTTGCGAAATAAATACCTACCAAGCTTTTGGTGAAATGGCGCTACTGGCGGCGACCCATGATTCGGTAGTCGGAAAAATATTCTTATTTCTAAAAATTGTGTAGGGAAAATGAGGCCCTGCAAAAAAAATCTACTCGAAAGTAGCAGTATGGAAAATATGAAATCTTGTAAAACTATAAACACCACCAGTGCAGTTTGGAATTATTTTAGACCCATTGACAAATCATTTGCCCTGTGTATGATTTGCAAATTACATTTATCATATAAATCAACAGCGAGCAATTTAAAGAAACATCTTGCAAACAAACATCCAAAAGTTCAGTTAGCTAACAGGATCAGCTATTCAAACATTTCCCTGAAAAACTTTTTGGTAAGACACACATACATACATATTCACATATACATTCATACATTGATAGTTATTTGTAAAGAGTATACAAATTGTAAGAAAATATGTTATTTGTTCGCATTGATCAATAATTGAAAGAACCTCCATTTATATTTATGGTACATATTTTGTTAGATGACAACTTATGGTTGCTGCAAACACTCCCAATTTTGAAGCAATCCTTTCGAATCCGCCTCGTCTAACGGATATCTAGTCCATACTAAATATTAAACTTTGATGAAACCAGGACCGCCAAGTTGCAAAGAAAGAATTCCCGGCATTCTCAAAATAAAATAACTTTTCCTTAAAATGGTAAAAATAAAAATTTATTTTTTGGTGAAAAAGAAAAAGTGCTTAAGTCTGATTTTGTTGTTTTGCAGGAGATCTCTTTTAAGCTTTAAAGTTAATTTTTAAAAATGTATGTGAATTGTAGTAAAAGCTATTGATTTCAATGAAGTCTTTGTTAGTTCAGGAAGAAACTGTTGCACTTTTTGATATGGAAATTACTGAAATTATTGAGTTATTCGCGAAAATAAAACTTAAGTGGAGAAAATACGGAAATACCGCTTAACTCACATAAGCACTAATAAAGATTAGATTTGGACAAAAAAACTTATCTCTAAACAATAAATATTGCAGTCAATTGGATATATTGGAAAGAACGCATATATTGATGTAAGCTGTTTTGAGTTGACGTTGCCTATTGCTGAAAATTCAAACTCTTTTTTTTTTATTTGGAAAAAACAGCTTATATTGTTTTAACCCTTTCGTGCCCAATGTTTCATATGTACATTAGACCGTACCGCAAAAAAAAGTTAACCGTACACCATCGAAACTGAAGCATTTTGGCAAGACAATTTCGAAAAAAATTTTTTTTTTTTTTACCGAAAATAGAGGTCGCGCAATTACATTTTTCTTCATATCATCGGCATTTACAGTCCGATCTTAATGTATGATATATCAATTTTTTTGTCTCGAGTAGACCAATTTTTTGCTTTAAGGGTCACTGACATCAAGAACCCCGTTCTGGTACTTAACCACCAGATCTCAGTTCCTACCATCTTAATGTTCCTTTTTAGTGTCAGGTAATTAAAGCTTGCAAAAAATCATTAAACTTTGCCAATAAAAGTATTTCGATTATTCCATTAAAACTATTTTAAAAAATGTTTTTAATTTTTTTACCGAACGTAGCGGTTCTCTTATTAAATTTTTCGTCATATCTCCGGCATTTACAGTCCGATCTTAAAACATGATGTTTCGATGTTTTCGTCTCGAGGAGACCAATTTTTTTTGCTCCAAAGGTCATTCACCTTAAGTATCTACCAAACAAATCTCAACTTATACAACATGAATTAAAAAATTAAAATCAAATAAAGTGTCTTCAGGCCGTTGCCCAGCATCTCGAAGGACCTCACCATATCGTCACCTCAGAGTGTAAGTGTCCTATCGCACTTTTTGCCAAAATTTTTTTAACACGCCAACTTACTTAAGAAAATACACTCTTTCGTTTGGTGTTATCGAAACTTAGCTACCTCTTCCCGTTCCAAAGATCTCAGTATGCTTTATATCCTAACTGCAGCTTTCAAAATAAAATCTCGGAGTGCAAATGTCCTAACAGCTTTTTTGCACTTGAAGCAAAAAATTGGTCTACTCGAGACAAAAACATTGATGTATCATACTTCGGACTGTAAATGCCGATGATATGAAGAAAAATGTAGATGCGCGACCTCTATTTTCGGTAAAAAAAAAAAAAAACATTTTTGAAATTGTCTTGCCAAAATGCTTCAGATTTGATGGTGTACGGTGAAATTTTTTTTGCCTGTAAGTTGGTACATGTTTTATTAGTTTAATCCTTTGCCATGTCACCTCTATGATGAATAATGAAGCAAAGCTGTTTTTTTTTTCATTTCTTTATTCCGTTACTTCTCAGAAGTAACGTTAATCTTAGTTGGTGTTCGAATTGTGTCGTACACAAGGATATTTTGAATCAAGAAAATTTGGTAATTCTTGATAGAAAGGAGTGTTTTAAAAATTGCAATAATTTGTATTTGCGCTAACAAAAAAATCCAAAAAACTAACTGGATGATAACAGTACGTATAAATCGTATATTGGAGCAACATTTATAATATAAAAAAGAGGTTTACAGGTGCCCAATGTTGCATATATGCAACATCCCCCCCAGCCCTCCAAAATGAACTTATCCGAACAAAACTTTTCAGCTGAGTTATTTTACCTATATGCAACCCACCTAACACCCATTAAAATTTTTTACACCACTAAAAATAATTTGGGCGTCAAAGCTCTTATTTCCTAGCACAATTTTAAATGCCCTTAATCATAAATACACTTAAGCTATTATTCCAAGTGATAGATATGTATGTCAAATGATGAGAGATAAGTCAAAGTTCCTCCCTCCAAATCATCCCGAAAAATTCTTGCTTAATTCGACTTTAGCAGTTATTTCTTTTCTTTGTGTGAGAAAAACTTGACCTTTTTTCATTTTGCTCATTAAAAAAAAAATCATTTATTTAAGTACATGTAACAAAAATCATCAAATTCTCGGCTTTTCAGATATTTTTCACAACATTTTTCAGTATTTTTAACCAAACCCTTTTTGTGTGCATCGCAGCAGAAGTCATAGCACCAGATTTTTAAATAAAGTGCACGCCAAGACTAAACGGTAAAACATAATATGGCTCACTTACTTCAAGACTAGCATAACTCAAAAAACGTGATTTCTGAGTTAATGATAGAGAAATATTTATTTTGTGTGAAAAAATCAGAAAAGTATCTCATAAACTTGCTTTGTGAGAAGAGTTTATGTAGACATACTTTTCATCATTTTCATATAAAAAGTAACTTATTGAAAACTTTAAATGCGTTTTTCTCCCACTTTAAGTTTTTTAAGTTGTATCAGTCTTGAATTAAGTGAGCGGCATATAAAATTTTAAATTTTACAGTCCATATTGTGCCAAATGACAACTTACAGTTGCTGCGGACACTCCCAACTTTGAAAGTGTCCTTTCAGTTTCGCCTGGTCTAACTGGGTTCTAGTTTATACTAAAGTGTTTGTCTTAGAAACATGAAACTTTGATGGAACATATCGCTCACTTACTTCAAGACTGGTATAATTCAAAAAACGTGATTTTTGAGGTAATGATGCAGAAATATCAGCCATTTCATGTTTTATTTTGTGTGAAAAAATCAGAAAAGTATCTCATAAACTTGCCTTGTGAGAAGAGTTTATGTAGACATACTTTTCATCATTTTCATATAAAAAGCAACTTATTGAAAACTTTAAATGCGTTTTTCTCCCACTTTATGTTTTTTGAGTTATGACAGTCTTGAAGTAAGTGAGCGATATGTACATATGTACACTGTACACAAGTTAGACGCACTTTTCTAGTTATTCATATGTATAATTCAGCAAAATTTGTTTTTATCCAAACTTTAAAATTGTAGGTGGTGGGAGTCCGTCCGCACATTATTCAAAAAATTGGCTTTCCGGGGAAAGGCTGTACAGTCCCCATTTTCTCCTCTACGGCTTCGAAAGAACTATTTTCTAATGTTCAAATGTTATACAATAAATTACTTTTTCCAGAATATTGATTGTCCAAAAATTTGTTATTTTTTTACGGCGCTACTGTGGCCTAACTCCTTAAAACAGTATTATATCACAAAAAAAAACAGCTTCAATGTCACGTTAACGATTAAAGCTTCCTACTTTATCGTTTCAATTTTATCTTCAGAGGCTTGTTCAAGGTACATAATAAGTTTTCAATGCTCAATTAACGTTTTTGCTTTTCGAAATAACAACTTTTCAATACTATTGTGAGCGTAAGTTATTATTATTAATAAATTTCGTGCAACTATTTTCATACTGATTTCGACTGAATTTACAAAAAAAAAAACAAAACAAAAAAAATTTAATTCTTCAGTAACGATTATAATTCCCACAACTCGGAAAGTTCTCCGCAATCGTGTCATTTTTTTTTATACATTCTCAATTCATTATTGTTTTGTTTGTGCAAACTCACATGAACCAAGTGTATAACAAATTTGTGCAAACCCAACTGAACTGACAAACTGTTGTACGAGTGCATTAGTGTGCGAACGCTCGTTGCGTCGAGAGTATCGCTGCGTGTGTGTTTGTCGCCAGTGTAAATATTTCACCATGGCTGCTGTAAAACAACTATCCGAAAAAGACATTTTACACGAATTTATTGATGCATACAGAAATGCAACGTGCCTTTGGCGTATCAAAGACCCAGAATATCATAGCAAAGTTATGAAATTAGCTGCCTATAACAAATTGGTGAGAATATATAGAAAAATTGAACCACGCGCAGACCGAAAAATGGTTGTTAAGAAAATCAATTGTCTACGAACATGTGTAAGAAGAGAGAAAAGAAAAATTGCGGGTTCCAAAATACCTGGTACTGACCCAGATAATCCTATATACGAGTATGAACCCAATGTTTGGTATTTTCATCTATTTGACTTTTTGGCGGAACAAAAAGATTGTTCAAGAAGATCAACATGCAGTTCAAGCGAATCAGATGTAAGTGGTAACTAAATTTATACAGTGAAGGAAAAAAGTCTACATACACCCTATTATTTCGAAGTTTTGCAGAATCAGTAGCGGCAATTGAAAAATATTCATTATTACTGTTTAAAGTATTAATAATAAAGATTATTTAAAAGAATTTTTTTTTTGAAAACAACATAACATAGAAATTATTTGGGATAAACATGAAATTTTGTGGGAAAAAAGTCAACATACAGCGTGGCAACCCCGTAACATCAAGTAGAAAAGTATAAATAAAAAGAGGGGAATCACCTTAAATTTTGACGTTTTACTTTATTTAGAACCATTGCACCCAGTTTGAGCATTGTTTTCAGTTTAAGTGGTCAAGTGATTTTTTGAAAATGTCAAATCGTAAAGAAATACCGATTTCAGTCCGTGATTTAGTAGTAAGTCTCCGAAAAGACAAAAAGTCTTATGGAGAAATAGCCAAAACAGTGAAACTAAGTCGTGCTACTATACAGACAATTGTTAAAAACTATAAAGATACTAATAGTACCGAAAACAAGCCAAGATCTGGCAGGCCAAAGAAACTTTCAACACGTGATATTAGAAGCATTATAAAAAAAGTCAATCAGGATCCAAAAATAAGAGCAGAGTACCGCGTAAAAAGCCGCTAATTTCCGCGAAGAATCGTAAACTTCGTCTTGACTTCGCTAAAGCACACATTGACAAAGATATGGATTTTTGGAAGCGTGTCTTATTTACTGACGAAAGTAAGTGCAACATTTTTGGAAGTGATTGCCGCTCGAAAGTTTGGAGAAAACCGAACACTGCACTTGATCCAAAGAATGTCATACCTACTGTGAAACATGGCGGTGGCAGTGTTATGGTTTGGGGTGCGATGGCGTCATCTGGAGTTGGTCGTTTGGTATTTATCGAGGGTAATATGGACCGCTTTCAATATAAAAACATATTAGAACAACATTTGAAGGCATCTGTTCAAAGCTTGGGTTTGGGAAACCAATGGATATTCCAACAAGATAATGACCCTAAGCATACTGCGCATGTTGTTCGAGACTGGCTTCTATATTATGCTCCCAGACAGCTGAATTCACCACCGCAGTCACCAGATATAAACCCAATAGAGCATATATGGTCCATTTTGGAAACATTTTTGCGAAAATATGCAATAAGTAGCCGCGAAACGCTAAAAACCGCGCTTATTCGTGCTTGGGCAGATATTACACCTGAAATTACGGAGAAATTGGTGGCATCAATGCCTCGTCGTCTTCAAGCTGTGATTGATGCTCAAGGTGGACCGACCAAATACTAAACACTAAATTTTTTTTCTTCTTTTATATAAAGTTATTTAATAATATTTATGTTTAGAGGCTGTATGTAGACTTTTTTCCCACAAAATTTCATGTTTTTTCCAAATTATTTCTATGTTATGTATATGAATTATGTTTTTGTTTTATAAATAAAGATTCTTATGAATGGCTTCAAGATTCACATAATTACTTTTTTTATTTTCTTTTTTATACTCCCCAGAATTACAAAATTTGTGGGTGTATGTAGACTTTTTTCCTTCACTGTAAACCTCACAATATCAAAAAGCAAAACTCTATTAATAAAAGTAAGCAAAAAACTTGATTCAAGTTTTTCAAAACCTTTGAGAAGTGTCTGCAATAAAGCATATAAGACTAAATTGAAGCGAAAAGCGGGCAAGCAGACAAGTCGTGTGGTTAGATATTTTTTATATACCCTTATTACATCTACATACATACATACGTACGTATATATCATATATATGTACGTATATATGTGAATACATATGCATGTAAATAAAATGATTGCTGTTTTCGATGTTCACGCATCTGCTAAAACTGGATTAATTTTGATGAAATTTGTTTAGTTTTATTACTAAGACACTTGGCCTCAATCTCCAATTAAAGTTATCACGATATACCTATCAATTTAAAAAAAAAAAAGCTAATTGCGCAAAAAGAAACAAGCACGCAAGCATAACAAATTGTTTAATAGCAAGCTAATGTATTCGTGTGTGCGTGCGTTTTGTTTTTCCATGGCAATGCCATGAAATATTTATGTAAGTCGACGTTTACACGAGGAAAGTCTGAGAGACAAATTCTTGTCCATTCTCTTTTGTGATTTTCGTTTCGCGTTTGCAAGATATGACACATTTTTTACCTCGTCCCTTTCGTTTTTCCCCTCTTGCCGACAAACAAGGAAACTGCCGAAAAAGTTTCCTCGTGTAAACCTTGACAAAGAAAAACAACGGAATATAAAATTTTCTCCCTCTAGCTCTCATTCTCAATTTACATTGCAAACAGCTGGAAAAAGTATATATAATGGAAGAGAAAGACTCGCGCTCACAACAGACTCATGTTGCTGGCTAACTCGTACGGAGTTAAGGACCGTATACATTTGTAGTTTCAGTTCCGACGCAGCAGCATTTTTGAGCAGAATAAAATCTGCTGCGAAACTGAAATAGGAATGAAACGAAATTTCTTATTGCTGTTTCTTTTCAATTTCTTATTTTGTTTTGATTCGGCTAATTTCTTATTTTGTCTTCTCATATGAAAATGTGACTGATTTGTTCTTATTGCTATTTCACACATATGCGCTTCTTTCCTTTTGTTTACCTTTATCTTTTTTTTGTTAATTTCTTGTTATTGATATCTGAAATATGCAAAAAATTGTATTTCCATATTACTTTTTATGAAAATTATATATACTTTTTGACAGCAGCAGCTTCGGATTTGAGAATAATTATCAAATATGAGTCATATAAAGTGTTACCAAAGAATTATATATGAAAGAACTACGCTCCCAGAAATGTCGATAATTGGTTCGCTTCACTAATTTTCTGACAATAAAATTACAGTCTTAGAATGAGGGGAAATGTGATTTTGGCTTATGGTGCGTATTGGGGTTTTTAGCAACGAAGCTGCAATTCCCTCTGATCTGATCTGCTACCAGGCAACCAGCAAATCCAACAACATGATTTTTTTTTTGACTCCTTCAAACTTGCAAATTTGCAAGTGATCCCGCGTAAATTTTGTTGTTGGTTTTTCTTCAGAAAAATTCAGTTGAAAAAATCCTAATAAAATTGCGTGTATTTGTTGTTGCTTTTTTGTAGTTTACAACTGATACCGTTATTTGTAATTTTGTTGGTATTTTTTCGGCAGAAAAATCACAAAAATTATATTTATGTTGTTTGCTTGTGTGTGTGCTCAAATTAGGCTATTTTTTTGCAACCAGGTTTTTTCCTTTGGGGGCTATAAATATGTAGAAATTATGATCTTATATTTTTCAATTTTCTTGTTTTACTTGAAACAAATCATTAGATGAAACAAGTTAATACTAAATAAGTTCAATAGGAATATCTTAATTACTAGACCTGATCCTGCATTTAAAAAAACACGAAAATCAAATTTTCAAAGATAAAAAATGGAGATTTCTTTAAAATTAACACGTAAACTAAATCAATATGTCAAAATACACCACTGCTATCGCCGTGTTATTTTAATTTGGGCTTAAGCCTATCTGAATCCAGAAATATTCATATAAGGGGCTTAGCACCCTTGATCCCTTGATCAAGTACGTACATTTTTCGGCTCAAACTGAAAAATAAAATTATTTAACAAAACTCAAAATATTTCTATAATTTCTATATTTTTCAAAATGATAATGGAAATAACAATAAAGGTTATACTAAATTGTCACATTAAAATTTGACAGCAAAATGTGGCTTCGCAGCTGTCAAAATCCAGTGCAAAATGTAAACAACAGAAATTGAGTTGAAGATTTTTGAGCACACACACAAGCAAACAACATAAATATAATTTTTGTGATTTTTCTGCCGAAAAAATACCAACAAAATTACAAATAACGGTATCAGTTGTAAACAACAAAAAAGCAACAACAAATACACGCAATTTTATTAGGATTTTTTCAACTGAATTTTTCTGAAGAAAAACCAACAACAAAATTTACGCGGGTCACTTGCAAATTTGCAAGTTTAAAGGAGTCAAAATAAAAATCATGTTGTTGGATTTGCTGGTTGCCTGGTAGCAGATCAGATCAGAGGGAATTGCAGCTTCGTTGCTAAAAACCCCAATACGCAGCATAAGCCAAAATCACATTTCCCCTCATTCTAAGACTGTAATTTTATTGTCAGAAAATTAGTGAAGCGAACCAATTATCGACATTTCTGGGAGCGTAGTTCTTTCATATATAATTCTTTGACCGACATTGCTGTTAACCAGGGATGTTATCCCCTAAGGTGTCCACTCCACTCGTCACCAATAACAACCCTATATAAATGTATTTGGTGAAATAGAAAAGCTCGGTTTTTTTTTTTTGCTGGGTTACTTAAAAATGTATAAAAAATTGTCGAAATACCATCTTACCTATATAAATTTTTGACCGTTTGAATATGTTTTAATCGTTAAGCGCCAAAAAACATTTCAAAATGTGAGGATTTCGAAGCCGAACGGTAAAATCTTCGATAACATTAGATCATTCTCACAACATCTCCTCCAATATAAATCTTATAAAATATTGAACGCAGTAAAATCGCTATATTTAATGAAAACGGGTAAGAATGCATTCACGTAAACGTATGTGATTTTATTTCTAGGGCGTAGCAAAATTTTTAACGAGCTTAGCAAAGTGGCATCACTACTTTATTTTTTTTTTCTCTCTCTCCATTATTTCGTTTTCAACGTTTTGTGAGCAACGCTGCCACTTTGCTACTATCGTAGTAAATTTGCTACACTTTGCTACCCACTCTCATCAATGTATCAATTTTGCTACACTTTTCCCATTTCCATATAATTTTGTATTATTCATATCAATTTTCTTACTTTTTAATGTTTCTGAACTGTTATATTTATTAGTGTTATTTGAATTGTAATGTGTTAATTACATTAATGCTATGTACGTTTACACCATTCTGAATTTCAATGTGATATTTTCGTTTTATAAAAAACTTTATGTTTAGTTTACTATTCAATAAACGATAATTCAGCCAATTATTGACTTTTGCCACGCTGCTCAGCGTTTTGCTACGCAATTTTGCTACAAACATTTTATACAAAGTGGCAGCACTGTTTGTGAGTACATATTTGAGACACCCTCTAAGTCAGTGGTCGGCGCCCCATATGCTCGCGAGCAAACGAAGAAATTAAGCGAGAGTAAGCAAGCTACAAAATGAGCTGCTCATTTCGTTAATGCACTGCAAAAATCTTTAAAATCAAATGGAAAAATGAATAGTTTTTCCACAAAAATTTTTGTTGGTAATACACAACGTTTAATCTACAAGCGAGTTTTATGGATGGCAATTAAATTTCATATAAAAGGCATTTTATAACTAAAATTCAACCCTTAAAATGAGAAATCATATGTAGCGTAAACAGCAAAACGTAAATGCATTTTTTACAGTGATTGGTGCTTTTGTCATTTCTCTCTCTTTTGAGAGTGAGAAAATATTTTATATTTGCGCTCTGCCGACCACTGCTCTAAGTGGTTGAGTCACACTACTACACTGACACTTTGACTACTTGCATCGCTACTGGCATGAAAATTTCTGTGGCAAAAATATTTTGACATCTACAAGCAAACGAAATAGAAGCAACTGCGAGAGTGGCATAGTTTTCTAAATTAAAAAATACTAAAGCAACAAAAGTGATTAGTGCGGTATATAAAATTCGTATGTGCATCAAGAATTAAAAAATCAAAAACGCAAAGAAAATTGTGCATTTTAACGGCTCTTCACAAAAAAAAAGTAAATGGCGGCAAAGTTCCCAACGTGTGAAAATAAAAATAATTCAAAATAAAAAATTCAGTAGACATTTTTATGTGCAATGGTGCAGAGAGTCGCGCTTACTTTATTGATATATTTTGACAGTTTTAACAAACGCCTTCAGATGGTTAATTTCAAGCCATTTTATTAAATATCGTCACTGCTGCTGCTTCAGTTGTGCCTGCTAAGTCAGTAGTTGGCTTATTTTAAATATTTAAGTCTGAGCCATTTTTTGACCTCTCCCTCAAAAAAGATTCGTTTGAAAACAAATATAATATTTGAAATATTAGATCATTACATAGCGTTGTTGTCGTTTGACCACACATTATATTTACTTCAAGTCAGTACACACTGGATCACGCTCTGAATGCTGTTGATCGATTTTGATCTTTTTTTTTAAAAAGAAACAAGAGTACCCAATACTGTGATGTTAAAAGTTGAAATTCGAAAAATATGCGGGTCATTCCACGAGAAGTTTTCGCCCAAAAACTAGATTTGTTGAAAATGTTTTCTCTTCTTCTTACAAAAATTGTTGAAACGTATTTTTTTATTTTGATACGGTATGCAAAATTGTTCGGTCAACGTTTACACTAGGAAATTCTGTGCAAGAAATTCTTGTCTATTCTCTTTTGAGATTTTTGTTTTCGTTTACGACAATTTCTATACCTCGACCTTTTCGTTTTTCCCCTCTTGCCATTAAACAAGAAGAATTTTCGGAAAGAGTTTCTGTGTGTAAACGCTGAGTCAGTTATGCATTGTTTAAGTTATGTGACAGTAAAGAACGATATTTTCAAAAAATGTGCACAATGAGTTGAGCTTTGCATGTAATAAATAAAATTATACAACAAATAACTGACGCCGAAATACTGCAATGTTCCGATCTGTCGCAAATTTCACTTATGCGACGAAGTAAAAGGGCGGATTTGAAACGTTTTAAAAAGTCGGGGCTGATTATCGAACTTCTATTGAACTTTTTAGCTATATTTTATTTTTAAAGGATTTCATTCCCCAGCTAGCATTTTTTTTAAATCACCTATACTGTAGTACTAAGCGAAAAAGACGTATCTCAAAAAATTCCGTTTCGAGATAATTGATATTTTGTAAATGTCGTTTTATTCTTACTTTCTCTACGAATTTTTGAACTTATTTATGGCAACTTAAATATCATTTTAAGGTTATTTATTTATGACTTACTCGAAATATCGAAATTCCCTGCGTTTATACGCTTTTCATGAGATACGTCTTTTTCGCTTAGGATTTATAGCTTTAAAAATGTAGATATGTACGTCTTTTTTCTTTAATCTTGCCATATAAACTTCCATACAAAAGATATAATATTTTCTATCTTATAAAATACAGATAATATTAAATAAAAACTAAAATCAAATTATATTTTTAGAAACTATACTATATATACTAAAATAAAGATTTAAAAAATTAAGCATACATGATTGTTACTTATGCGAAAAAGACGTATCTCATGAAAAGCGCAGGGAATTTCGATATTTTGAGTAAGTCATAAATAAATAACCTTAAAATGATATTTAAGTTGCCATAAATAAGTTAAAAAATTCGTAGAGAAAGTAAGAATAAAACGACATTTACATAATATCAATTATCTCGAAACGAAATTTATTGTATACTGTCGTACTAAGCGAAAAAGACGTATTTCAAAAAAATTAATTTCGAGATAATTGATGTTTTGTTTATGTCAATTTGTTGAAATAGGTACATATATATCTATAACCTTCACAACTCGATCATTTGAAACGAATTACCTCTATAGCTCGAAGAAAGTCGACAATGTTCACCATTTTTTCTAAAAAATCAATGTAAAAACCTACTTATACAATAAACCAATCCTATGAAATAATAAAGGAATTTATGACTGACGTTAACACGTGATTTAATTTGAACTTTAGCGAAGTTACTTTATTGTTGTCGATTAAAAAATTATCAGAAATAGTTTCGTCCTACTGCAATACATTAATACATGGAATAAATCTTAATCTCTACAAGTCGAACCTTTCCTGACAAAATTCGCTTGAGTCGAAGTCCTTCAAGTCTCCCTTCAAGTTCGACTTCAGAGGTAAAAAAAAAATAAACAAGTTAAGGTGTTATCTTCGGCCTGGCCGAAACTCAACAACTTAAATAAATGTTAAAAAGATGAAAAAAAGGTTGAATAAGTCGAAAAAAATTTGAAATGTTAGAAAGGTTGACAGAGATTAAAAAATGTGGAAAAAGCCGAAAATATATGCAAAATGTTGAAAAAAGTTGAGTGAGATTCAAAAACTCAAAAAAAGTTGAAAGAGTTTGAAAAAATTTGAAACAATTCAAATGAAAGTTGAAAGAGGTTGAAAAAGTCGAACAAATATCGATAGGATATATTGGAAAAAGTTAAAAGATTGAAAAAGTCTAAAAAATATGGAAAATGTTGAAAAAAATCGAATAGAAATGAAAAATTTGAAATATGCCACGCCCACTTCTCCAATTCCGCCCACTTTTGGTTCAATAAATTATATTCGTGATCGACATCCTCATATTAAATCTTAGCACAATAGGTTGCATAGTTTGCGATATATGCCGTAGTTAAATTTAAAATTTAGGACCGTGACACACCCACTGGTTCAATCCAGCCCGGTTTTGATCCAGAAATAGCATTCCATAAGCAAACCACTTACACCGAATTTTAGTATGATTGCTCTCATATTTCGATATATATGCCACTAACCGTATTTTATTTTTATGGGAGGTGCCACGCCCACTGGTGATATTTCAGCCACTTTTGATTCAAATATACTTTGTAGCAACTAAACCACTTACATTCAATTTCATAGCAACTGCTGCAATAGTTCCCTTAAAACAGCGCTTACAAATTTATGTGAATATGGGCGGTGCCACGCCCACTGACGCAATCTCAATTCTCATTTAGTTTCAAAGCCCATTGCAGCCCATTTTATGAAGATTACTCTCATAGCACACTATCTATAACAATAAAAGTTGTTTGCTTATATGGGAGGTGCCACGCCCACAGGTACTATTGGATCAAATTTTTGTAATAAGAGACCTTATAGCAAGTATGTCTACCTCATTAAATTTCATAACGATTACGTTGTTAGTTCTCTTAATGTAACGTTTATACATATTGTGGGCGGTGCCACGCCCTTCAACGAGCTTTTTTAGCAAAGTGGCTTTCAGCTGCATCATCTCCAAAATTTTTATGAAAATCGTGTGTGCCAATTTGGAGATATACGGAATCAAATTTTTAAAAGTAAAAAAGCCCTTTTTTCTATTCCGCCCACTTTTATCAAAATTCAAGATATGTTTGATTTGTATCCGTTTACCAAATTTCATCGCAATATCTTGAACGGCTTACAAGATATGGTGGTATAAATGATAAAATTTAGGGCTACCCCTCTACGATCCTTTGGAAACTTGAAACCTAGCCTTATCTTTATTTAGTTCACATGTACACCAAATCACCAAGTTTCATCAAAATCGCTGAAACTTTTTTCAAAATTGGCCTGGGTAAATAAAGATAGAGTATGGGCGGTAGGCGTGTCCGTGAACCCATTTCTCCCATTTTCAATAGCAAGATGCCTGCAAGAAGGTGTGACCTGTGTGTGAAAGTTTCATTCATTTAGCTTTCTTCGTTTTCATGTAAATCTGACTTCAACAGACGGACAGACAGACATCGCTAAATCGACTCAGGTGGTGACGCTGATCAAGAATATACAGTGGATCAAAGTTATAATGGAACAGCATTAACAAAAAAGTTTCTTACTAAATAGTAAATTAACTAGATATTTTTTACAAATTTAAAATCTATTTTAGAAAGTGTATTTAATAAACATTTATTAACAACAAAAATTTTTTATAAAATCATCGTTTTTTTTTTAAAAAATAACGAAAAATGAAAATGCATGGAATTCTGTCACAAAGTTATAATGGAACACCTTGTGAATAATCCTTAAATTTGCTACCAAAACTACAGCAAACTTAATTTTCGTGTCATATCATGTTGTCTAGTTAAGGGATCATCCGATAATTCATGTTACTCATCAACGATTAATATTTTTATTTCCGTAATAAGCAAGAAGGCGCCGCGCTTTATGAAAACCTCGGTTAATCAAAGAGAAATTTTAATTCGGTTGTCAAAGTCAGGCTAATTAGTGCCAAATATCAGTGAAACTATTAATCGTCCTCTAACAACTGTTTTAAACATAATTAAGCTATATGAAAATACCATAAGCTTAAGAACAAGGCCAAACCGAGTACTAGGGAAATATTTAATGCGTCAGATAAATGTTGAATAATAAAAGAAATTAAGAAAAATCCCCATATTAGTGTCCCAAAATTGGCATCTGAAGCCGAAAAGTATATGACTAAAATATGACTCGAAAAAGACTCGCAAATGCTTAGAAATATGACTAAAATATGACTCGAAAAAGACTCGCAAATGATTAGAATATAATTAAAATATAACTCGAAAAAGACTCGCAAGTGATAAGATGCAAGTATTACTAAAATATGACTCAGAAAAACTAGTCATAAATGACTCTTCAAGAAAAGTCGCGGATAGGGTACAATTTTTAAAACCACAACTAATTTTCAGTGCAATTTTTAGTATAAACGTGGTGAAAATCGACTAAGAAATAAACTTTTATATATAATAATACAATCATAATATGTATGTTGCGATATCAAGATGCATCTAAAATGCATTTTATACAAATTTAGATAATTGAATGAAAGTTTTTCAAGTAAAATGGCATCTTTATTACGTTGTTATTAATCTGCCTTTTTAGTAAAAGAGAAAAGGCGCAAAATATGATCAGCTGATTCAAAGTAAAAAGTTATTTTGTTTGTTGTTTATGTGGGCGCTAGAAGTTGTACATACCCTACGGGAAACGAAAGCGCGTTTGAAGGGCTTCGGATGTGCTTCAAGGGAAGTGGAAGCTGCTTGCAATGCGCTTCTCACTGCTTATCTTTTTTTTTAACATACGATCTCATTGCGGCGATACACATCTTTGGAAGTACATTTGATGCGCTTCCTTAATCTTAACCAACTGAGCTACTCTTATTATTAATGTGAAGGAGACTAAAACTGCAAAAGGCTTCTGACAAAATGAAATGTTGAGTTTATGATTTCAGTAGTTGCTACTTGATAATTCAAATAATATACTTTTAGAAGCCTAATTATAACAAGAGTTTTGGCTGATGTCGTTAAACTGTACGTAACTGCATGTAACAGCACGGAATGCCAACGTTCGAACCTCAGCGGATGCGGAATAAAAAAGTTTTTTTTTAAATTAAATTGAATTGCAAATTCAATGCATCCGAAAAAAAGCCTGAGCAAAGATGAGCCGAAATTCATGAGTATGTACATAATTTAATAATTTATCAAGAACTCCCAGAATCCTGTAAAATTTTATCTCAAACTAGCTGTCCCGGCAGACGTTGTTCTGCTCTTTCCGGTAGGTGGCACGAAGCTGTATGAACTCATGCTATGGAATGTTAAAGCGAATCAGCCCATTTTTAAAGTGAAATCATTTTCTGTCCCTACTCTTTTACATATAGCAGACTTGGCAGACGTTGTTCTGGCCTTACTGCTAGGTGGTGCGATGAGTTTAATTTATTATAGCTTTTGTATTTTACATAATTACGAAGTCTCAATCATCTGCATCAAGTAATTGCTGACATATACAAAATGTTGTTTTATTCGCATATGGAAGGTATGGTACCACCCATTTGTTCATTGAAACTTCTTTTTGCCCGTACTTTTTATATACACATATGGTCAAAATAATAAGTACACTCACATAATAAGTTCAATGGCTTGTAGGCAAAAATTCATTTAAGTTAATAGAAAAACTAATTTATAGTTAACTTCTTACAACATATTAAATAAAATAAAAAGGTATAACATTAATAAAAAACAAAAATATCTTTCAGTCTTATCAAAAAAGTACAAAATGGATTAAAATGACTGGACAAAATAATAAGTACATTCAGTACATTTTAATAAAAAAAAATTAACTCGATTCTATCGGCTCTATTTGTTTTGAGTAATTTTGTGTACTATTTTTGGTATACTGGAGATAAGCTTACGGCAAGTCTCTACTGGTTTTTCATACCAAGTTTTTTGGACAAAACTCCGTAATTGCTTCTTATTTTGGAATACTTCCTTTCCTATTCTCTGCTTCAACTCTCGCCAAAGGTTTTCCAAAGGGTTTAAGTTCAGTCATTGACTTGGCCAGTTAAGCAAGGTCACACTATTGTTTTGACACCAATTCTTCACCAACTTGGAAGTATGCCTAGGATCAATATCCTGCTGAAATGTCCATTTTAGCGGCATACTTTCCTCAGCATAGGGCAACATCGTACTTTCCAAAATGTCTTTATAGTGGAATCTGGTCATGCTACCGGAAATTCGATGTATTGGTCTGGCACAGTACCATGAAAAATAACCCCAGACCATAATATGGCCACCCCCATGCTTTACAGTCTTGTTTGTGAAGCGTACGTGAAATTCTTTACCCTTGGGGCGTCGAACATTTCGGGCGGAGTCATTTCCAAACATATTTATTTTTAACTTGTCGCTCCACAAAATATTACGCTATTTCTTCTCGCCGTCTGGTCCGGACCAATTTGAATGTTTCTTTGCGAATGATAAATGCATCTTCAAATTTTTTTTTCGAAGCACAGAAACTTTTCTCGCTATCCATCAAGGTAAATTGGTTCGTTGTAATCATCGACGTACCGTTCGGAACGAGATCACATTGCCGATGTCTGCTGAAATGGCTCTTGAAGATGCGAAATGGTTCTTTTTTGCGACAGTGACAATAGGATTATCTATCGTTGTTGAAGAATTTTTTGGTCTTCCGCGGGTTTCAACCACTTTTTTAGCTTTTAAAGCGTTTTGGACTGATCCATGGCTTCGGCATTAGTACGAAGACTTTGGCCGTAATTTCTGAGTGTCGAAACCATCTGTCTCTCCTCGGCAGTACAATGTTGATTTCTTCCCATCTATGAAATTTTTTTCTTTTTATTTTGATATAACTAAATATGAAAATAAATAAAATTAACAAACTTGTACGAAAAAGCGGATCAGATTGTTGCAAAATTAAAAAAATGATTAATGTACTTATTATTTTGTCCAAGTGAAATAAGCCCTTTAAATGAAAACATACGCGTATAGAAAAATTCAGGGAAATCTCTTCTTCTTTTTCACTTTTAAAGGCATTGCCATATTGAAATTATCAAAATAAAAAAGAATTTCCATATATATTTTCAGTAAAACAAAAAATAATTGAGAACTAATAAGATATCAGGTAGTGTACTTATTATTTTGACCATATGTGTACATATATATCTAGTTTCATTCATCTGCATCACAAATTTTGGTCTTTTCTTATATGGAAGACGTGGTACTGCACGGTCATATCTGTGCCTCTTAATATAACAGATACGTGGTGTAAATTCCATGTGAATCGATGCAGAGGTCTTTGTAAAAATGCTATTTTAAAAATATTTTTGTATGAGGGCCACCCTAAATAAAAGTTTTGTAGGCTTAACTAAGCCTCTTAATATAAAATTTACGTGGTGTAAATTCGGCGTGAATCGATTTACCGGTCTTCGTGAAAATTAATTTTTTTAAAAAAGTTGTGTCTGAGGGCCAACCCAAATTATAGTTTTCTAGACCAAACGATATCTCTTAATATAAGAGACCGTGATGTAAAGTCCATGTGAAAATGCTATTTAAAAATATTTTTGTACGAGAGTTACCCTAAATAAAAGTTTTGTAGGATTAAATGGGCCTCTTAATATAAAAGCTACTTGGCGTAAATATGGTGTGAATCGATTAACCGGTCTTGGTGAAAATAATTTTTTCAAAAATATTTTTGTATGAGGGCCACCCTACATAAAAGTTTTTTGGACCTTTGGACCAGTGTCCCTTAATATAAAAGACACGTGGTGCAAACTCTATGTCAATCGATGGACTGGTCTTTGTGAAAATGTTATTTTAAAAATATTTTTGAATAAGGGCCACCCTTAGTATGTTAACGAAATAAAAGATTTATAAACTTAACTATGTTTATGTTTGTCTTCTCTTAATATAAAATAAATTAGCCTTTTCCGAATAGTCGAAGTGCTTACATCCATGGAAGCTCTTTTTTTACTTGATTTGAAAGTGCAAAGGGGTTCTGTCTCACAAATCTCAACATAGTCCTCTCAAGAATTTGCGGTATTTTGGACTTTGGTCCAGGCGTTTCCTTCTCTGGTGTATATTTTATTGCATTTTCTACCATTCTCTTGGAGCAATTCAACGTTCTGGCTATTTCTCGCTATGAAAATTCGTTATCGTGAGAGTCTTTTATGTCTCTACGAAGCTGGACGTTGCAATCCCGTTCTCTTCCTATTCTAAATCACTAAATTACATTATTTGCTTATTTTTTCAAATTATAACTTTAGATCATCTCATATGCAATGCATTTATAACTTATAAATCTTTAAAAACGACAAAGCTTCAAAAATATAACATACTTTATTTTCGTGTCCCTATTATTTCGCAATTGATGAACTGAGACCACTTCACAATACGACCAACAACTTCGAAACAACGAAAAATATTTTTACTCTGATAACGGTTCTTTAATGCACTGGTATCCCAGCAAGTAATGTAATGTAAAATTTTATCTCAATTTATTTAAACAGAAGCAGAGGAGTGTTTGAACATTTTTAATGTAAGTGTCCCTATTATTTTTCACATGACTGTAGATGTGTGCAGATGAATTCGTAGAGGAAACCAATGAATTACAATCCAAATTGAACATTTTAAAAGATGATGACTCCGAAATTTCAGATGACTATTCGCTTTTCGATTCTGAATCAAAAGTATATTTATACCGAATATAAATTATTTTAGAGCCATTTTTTATAAAATTTCCGCTTAGGAAATATCTTCAGGATGAAAGCTGGAGTCCATAATCTTGAGAAAGGGTTAAAAAACTAGTAACTTCGCCAAAAATTAAATACCCTACACCTATGTATATTAACAGTAAAAGTGCGCGCAAGCCTTAATATTTTATCAAAGGGGTAGTTTTTCCACCATACCACTTACGTTCTAGCTGGTTTGACAAAACGTACGCACAGTAAATTTATCAACATTTACTTAAATAGCTCTTTTCTTATCAAAATGTGCCAACTTTTTGAACGAACCATTTCTTGTGTTTAGGGGAAATTTGTTTTCATTACTTTAAATAATTATCTCAGTAAAGCATTTTAAAGTTTTCGTTACAATCGAGAGTGCTACGCCCACTTGTACAGAATTACAAAGTTCTTGTCCAGAGCTTTTCCGAATCATTCCTATTATATGTGTGAAATTTGGTTCCAATACCTTAAATAATTCTCTCAGTATAGCGTTTCGAAGCTTTCGCTTGTATGAGAGATGACACGCCTTCTAATCAAAATCCGCTAACTTCGTCTCCAGGTTTTGTCCAACTTATTTTTAATATTTGTGCAAAGCTTGTTTGCATTCGAGTTACTAAATAATTTTCGCAATTTTGCAACACTGTTACTCATTTTGCAACTCTTGCTAATGCTGAGCTGATTGTCTGCTGCAATACTGCGGAAATTGTTTTTCCATTGATGTGTTGAACGTGATTTGGCGCAAAACAATCAAAAACTACGTAGAATAGATGGTATAGTTATTGAAATCAGTAAAAAACAGGTCGTCTTATGTCGAACGCTTGACGTTAAAGGTGTTTCCAGATATGTATTTCAAAAAGAATGTGATGCTTTGGCAACATTGCCGCAATTATTGAAACTCGAATACACCCATTCTCCCAATATAGCACTTCGAATATGTTATTTGTATGGGCGGTAGGCACCGATTTCGTGCAGTGCACATTTTTAAGTTCAGCGCTCTACAATTCTGAAACTAAATGGAATATGAAAAAATTGTTGATGTCATTTAAAAGAGAAAAAATTGTAGTTTAAAAAATATATTATTTTATTGTTAAAAAATATTATTTGAAATTGTAGGCATAGCAAATCAAAACATACTACTGAATTTCAAGTCACAGCTTATTGTATGCAGATATGTATGTATAAACTGTAAAAACATTGTCAAAAATAATGATTTTGTTATTTTTTTATATTTAGTGTGGTAGCCTATTCGGTCAAATACGGTTCAAAGTGGTTTGACATCGAAGCAGGAAGTTTTTTTTGTGGTATCTGGCGGGATATTACGCCATACAATTTATATGCCTCTTTTAGTCCTTTCTTGTTTGGAATTTTGTGTTTTCGGACATTTTTTTTTAATATCGTTCATAAATTTACAATCACACTTAGATCTGGCGACTTTGCTGGAGGTGCCAACAAATTCGGCCACTTATATATTTACCATGATTGAACTATGCCCGCTCTGTGTTTTGGGTCTTTTTATTGGTAAAATCGTAAATTTGTCTGTATGCCTAAATTTTCGGGACTATGCAGCAAATTGTCACTTAAAACCTGAAGACACATATCCGTACTCATGATATTTTCTATTAAAGCCAAATTTCCGGTACTAGCAGCTGACATGCAAGCCCAAACTAAAAAATCCGTCATTAGTCAAAAATGAGCTTAACCGTCTGATTTTCACCAAAGAACATGTCAGCACAATAGGAGTTGATTCATATAAATAACACATACTTAGTTACTCACAAAAATGAGTACACACATTGATTTGAAAGAAATAATGGTAATTTTTAAAGAAATTAAAATTTTTTTATAAGTAATTTGAATGCATGGTTAGTAAGATACCAATCTTACTAATTAATAACTATAGCAAAATTTATGTCTATTTATTCCCATGCATAAAAATATTTAATAAAAATAAGTAGAATCAATAGCCGCGTTTTATTCGCTTTGGTTAAACCTAAAAGTAAATAAAACGCATAAGTCTAACCTTTTATAATTCTGCATTTGCCCAACAGGTGGAATGAAAGTGTTTGACAGAAATTCTATTTCAAAACCAGAGCCGGCTTTATGGTCGTGTGGTTGAACGTGGCCTAGCGTGGTAAGGAGCCTCATGTATCAGTACATAATTTTATTTTTTCAAATTATTACTGTCAAATCATTTCAAACTGTTTTTATACTGTCGCAGGCGCTAATACCAAAGTTTTCTTTTCGTACTCTGTTGTTTCATCACTGTTTTTATTTTTATTATGTGTTTCTATTTTAATATCTCTGCCTAGCACGGATTGGATGCACGGCCTCGCGTTACATTAGAACGCTTCTTCAAAATTCCAGCACAGTTACCATATATTTTTGATTATTTTAGGTTTGTGTCTATGATGCTTCAAACCTTAGCAAAGACAAAAAAAGTTCAACCAATTGAACTGGAAATTGAGCTGGTTCACGCATTTGTATGAAATTTTGGTTTAACCAAACTCAATAAAACACGGCTTATGTGTACTCACATTCATGATGATTCGTGACTTAAAAGGGAACGCACTCATTAACACTTTTACTCTCTTGATAAAATTTAGCAAGCATGAGTACATATATACTTGGATATCAACGATTTAGACGTGTATGGATGTATATATGTAAATTCACTAAAGTGTGTGTGTACTCATGAGTATACGCCAGAGTACGCGTATTTGTAGTCTAAATTTCGCACTCTCGTCAGTTCATCGTGTATTGTATTGCGTTGCGGTTAATTTTTTTTGTTATTGACATTTATTTTTGTTTCAAACGTAATATGAATTCGAGTGATAATAATAAATATTTTAGAGTGTTAAACGACACTAATAAAACTATTTGTCTGCAATGCCAAAAACATATAAAAGGAAGAAGTACTTCCAACATAAGGAGGCATTATAGACTCATGCACGGCGTTATAATTGGTAGTTCTCTTAAAAAGAATAAAAGCAAATTGGAAATAGACGAAAATAGCTATGATAGTACGATTCGGAAAATCATAAAAGTGGCAAAAACTTACTCAGCTACACAGGTATCTAAAGATCTTTTTTAGAGATGTATCTGTAGTTTTAACCTTAAAACGTCAGATTTTTTGTACCAACAGAGTTAGTCTGACTATGGCGTGGGATACCAAACCAACTTCAACCCTTATTAGCTTGTTCGGAAATTGATATCAGCCCTTTCATGGTTTTCTACAATCTCGCCGTTTTAGTCGAGGAGAAAAAATCGGCTTTTTGGTTGGCGACTTTGGAGAAGTATCTCCGCTTCAATGTCTTCCACACTTTTTGTCTATAATGGACTGTCGTCAACCGGTGTCGAAATTTGTAGACACCCACTTTGATTTAACAAAATAGAAATGTGTATGTAAATAAAAAAATACCTACAATTTATGTCAAAAAAATGTATTTGAAAATGTTCTTGAGTATAAAAATCTCCACCATAACGCAATTTGAACGAAAAATTTAAATTTTGGAAAAAAATCCAGAATTTTAAAATGGGTGGCTTGCTTGATGGGTGTATTGGTTTTCTAAAAGAGTCCTTTATTTCGTTAATAACGTATATAAATCTTTTTTCCTTAGGCGAAAATTGGAAATGAACCTACAAAACTTTAATGGCAAAATTATATTAAGAAATTTCAAAATTTATGTTAATAAATTTCAAAACTTCGCCACAAATGTCAAGTAAATCCATAAATGTCACTATTTCTGTCATCCACAAAATGTGTAACTTAATACTATGGAGACAGTAAGCTGTAGCCAGCGTTGCCGTTTTTGGTAGTTTCCTACCAAATCGGGTAGGTTTTTTTCCTCTTGGTAGGTTGGTAGGTTAAATCTAATTTTGGTAGGATTTAGGATAAATTTTTATGAAAATCGAAAATTGAAATTTCTTCGTGAAGTTTTTCGAATCAGGAAGCAAATATTTACATCTGGAAATAAGCCTTTACTAACCCTATCTTCAACAAGTGGGTATGGTCTCTGTTTTCTTGCATACAAATTACGTTTAGGCAATACGCATATGCATGTACAATGTGACGAAATAGTGTTGCGACTGATCGCACATCTAAATTGTTGCATGTGTGCTCAGACCCGGCGTATTAGAAACAAAAGTTACTAGCGCTATTAATAACATAATTTTTTTGATCGCAGCTGTGATCAAAATCGGGCCGCTAAAAAAGGTCTTAAGTTCTAAGAACTAAACTTTTTTTATGTACATAATTAGAAAAAATATTTCCGAAATAATAAATTTGAATTTGTGGGCTTTAATAAATAGCATTTCAAAAACGGACTGTAAGTATACGGTTATTGTCAGGCTAAAATATGGCTCTTTTTCAGAACCCCGACCACTTAGGGTGTGTTTACCATGCTCCAAAAGGAGAATATTTTAAAATGTGCTCTTTTGCGAAATTCAAGCGAAATTGTTTTGTTGATGCATGGCTTATCTTGTGCGACTCAGCCATTAAAATTATTTTTCCGGAGAACTTTTCGAACGGCATGGACTTCTTAATGAATATTAGTTTTAACATTACAGTAAGTTTTTGAGTAGATGATATGAATGGATTTTTAAAAATTTCTCGGATGGTACATTTTTCGTCTCTCGAGCTAAACGTTTTTTTTTTGCCACCGTTCGTTGTTTATTTGAAATCCTTTTGTCCTCTTTACATCATTTAATAATACCGTGAACCGCTGGCAAAATTTGTAATTTTGCGATCGGTTTTGCCTTCAAAATGATTTTTAATTACTATTTTTCTTTCTTCTAACGTTCATCGCTTAATTATACGCTGCATGTGTCATGTGGTAACTTTTTGCGCACACTTGCCCGACTTTTGATGTGAACGATTTAGCAACAGAAAATTTGTGCTATATGCGGTTAAGCATTTTAAACGACGACATACAAGAATATGTATTTTAAACAGCATTAAATGTTAATAAACGAATTCAATGCTGCAAAAAGATTTTTTTTTTAATTTGTAAAGTTTTGGTAGGTTACAAACGACTTTGGTAGGTTTTCGAGAAAATTTTGGTAGAAAAGCAAATTTCTCAGTGGCAACACTGGCTGTAGCCAACCATGAAACCGGACAAAGCAAAATGGCAATGCTAAATATACCGTTATTTTGCAAAAAGACATTTTAGAACTGCGTTTTTTTGTCATATTCAGAGCTGGGCACCACTACACGTGGGTTTCTCTTAAATGTTCTTCAATGCATGTGAAGTTGTGCTTTGTTCGCTTTTCAAAACAAACTGAATTAAATTTTACGCTCTCTGCTTTATATACGTATGTACATATATGAAAAGTTATTCTCATTCTGCCGCAGTCCCGCGCGCGGTACGTTTTGCCCATTGCATTAAGTGAAAGTGTCAACAAATCTGCTGTAGAAATTATGCAATTACTAGTTAAGTGACCTTATAAAGGTAAAACTAAGAGAAATTGCTGAATTGATTGGTAAAAGTAAATCTATTGTCCACGATATAATCAAGAGATTCCGTGATGAGTTTAGGTCAGCCAATAAAAGCAGAGAAGGTCAAGGCAAGATATTGAATGAGCAAAAATAGCGTTCGCTATTGAAAGAAATCAAAGATGATCCATTCAAAACAGCACAAGAACTTAAAATTTCTTTAAGAAATCGCAATGGAAAATATGTTTGCCTGAATATTATTCGCCATACATTACACAAGAACTTCTTGACTATGTCGTGGACAATAGATTTACTTTTTCCAATCAATACTACAATTTCTCTTGCAGTTTTACCTTTGTAAGGTCACTTAACTACTACTTAAATGCCCAATTTCTACAGTAGATTTCTTTCCATTTGGAGCCATTTTAAATAAATTTTAAGTTATTATTGACACTGTTTGTCACTTAATGCAATTTACGACTGAATATGACAAAAAAACGCAGTTCTAAAATGCCTTCCTGGAAAATAACGGTATATTTAGCATGGCCATTTTGCTTTGTCCGATTATTCGTTGCGCGCAAGATATTGAACTGAAAGTTGATGTTTTTTTATTGTTCAGAAAAATAATAATATGAAGTATGAATAAAAGCGAAAAAACAATACATGATGGAGCCACTGTATACCACATCGTTTTGTTTGTCTATTTTATTGAAATGTCATCAATGAACTGCTTTATTGGAAATTTTGTGATGTTCTTTTGAAATATATTGTTTCAGACTTTCGTTTTACCAAAAACGATACAACCATAATGCGAACAGAGTTTCAATGATTACTGGTATACAAATCTACCTTTATTTGAAAAATCGTAAAGAAAATGATATGTTTTGCCTTTTCAAGCAACACATTTTAAAAAAAAAAAAAAACATTGGCAACACAGAGCATTGACTCACTCTCACACCGAACAAGACATGCTGGGTGGGTGAATCGCACACAGAGCACGCTATTTAGTGTTGCCATTACAAACAAAATCGTATGAAACAGAAAGACAAAAAGCAACTTTGTAATGAGCGCAATATCGCCACCTCAGCCAGACACTGGAGAAAAATTTAATAATGGTATTCATCTAAACGCACAGATATCCCGTTTGTGCAAGTGGGCAATTATGCGCGATATGCTTCATGAACGCCACTTCGAATATTTTGTGCAATTTGTGACAGTTGATGAGTATGTCAGATTGTAATTGTCTTGTTCTGCTATTTTCTGTTATAAAATGCCATTTTGTTTCCTTGTATAAATATCAATAATCACAACTTGATGTCAAAAAAATTATGACACATTTGCACAACTTAGCAGCGCAAGCCTGCGCGACCAAATTGTCGCGCAAACTTTTCTTTCGTTCAAAAAAATTTCCATACGATTTTTGACAGTTCGTTTGCGACGGTGCAGAACTGCACAACTTGCACAGCTTGCGAGGGTTTCGCGCGTTTAGATGAATACCATTAATGTGTTCCACACGCATACAAATGTATGCGAAAACTTATGCATGCACGTGCAAAATTGCCTGTGAGCTTGCGTTGCCATTAGGCTTGCCAGATCCAAATTGTGTTTTACCTGGACATTTAAAATAAAAAACAAAAAAAATCTGGATTTTTCTGGACACTTGAAAAAATAAATCTTGATTTTTCTGGACATTAAAGAAAACTAAAAATTAGTTCAGAAGAACATATGTACATATGGTATATACATTAGCTATGGAATAGTGACATATGGAGATTATTAATATTTGTTTTTCGATACGCTGGGACCGTTTATTTTGTGAGGTTTGATAAAAAAATGCTGGAGCCAAAAAATTATGGAGATGGGAGGAGGGCAAATGGCGTCTCATCAAGGTCAAAGTTGAAGAATTTGGGAGATTTTCAGATAAATCAGCCCATAGCTGTACAGAAGTAGCCCATAGAGCTATAGGTTGTAGGACGGACCCTCAATAATTTTTTATGCCCAACATTTTTTTGAAACAAACTTACCCCCTATCTCCACCCCTTTGGGGGGTTCCCATACAAAACTGATGTTTTTATGAAATTTACTCAAAACGCTCCCAATGCTACCAGGGTGCCCCTAGATGATCCAAGTCTATGCCCAACCCCCATTAATTTATTTTTCCCAACATTTCTTCAGAATATACCAACCCCCTATCTCCACCCCTTAAGGGGTTTCCCATACCAATTGAGTTTTTTACGGAATTTGGCTCCTTCCAACCCTCAAAGGCGCTACTAAATGGTTGGATGCTATTACCAATCCCCATTAATTATTTATACCCATAATTTTTTTATCAATTTACCCCCTTTCTACTCCCCTTTATAGGTTTCCTAAACAAATAAACGTAAAAACCACTTTGGAACAAATTAACCTAATAAATACTTCTTCAAGAAATAGCCCCCAATATTTTTAAAGAAATGTAAGCTTGTATTAGCCTTCAATAAGACATGATTTTATTATTGTTCGTTTCGTTGAATCATATTAATTCATTTTAATTGTGCGACGGATATTTTTTGCGGTTGGCACTGACGACCTGAAGTAAAAATTATTTTTCTTTTTCATTTCGACAAAGGACATTGTTGTATTCCTCTATTAATTTTATGCCTCTTTCGGCAACATCATTGACTACATGTAATTTAGGCACGATCTCTTGCGCTTGCTGGTAGTCTCCACGCTCTACTCAAGTTTCTGTTTCGGTAGAAATGAAGTCTGTAGGCAATTTGAAGCGTTTAAAAAAGTTTGATGCCTCAGACGTCATCTTTGGACATCTTTGGTATCTCAGTAACGAAGCTGTGGCTCTTGCTTTATTCGATCCGAGCGTCTCTTACGACGAAAGAGGCATAAAATTAATAGAGTAATACAACAACGTCCTTTGTCGAACTGAAAAAGAATTTATACTTCCGGTCGTCAGCGCCAACCGCAAAAAATATCCTTCGCACAATAAAAATGAATTAATATGATTCAACGAAACGAACAATAATAAAATCATGTCTTATTGAAGGTTAATACAAGCTTACATTTCTTTAAAAAATATTGGGGGCTATTTCTTGAAGAAGTATTTATTAGGTTAATTTGTTCCAAAGGGGTTTTTACGTTTATTTGTTTAGGAAACCTATAAGGGGGAGCAGAAAGGGGGTAAGTTGATAAAAAATTTATGGGTATAAATAATTAATGGGGATTGGTAATAGCATCGAACCATTTAGTAGCGCCTTTGAGGGTTGGAAGGAGCCAAATTCCGTAAAAAACTCAATTGGTATGGGGAACCCCTTACGGGGTGGAGATATGGGGTTGATATATTCTGAAGAAATGTTGGGAAGAATAAATTAATAGGGGTTGGGTATAGACTTGAATCATCTAGGGGCACCCTGGTAGCATTGGGAGCGTTTTGAGTAAATTTCATAAAAACATGAGTTTTGTATGGGAACCCCCCAAAGGGGTGGAGATAGGGGGTAAGTGTGTTTGAAAAAAATGTTAAACATGAGAAATTAATGTGGGTCGGTACTACAAAAGAATCCTCTTAGGACACACTGGAAGCGGTGGAAAGGTAGGAGTATTCAGCCAAATTCCGTAAGAATTTCAATTTTGTATGGAGAACCTCTTAAGGGGTGGAGATAGGGGGTTGATATATTCTGAAGAAATGTTGGGAAGAATAAAATAATAGGGGTTGGGAATAGTCTTGAATCATCTAGGGGAACCCTGGTAGCATTGGGAACGTTTTGAGCAAATTTCATAAAAACATCAGTTTTGTATGGGAACCCCCCAAAGGAGTGGAGGTAGGGGGTAAGTCTGTTTCAAAAAATGTTAGGCATGAAAAATTATTCAGGGTCAGTCCTACAACCTATAGCTCTATGGGCTACTCCTGAGCAGCTATGGGCTGATTTATTTGAAAATCTCCAAAATTTTTCAACTTTGACCTTGATGAGACGCCATTTACCCTCCTCCCATCTCCGTAATTTTTTGGCTCCAGCATTTTTTTTTATCAAACCTCACAAAATAAAAGGTCCCAGCGTATCGAAATCGAAAAAACCTGCACTATTCCATAGCTAATATACATATTATATTTAAGCACAATAAATGTCCAGAATGTTTCAACAGATTTTCATGAATGGCTCACATGTTGAGTGGCTCACTGCAGTTATCTGGTTCACACATACATATGTACAGTAGGGTGATTCAAAAATTTTCTTTCTTTTATTTCAAACAAGATTAATAGTTGCTGGTACATCAAAGGTGCAGGGAGAGCAATAAAAGTTGTTCGTTTATATCAAATGCAATTATGTTGCATAGCAAACGTTTCTCCACAGCTACTTCAGCAAAAACTATAAAACCCGAATTTGTGTCTTGAGCGGTTGGACTGCCTGGCGCGCTTGATACTATTTTGCCTTTTACTAAGGCCACCCAAGGGAATGCACCAAGAAAAATATCACTTTGAATATGAAAATCTGTGTCTGCCAATTGTAGTGAACGCATTTTCGGCAAATGATTCGTTAACGACATGGTTGGTACGGTTGTTCAAATTTCTTCTGGACATATTTCTGATTGTCTGGACTCTGAATTTGAGACTAAAAATCTGGACAATCCAGGCGAATCCAGACCATCTGGCAACCCTAGTTGGCATACATACGAGTCTTTCAAAATACTTGAATTTAGCTCGGATGCGTGCGCATTCCACATGCATGCACATCTGGCAACCCTAGTTGGCATGCATACGAGTCTTTCAAAATACTTGAATTTAGCTCGGATGCGTGCGCATTCCACATGCATGCACGTTTGTGGATGGCAAAGAATATATAAATAAATTGTATTGTTTTCGTCAGTTGTGTGAAGTGTTCTTAGCGCAAAAGACACAATGGCAACGCTTGGAAATAAAAAATTTTGGAGTGAATTTATTAGCATTTACGAAAGTTTGCCAGAATTGTGGAAAGTAAAAAGTGATTTATATAAAAACAGACAGCTCAAAAGTGCTGCATATGATAAACTTGTAATAAAATTAAAAGAAATGGAAGAATCAGCAGACCGCGCTGCTGTTGTGAAAAAAATTAATACCTTGCGTGGGAACTATAGGCGTGAATTAAAGAAAGTGGGAAAAAGTGACAATTCGGAAGCGGGCGACGATGATGTTTATGCGCCCACACTATGGTACTTTGACAAGTTAAACTTTTTAAAAGATCAGGAGATACAGGGTTCAGCAGTAAGTAATCCTAAACCTAGACATATTGTACGTACATTAGAGCGGTAAAAAAAAAAACTTTTTGATTTTTTTACAATGTGTCTGCGGATTACAATAGACTTATATGTCTGCACAAAGCCCATTACTAGCCAATATTGAAATCTGGATTAGCGCCCTCTGTTTTAAACAGACAACCCATTTTTAAAAATAATGATTTAAAAAATGGTGTAAGTTACAGAGGTTATCAAATTTTCAAACAAAGTGGGTACAGTTTTCGGGCAATTATAGATCGGGGAATTCGAATCCGTGATTAGTTTTTCTTCTTCTTCTTTCTTTCTTATAAAAAAATTTACCGGAAAAAAATTTAAAAATTCCGATTCTCCACTTTCTAGTTGCAACACCTCAGAGGACGCAAAGAAAAAGCAGAGTCTAAGCAGCGATGAGAAAGAAGTAAAAAAAGATAAATAGGGGCGTACACATGATCAAACGACTCATCAAAATATTTGTCAAACAATTTGACCAATAAAAAAATCTATGGAATTTGATGAGAATTTGAAGATGTGAACGCTCATCAAATTGTTGGTCAAATTGTTTGATGGAAAACAAAGAATATTGTTTTTCTGCTTGTTTGACAAACAATTTGACCAACAATTTGATGGTGTGTACGCTCGTCAAATTTGCTAATACATTTTTCTCATTTGAAAAAAGATTTCAACGAGTGCACACAGTGTGGCCGTTGAGAAAAATGGAAAAGGGCCAAAAAAAGGGCCATTTTTGTGTAAAAAAGGGCCAACTGGTTGTTGTTGTTAAATATAATAAAAATGCAAATTGTTGTTGTTTTTTATGTTTTTTAGTCTTAGCGTGCCTTGCAAGATGGTCATCAACAGTTGCTTAAACACAATGCACATCGGGAGCTGAGTTTCTTTGTCCATCTGCAACCACTTATAAATATCTTCTCAATCATGTTGAGAATCCCGATCCCTTCTTGTTTTACTGTTACACGTAACATTTACTGATTCCTCTGGAGTATCATTTGCATTAGAAGACTCTTGCAATGGCACAGAAGATTCAAGATCATTTGTTTTTGATTGTTGACCGGTTATTGGTAAAAATTTAAAATGAACCTAAAAATTTTAACATGTAATTAAACCTGACATTTAGAAACACTTTTTACTCACCTATCCATACGTTTTTCAAGTTTTATCAAGTCGTTGAAATGCAAATAAATATTTTAATTAATTCTTGCGAATTTTGGCGCGAGCAACAGCTGACAGTTGTCTATATAAGAAACAACGTTGCCATCACAATCGCTAAGTCATGGCGACATATTCTTTTACAAATAAGGCTGTGCCACGGATGCGGATATTTATTTTCAATATACATATATTAATAAAAAAAAATTACAGACGATAAGCATAAATGATGAAAAAGGGTCAAATAACGGCAATTCCAAAAGAGTACGGACCACGCAAACAGATTGTAAAATAGCGTACAAAATGGCACTTTAACGTACACAACGGTCACACTGAGTGCACATCGTGCGGATAACGGTCGGGCAGAGCGCAAATTTCAAAGATTTTCTTACTCTCAATAGAGAGGGAAATGACAAAAGCACCAATAACTGTGAAAAATGTTTGCACTGTTACGCTGTTTACGCTCCATAAGATTTCTTATTTCAGGGGTTGAATTTTAGTTATAAAATGGCTTTCTATATGAAATTTACTAACTATCACTAAATCTCGCTTGCAGATTAAGCATTGCGCATTGCCAACTAAAATTTGTGGGCGAAAAAATATTTATTTTGCCATTTGATTTCAAACATTTTTGCAGTGCATTAACGAAGTAGCCAGCTCATTTTATAGTTTGCTTACTCTCGCTTATTCTCCCTTTTTCTCTTCGTTTGCTCCCGAGCATATGGGGTGCCGACCACTGATGTATGTATATCGCAACTGGGCAAAACACAGCACGCGTGACTGCGACAGAACGAGAATAACCTATCATATACAGAGCTGGGCACCACTACACGCGTATTTCGCTTCAATGTTCTTCAATGCATGTGGTGTTGTGCTTTGTTCGCTTTTTAAAGCAAACTGAATTAAATTTTACGCTCTCTGCTTTATATACGTATATGAAAAGTTATTCTCATTCTGCCGCAGTACCGCGCGCGGTACGTTTTGCCCAGCCACGATCATATACATACGTTTATAAAGTGGAGAGCGGAAAAATCCAGACTGCTGTCGCACTAACGTTAAAACACAACTACACATGCATTAAAGAGAAACTACGGATGTGGTAGTGCCCACCTTTGATGTAAATGAACTAATGTGTGTGTATTCATGAGTATGCGACAGAGTCCTCGTATTAATCGTGCAAATTTTACTCTCCTCAGTTCATTGTGTATTATAGCGATGCTCAACTCAGCACATTTTAGAAATAACACTTCTAAATTAAGGACTGGCGTGCTTGGCTGATGTGCTAGACGAGTGGATTTGTTATGTTCGTGGCTGAGCAATACGTAGCGCGCGCGCGACTGCGGCTGAAAGAGAATAACTTTTCATATACGTAAATAAAGCAGAGAGCCTAAAAATCAATTCAGTTTTCCTTTGAAAAGCCAACAAAGCACAACTACACATGCATTGAAGAGCATTGAAAAGAAACACGGGTGTAGTGGTGCGTAGCTCTGGTTATGTGCAAAGAAAACGGGTATGAGGTTTTTAGTGCGTATATATGTATGCATGTGTATGTATGTATGTGTATGTATGTGCGCGACATTGAAACGAAAATGAATGCCCAACCGGAAAAAAATACATATGCGCACATGTAGGTGCTGTATATTATTAATATCATTTTCCTATCACTATCCCGTATATCAGCTCAATTTAGCTTTGACTAAAATGTTTTTGCTGAATGCGATTCTTTATTCTAACAATTTCAAACTTTACTTTGCAACAAATCAAACTTACATTGTTAGAAAATATATTTTTATTTGAGATTTTATGATTTGAAAAATAGCTTCAATAGGCATTGAACGCATTGAATACTCTTAGAATATACATAATACTTTATAGTTTTACCACTTTTTCGAAAAGTTTCAATTTCGTTTCAAACCTACTTATGTACAGTCGTAAGTGAAATTGGAAACACTTTAATATATTTTGCTTGCTAAAAAGTCACAAGTGCATATTTTTACTATGACGTCGTTGTGTAAGAAATCAGATCTAGGCCGACTTAGGTCTTGTTTTTAAACAAATTTTTTTATTCCTAATGCGTACCAGCTTTTCCGACCGGGTACTCAATAGTAAGTGCAATACCTAAGAGCGTAACTCATAAAGTGATGATACCTTGTATAAAAAAAGCAGTGTGTAGTGGTTGCTTGCAGGGAGGAAGTCTTTCTAACACACAGAATCTGTGCTTGTTGTTGGTTAGTTGGCTTGCTATTTGTTTGGTTTTGTTCTCTTTTTATTATTCTACACAGTTCTTAATAATTTTGTAAAATTTTTCTGCTAGATATTTGTGTTTCTCAATTTTTTTGAAATGTGTGAAAGTGTTTCGTCTGTTAAAAAAACATCTAAATTTAATTCAGAATGGGGATTGAAATACTTATGTCGGGATCATGGTGGAGAGTCCCAATGCTTAATATGCAAAACGCGTATTATATGTAAGGCTTACAATATTAAGAGGCATTATGACAACTTTCATGGGCAGCATTACGACATTTTACAAGGCGAAGAAAGAAGAACTTTGTATGCAGTACTTCTACAAGGCTTCGGATCAAATATCATTGTAAGTTTAAAAAAATTGTTTGTGTGAGGAGAGATTATTTTTATTATCAAATATAAAAAAAAAAATCCTAGTAATGGCGCAGTCCAAGCCAGCTACGGAATAGTAAGGTAGTATGCAATATGGATTAAAAAATAAACTCAAAAACCCCTCGTCTAGCACTGGCCAGCTACCAAGTACCGTTTCGTGCAGTTGAGCTAGACATCACTGGTATATTTTATTGTGTTGCGGTTAATTATTTGTTACATTAATTTTGTTTCTCTCGTGAGTTCATCGTGTATTGTAGCGATGCTCAAATCAGCGCATTTGAGAAAAAAAATCACGTATGACTACCAGTGCTGCCACTTTGGATAAAATTTATGTAGCAAAATTGCGTAGCAAAACGGTGAGCAGCGTAGCAAAAGTCAATAATTGGCTGAAATATCTTTTATTGAACATAAAACTTAACATAACTTTTTTATAAAACGAAAATATCACATACAAATAAATTCAGAATGGTGTAAAAGTACATAACATAAATGTAATTAACACATTACAATTAACATAAATAATAATAAATATAATAGTTCACAAACATATAATATAGTTCATCTTATTATTATCTTTTTAAGGCACCCATACAGAGTCCTTATTTGAGATCAAACATTTTGCAGCCATTATATAATCTATGGTAGCTATTTTGTACGAGTTGCTTTTTTTATTTTTTATTAAATTGAGATCTGAAAAAATTCGCTCTGCAGATGCACTGCTGTGTGGCAAAGTGAGCAGTTTTTTCATAAAAGAGGCCAGTTTTAAATACAAAAAATTACCCATGCTATCTTTTGTCTCGCTAACTTTTACCCAGAACTGAACAACATCGGTGGGTTCAGTAAAATGGTCAATGAAATTTTTTAAATGTCTCCATTCAGAGTTTATGTCCTCCCAATCTGACTCTGCGGCTAAGTCGGAAAATTCTTTAAGAAGACACAAAATATTCGGGGTTCGTCTATCTTTTACAACTTCTGGATCTAAATAAGAAAGAAGACTTAGTTTCTTATTTTTGAAATTAATTCTTTTTACTATTTGGATGCATATTTCCTTATAAAACTCCAAAATATTTTCCTTTACCTTAACAACTGTACCGTTTTCAATTCTATTATTTTCGACAAAAATTTCAAATTCAACTCCGCAATAAATTTCTGAGGAAGGTAAGAAACTACTTTCATCAAAAGCTATATCGTTAACACTTTTATCAGTCAAAAATTGAGGTTTCAAAAAATTACTTAAAATTGTTCGATAAAAGGTTTCCATATTTCTTAAAAGCTTGTGAATCTTCACTTCTGAACTCTGAAACTCACAGTTCATTTTGTTGACTATCTTTAAAATATAAGACAAAAAAATGAAATACAGTTTACATTCAGACGTCATATTTTCAGCAATAATTTTGCATTTTTCTGAATGATCTTCAAAAAAATTAGAAATTAGGAACAAAGTAAGTGAATTCCAATGTTCAAGAATACGCTCTACAACGCTTTGTAACGAAAGCCAGCGAGTTTGACATAGTCGAAGAATTTTGTGGGGCTTTTCATTACAAAATACTTGAAAATCTTTTAACTCACTTACTCTTTTGGCACTATGAGCAAAGATGTTGTAAATATCTTTAGACAGTTGCTCGACATGATTCGGCAATTTACGACAAGCATGACTAGCGCATAAATGGAGTGAATGGCAAATGCAACCCATAAAAAACTGATCTTTACCTATAGTTCTTTTAAGAATAGCTTGAACACCGTTCATTTGTCCACTCATAACGCTTGCATTATCTGTGGCAAGTCCCATGCAATTTATGAGGGGTATTTCCTGACTTTCTAAAAATTCTATGATTGACTCACTAATAGTTTGAGCATCCGTTTTTACCAACTCAATTAAACACAAAAACTTGTCAGTAACACGATTTTTTAAAGAGTCAAAATATCTAACAACTAAAACTAGTGCTTTGCAGCAACTCACATCCGTTGTTTCATCCACAATAAGAGAAAAACTGCTTTTTCTTAGCTCCTCCACAACCTGCGTCCTTCCTTTATTTGCGAGCACCTCTTTAACAATCGTCATGGCTTTCGTTTTTCCACATTTTAAAAGTCTTGCAGTTTTAGAGTCTGGAAAGCACTCTTTTAGTAGAGGAACTAAGGAATCCATTAAAGAAAATGGTAGGTGATGCATCAAAAGAAACATGACGATTGTCTGCTCCACTTGAGCCACTTTTCTTTTTGTTTCAGCTTTTTCTGAATTTAAAAACGAATCTTGAACGGAGGGCTGGCCTTGCTTACTGTTATGACTTTGGATGTGATGATCCGACATGTTGTGGCGACTCAGATGTGTTATGCAGTTGGTTAACGTTGAAAAACAAGTAACACAAAATGCTCTGCCATCATGTTCAGTAAGCCAATCATATTTTTCCTTCCATTGGCTTCGAAATTTGCGGCTATATTCTTTGCTTGAAGAAGCCTCATCAAGATAAGGTAAGGGTGACTTTAAGTCATCTCTACTACACCTGCAAAATAATATTTTATAAGAATCTAATATAAAACACCAATATCAATTTTCTCAAACCTTTTCTCCACTTTTTCTTTCTCTATTTCAACGCTTGTGCTGTTGCTGGTGTCGCATCGAGGCTTTTTGATTAAATATCTGTTGAATGGTAAATTAAAGAATGATTTTTTCCTTCACTTGTTTCATAATATGTATGTGATCTTACCTTTCCATGATATTAAAAAAATGTTTGCCCAACCGAACCGACACACAACTGACTTGACACAAAGCAACCACATAACAGTTTTTTTTTGAATAACAGTAACGCTTAGTTTTCATTTTATCTTTCTTGATTTTCTACTATTCCATATCAGGGAAGAAATCACATGCATATCGTATGCCTATTCACTCTCGCGTTCCTCAAATGCATTAGACGCAGCTTTAAGTTCTGCTCGCATGCTTTTTCATTCTTACAAAAATTTGATTTGATATCCCTGATATGGGATAACATGAAAACGCCACTTTACTGACATTAGAAATCATGAAAACTTTGTTTAGTTGACAATTCAGCTGGTGCTGATACAGAGTTGCCAATAAAGTGGAAAATATGTTTAATTAAAATAATCGCAGGACAAAAAGTAAGAAAAATTATATGAATTATACAAAATTATACGGATAAATGAAAATTGTAGCAAAATTGATATATTTGATGAGAGTGGGTAGCAAAGTCGCAAATGTGTTATTTTTTGCTTTTGAGTAGCAAATTTGCTACGATAGTAGCAAAGTGGCAGCGCTGATGACTACAGCCAAGCACGCCAGACGAATGGATTTGCTATGTGCAGTGCTGCCAAGAGAACAAGTAAGCACTCAAAGAGCGTAAGAATTCGAATGAGCAGGCGCTTAAAAAGCGTGCATGCATGCAGAATTGGTTAAAAAATAAAACAAGCTTATCAAGAGCGTTTGCTTGAGATAGTGGGCACCACTGGTTATGTGCCAAAGAAACAGGTATGCAGTCTTTAGTGTGTATGTACATCAGTGTAAGGAATTCTGCCTCCCGCGGGCAACTTTTGCAGAATTCAAGCAGAGGGTGTGCATATATATATACCCGTCGTGTACGCTACGAAATACAATTCGATATAATTCGATTACGTTCGGCGCACACATTGCCATGTATCTGTGTAGGTTTGCCTTACATTGATGTACATACATATGCATGTGCGCGATATTGAAACAAAAAAGAATGCCCAACTGAAAAAAGAGTACATGCATGTAAATATATGTGTATGTACATACACCCATGAGCAAAATAATAGATACACCAAAAAGACTTACACTCAATCTTCAATGAATTCCATAGTTTGAAAAATTGGCATTAGCTTTTTTGTAAAACTGAAAGAAGGTACTTCCCCTATTTTTTTGCCAGCGAATATAATTCGAAAACGGGCGCAAATTCGTCGATCAAAATAATAGATACACTTGTTTTGTTTTTCAATTTTAAATCTAAAACTTACCTTTTTTTAAATCTAAAACTACGCTACGACTTTGCGAAATTTAACCTCATGGTCAAATTTTTTGTACGCAATTTTTTGGTGCACTCTTTTTCTGTGCTAGAAATAATTCACTTATATTAGATATGCATGTATGAACATCCTACTAATAGCAGGTAGAATGTCTACGACAACAACTGCTACGACAAATAAAGCTATAGTCGACTACGATAGCAACAGCTACGACTACTATAGCAATAGCCGAAAACAAACAGCGATAGCTCGTCGTGAACTATTGCAGCGACTATCGTATTTTACGCAGCAGACTATAGTAAACGACTGTCAACTACGATAGCTCGTCGTGAACTATTGCAGCGACTATCGTATTTAGCGCAGCAAACTACAATACACGACTGCCAACTACGATAGCTGAGTATATGCTACTGCTATAGCTATTTATTGCGTTTACTATTACTGCGCAGTTATAGCACAATTTTTTGTGCTGTTACTAATTCTTGCATAGCAATTTAAACACTGGTTGCCATCGCCTGATATCTCATGGCCGTCTTTCGAAGCTCAACAATTGACTTACGCGTGCCCGGTGTGCAACTTTTGGCCACAACCCATGATTAATGATACGCTTATAAGCGAATTCGGTCAAAAAGTGTTCTTACAAGCAGTGACAATATCATTTCTGGAATCTTTTATCAAGTTTTTCTTTTATTTTTTGCAAATTATCAAATGAAGGGTTTTTCAATAAGAGCGCTACAAAAACGGTTCGGGATATCAATGAAATTCTTTATTCTTGTCAAAGAACATTCGATGCCATTATGTATGGAACTCAATTTCTTTTGCATGGCCACCACGGGTACGCCTGCAGAAGTTCAGACGCTTAACCCAATTTTCGACAGTTAAATCGGCCGATACTGCTGCAATTTCACGTTCGATATTCGTACGAAGTTCATCAATCGTCGCTGGCTTGTTGGCATAGACCATAGACTTGACGTAGCCCCACAGGAAATAGTCTAACGGCGTCAAATCGCACGACCGAGGCGGCCAATTGACTGGGCCATTTCGTGAGATAACACGTTCACCAAACTTGGTTTTCAATAAATCGATTGTGACATTCGCTGTGTGGCTTGTGGCGCCGTCCTGTTGGAACCACATATTGTCCAAGTTCATATCATCCAAGTTGGGCCAAAAATATTCGGTTATCATTGAGCGGTAGCGATTCCCATTCACAGTAACGTGCCGGTTTTGATCATCACGGAAGAATTACGGCCCAATGACGCCGCCGGCCCATAAACCGCACCAAACCGTATTTTTTTCGGGATGCAATGTTGACTAATGGAGTACGTGTGGATTGCTGCCTGACCAATAACGCATATTTTGCTTATTGACGAAGCCATTCAGCCAGAAATGAGCTTCATCGCTGAAGATGATTTTTCGATGAAAATCGGGATCATTTTCAAGTTGTTGCTCAGCCCAATTCACGAACATACGACGATTCTGGTGGTCAAGCGGCTTCAGTTCTTGCGTCAATTTGATCTTGTAAGGATGTAGGCCAAGATCTTTTCGCAAAATTCGTCACAACGACGTCACAAAGATGCCCAACGCTTGAGAACGACGTGTGAGAGACTGATTTGGGTCTTCCTCAATTGATGCGCTAGCGGCAGGAATACTCTCGACACTACGCGCACTTCTTTGTCTCACTGGCACGGGAACAATTTGTACTGTACCTGTGGATTCAAATTTTTTCACTAGACGCTCAACTGTTGATCTGACAGGACGATTATGACGACCATAAATTGGACGTAGCGCTCTTAAAGTTGAGGTCACTGACTCCGAATTTCGGTAGTAAATTTTAATAATTTCGACTCGTTGTTGGATCGTATATCTTTCCATGATGAAATGGCAAACCTTACTGAAGAGAAATGTCAAAAGAGCGGTTAAAAATATGGCGTCATTTGCTGTCCCTATTGGTCTAATTCTGTAGCGTCCCTATTTAGGAGGTTTGAGCAGAAAATCTCTCATAAAACTTTTTATGCTATGAATGTTCCAAATTTATAATATCCATAAATTTTCTAGTTCACATAGAAAAATAAATGAAAAAACTACCAATTACACAACGAAAGATTTCGTTTCCAATTAGTTGACAACAGCTGTATGTCTGTATGTGTTTCATGTAATTGATGTAATGACTATCCCGCCTATTTTGTAATCAGCGCAATTTAGCTTTGACTATAATATTTTTGCATAATGCGATTTTTGTTCTAACATTTCAAACTTTGCTTCGCAACAATTCAAATTGACATTGTATAAAGGAAGAAAGTTAAAATGTGTTAATTTTTAAGCATTGAACGCATTAAAACTCTTAAAATATGCATACACATACTACTTGATAGTTTTGCCGACTCTTCGAAAAGTTTCAATTTCGTTTCAAATCTACGTTTGTACATGCGCTAGTGAAATTGGAAACAAGCCGGAATGTTATGCTTGCCAAAAAGTCACGTGTACACATTTCTACTATGACATCGCCGTGTAAAAACTCAGTCCTAGAGCGACTTTTTGGGTTTTCATACCAATTTTTGTATTACTAGTGCATACCTGCTTTTCCAACCGGATACCAAATAGCAAGAGCAAACAACGGAATATAAAAGAGCGTAACTCATAACGTGGTGAGGTTCGTTGCTCAAACGTCGACTGCGAGTTGTCTTGAGCAGATGGGTTTTGCGCTAGTATGTGTATAAATGTGTGTAGAAATCCAAACGTAAACAAAACATTACCCAGTAGAAATTCATGCATCACTGATGTAAACAAATAAACATAAATGTTGGCATAAAAAATAATTGTATTTATTTTTCACAACAAAATGAAAACATATAATACTTATAGAAACATTTTACATGTATTCTAACGCGTCATATATTAACAGCGTTTGCTGAAAATAAGACTTTATGAAATGCGATTACTTAGGCGCGATTTGTGCAGTTTCAGTGTTGAAAAAACGGTTCGTAAATATACGTGGTTCCAAACATAGCAACGATACTCTCTGCAAAATCGTTTCGTATTTTTCGAAAATAAGCTGTTTAAGTCAACAATTATATTAATAAACACCCTTCAACCTCGTCGTGACTCTTTCTGAGAATTAAAACTAGTTTTTCATGAATATGAATTTTTTTTAACGACATTGATGCACCACACATTCTTACTCTTTTGAATGTATGATTCCGACTGGGCTTATTGCATATTTATTTGACAAACGAACCAATACATATAAGATCAGCTTCTGCTCGGCGGGCCGAATGAGAGCTCGTTCGAGTGATTTACTCGTCGGTCGCAAATGGTCAACACTATCATAAAGTGATATATCTTGTACAAAAAAAGCAGTGTGTAATCGTTGCTTGCAGGGAAGCAGAGCTGGGCACCACACATACGTCTTTCTTTTTAATGCTTTTCAATGCATGTGTAGTTGTGCTTTGTTCTCTTTTCAAATCAAACTGAATTGATTTTTACGCTCTCTGCTTTATATACGTAAATGACAAGTTATTTTCTTTCTGCCGCAGTCGCGCGCGCGCTACGTTTTGCCCAGCCATGCAGGGAAGTAATCGTTCTGAAACACAAAATCTGTGAATGTGTTCCTTAGTTGGCTTGGTGTTTGTTTGTTTTTGTTCTCTATTTATTTATTCTGCACAGTTCTTAATAATTTTGCGAAATTTTTGTGCTAGTAATTTGTGTTTTATTCCAAGTTATTTCAAAATGTTGTGTGGAAGTGTTTCGGATGTAAAAAAAAAACAGAAATTTAATGCAGAATGGGGATTAAGATACTTATGTCGGGAAAATGGCGGAGAGTCCCAATGCTTAATTTGCAAAAAACGTTTAATATGTAAGGGTTATAGTATTAAGAGGCATTATGAAAATTTTCATGGGCAACACTACCGCATTTTACAAGGCGAAGAAAGAAAAACTTTATATGCAATACTTCTACAAGGCTTCGGATCAAATATCATTGTAAGTTTAAAAAAATTGTTTATGTGAGGCAAAATTATTTTTTGTTTTGTTATCATATTTATAAAAAATCATAGTAATAGCACAGTCCGAGCCAGCTATGAAATAGTAAAGTGCAATATGGATTAAAAAATAAACTCATTATTGCCAAACTCTCATATTTAGTTCACGTTCTCGAACCTTTGCATGTGTTGTGTAAGTGTATGATTAAAGCAGCCCCTCTCGTATAGCACTGTCCGGCTCCCAAGTATCGTTTCGTGCAGTTGAGCGTCAATCACTAGCAGTGTGACCGTTGTGTATTTTATTGCCCGCACTATTTTGAAATTGCCTTTATTTGCAGAGCTGGGCACCACTACACGTGTGTTTCTTTTAAATGTTCTTCAATGCATATGGAGTTGTGCTTTGTTCGCTTTTCAAAGCAAACTGAATTAAATTTTACGCTCTCTGCTTTATATACGTATATGAAAAGTTATTCTCATTCTGCCGCGCGCGGTACGTTTTGCCCAGCCTCGTTTATTTGGATATTTTTCACCATTTATGCTTTTTAATCGTCTGCAATTTTTTATTGAATTATATTGAAGAAAACAAAATTCGCATCTGTGTCCATAGCCTTAATTGTACAGGGTGTTTTTTTTAGAGGTATAGAGCTTCGAATTGAAATAAAACACAAGAAAATCGTTTTAATGTCCATCAATTTGGCTTTATTGGAAGGATAATTTTATGCCATTAATGTTTAAATATGATTTCGGGTATGTGGCCGCCGCGGCTGGCTCGAATAAAGCCAATTCTACAGGTCCAATTTTGAACCACTTTTTCGAGCATATGGGGCCGTATGTCGGCAATAACGCCACGAATGTTGGCTTCCAAGTCCCCTAACGTTTCTGGTTTGTTGGCGTAGACGAGCGACTTCACATATCCCCAAAGAAAATAATCCAATGGTGTCAAATCACACGATCTTGGTGGCCAATTGACAGGTCCATTCCGCGAAATTATGCGCTCATCGAATGTTTCCTTCAATAAATTGATTGTGACGTGCGCTGTGTGGCATGTAGCGCCGTCTTGTTGGAACCACAACTCATCCACATTCATGCCATCCAATTCGGGAACAAAATAGTCGGTTATCATGGCTCTATACCGGTCTCCATTAACGGTAACTGACTCTCCAGCATTATTTCGGAAGAAGTATGGCCCAATGACTCCACCAGCCCATAGAGCACACCAAACAGTCAGTTTTTGTGGATGTAATGGCGTCTCAAGGGTCTCATGTGGATTCTCTTCACTCCAAATGCGGCAATTTCGCTTGTTGACGTAGCCATTCAACCAAAAATGAGCCTCATCACTGAACAAAATTTTGCGATGAAAATCAGCTTCGAGATCAATCTCATTTTCGGCCCATACACCAAAATCACGACGCATTGCATGGTCTCGCGGCTTTAATTCTTGCACAAGCTGGATCTTGTAATGTCGCAAGCCAAGATCTTTGCGCAAAATCTTCCATAAAGTTGATAGACAAAGCTCCAATTGCTGTGCACGGTGGCGAATCGATTCATTCGGGTCCTCTTCAACATTTTGCTCTACAGCGGCAATTGTTTCTTCGGTGCGCACTGTTCGACGTCTCTGCGGATGCGTATTATCACAAAGAGTAAACGTAGTGCGAAAACGACCCATGGTTAACCGAATTAATTGCTCTGATGGACGATTATGTCGACCATAAAATGGACGGAGCTTGCGGTAAACTTCGCGAACTGAACCATTATTTTCGAAATAAATTTGCACGATTTGCAAGCGTTGTTCTTTTATCAACCTGTTTATGATGAAATGGCAAACCAAACTGTACATAAATGACATTAGAGTTGCCAGATTTGACCATAAAATGCCAGTTTTATCTCTATTCGAAAAACAAACCTCTAAAAAAAACACCCGTTAAAAGAATATATTGTCATAGCTTTAACGATTGTGGTGGCAACGTTTTGGTGGTCTGTTAATTTAGAAAAATGCAGATATCTTGGTTTTGAAATAAGAAAAACATGCGGTTTACGGCATTCTTTTAAGCAAATAACAATACATTACAAATAATGTACCATGGGATCGACAGTAAAATAATATGGGACGTGTTGCAACACGAAAGTGTAAAATCGGTATTTTTTAATTTTTTTCCGGCAACTTTCAATGTTTTTATAAAAAAAAACTATGAGAAAAAAAACTAATCACGGATTCGGATTCCTCGATCTATAATTGCCTAAAAACCATACCCACTTTGTTGGAAATTTTGATAACCTCTATAACTTGCACCATTTACTAAATCAATATTTCTGAAAATGGGTTGACATCTTCAAACAGGGGGCGCTAATCCAGTTTTCAATATTAATCCTTAACCTTATAAAAAGCTTTGTCCAGATATATAAGGCTATTGTAATCCGCTGACACATCGTGAAAAAAAAGTCTTTTCTGAACCACCCTAATGTACATACATACATACATACATTTATGTATGCATATCGTTAAAAACAATTTGCATTTTTATTATCTTTATCTAATAACAACAACCAATTGGCCCTTTTCAATTTTTCTCAACGGTCATGCTGATCACTAGTGTATTGTATTGTAGCCATACTCTCCTCAGAACATTTGAGAAAACAGCATATGTGCATATCCATCAGATTGGGCCTTTTAGCTGGCCTCGTTTTTTTTTTTTTTTTTTTTTTTGGAGTACATCTTCCAGCCATAGTTTTTCTTGAAGCTAAGGCTATCTTGAACTCATAATAAAGGTTGTTCAATTGAAATTCAGATAGCTATTTTTTTATTTAACTTTGTATGTAACTTTCCATGTTATTTTTATAACTTAAATGCAATTTTAACTATGTCTCCCTTTGAATTTTAATTGTTCCTCCTTGAATATTAATTAAAGATAGTCTTAACTTCAAGAAAAACCATGTTTGAAGAGTCTGCTCGATTTTTTTTTTATTTTTTTTTTTGGAGCAGACTCTTCAAACATGATTTTTCTCGAAGTTAAGACTATCTTTATTTAATATTCAAGGAGGAACAATTAAAATTCAAAGGGAGACATAGTTAAAATTGCATTTAAGTTATAAAAATAACATGGAAAGTTACATACAAAGTTAAATAAAAAAATAGCTATCTGAATTTCAATTGAACAACCTTTATTATGAGTTCAAGATAGCCTTAGCTTCAAGAAAAACTATAGCTGAAAGATGTACTCAACAGTCTTTAGACTACAGCGTAAAAACCCAATAAATTGACAATTTTTACAAAACACGAAAAGTTTCACATATTTCTTACTTTAAATGCAAATTAAAAAAATAGGTATCTAAATTTTAATTGAACAACCTTTAATATGAGTTCAAGACAGCCTTAGCTTCAAAAAAACTATGGCTGAAAGATGTACTCAACAGTCTTTAGACTACAGCGTAAAAACCCAATAAATTGACAATTTTTAAAAAACACGAAAAGTTTCATATATTTCTTACTTTAAATGCAAATTAAAAAAATAGCTATCTAAATTTCAATTGAACAACCTTTATTATGAGTTCAAGATAGCCTTAGCTTCAAGAAAAACTATGGCTCAAAGATGTACTCCAAAAAAAAAAAAAAAAACGAGGCCAGCTAAAAGACTCAATCTGATGGATATGCACATATGACTTCAGCCAAGCAAGCCAGTGCTAGACGAGTGATGTGTCGATCTCTGAAACCTGTTTGCTTATATCTTTTATGGTTTTTCGAAATATGAGACATCGACTTTGTGCTATACAACACTTTAGTCACAAGCTTCGTAACCTATTGTGTTCTATATTTAAAAAGTCGTGCATATAGAACAAAAACGGAGCAATATAACTAATTGTAAATAAAAAAAAATTTTTTATTTTGTTCTATATGCAAGTCATATGCGGGACGGTATTTTACAAACCGAACGCTTTTCGGACGACGCATTTTTGATTTGACTGAAATTTTTTTTATGGGTTCATGTTTGAGGATTTTTTTTTAAAATAGAGCGAATTCAAATTTTGAGAATTTCGTGAATTTTGGCTTTTAAAAAGTCATAACTTCGGTTCTGTTAAAACTAGTTGAGTCTTCTTCTCGGACTGTGAGCTGATAATCCTGATTCCAAGAGCCTCCTCCGTAGTCATATTAGACATAATTAAATCTAAGTCATAATTTGTCTGCCCAGCCGATTTCATTGGATCATTTTTGGACGGCACCACAATTTTCCCATCGAATTGTAGCGAAATTTTTCGTTTTCCAGCTCTTCTCTCCTAATTTCTACATATTTGATGGCGGTAATTATCATTTTTGTTGAATACGATATAATATTTAGAATATATTTATAAGATTTCTTCTTTCCTCAACTACAAAATTAATTTCGCTGATGGGCAGTGCAATGTTTGGCGCGCCTCACTATGGCCAAAAAGGCCAAAATAAATGCATTTATTTTCAGTGTAATTTATAAAAAGATTACAAATAAAGAATATTCAACTACTTTCATTAAAATTTTTGGAAAAAATTACACTTCTTTCAATAAAACTCAAAAAAGATAATCGCACTGGTATTTTTATGTTACGCGAAAAAACGTGGTAACATATGAGGCGCCCGGTTTCAAAACCGGCCAAGTCCATATTTCATACTTTTGGGAAAACAACGAAAAACGTTTGTTTTCATCTATGTTCATTGAAAAATTAAAAAGTATTTCACACATGATAGCTTATAAAATTTCTTGACAATGTTTTTGTTCTTGCGAATGTTTTTGAGAAAACAATTTTGGACTTGGCCGGTTTTGATTCCAATGAACTGGACTTGGCCGGTTTTGATTCCAAGGCGTTGGAAAAAAAGTGGACTTTGCCGGTTTTGATACCAATGTACTGGACTTGGCCGCTTTTGATTCCAAGGCGTTGGATTGGTTTTGAATGCAAGTTCATGGACTTGGCCGGTTTTGAAACCCATTAATCAATAATAAATTAAAAAGTGTAATATTTGTGTCAAAAAAATTTTTTTTTTAATCTAGAACCATTGTAGAAAGATAAAGCATGGTCTAGATTTTTATATATGAGAATATCTCAAAATTTTATTTTTTGGACTTGGCCGGTTTTGAAACCGGGCGCCTCATATATTAAAACCCGTTATCTACAGAGTTGAGATTTTTTATTATGAGATTTAAGCTCCTCCATAAGCCTAGAACCCCTAGTAATATATTGGTGTTCAAATTGTTATTTAGGGCTTGTGTGAAAAAAAATACGCGACTATAAAATTTAGATGGAGGTACTGCTATTTTCATGTTCACAGCTGTATATAACGTAATGCATTTATTCCTAAAAGAAAACTCTTATATTACGTGACCGTGCGTGTAAACTAGCGAGTCTATCGACAAAGTGCCGACGAGAACCATAACGATGCCTAAAACGATGCCTAACACAGAAGTTACAAGACAAACACATTCGCTCTGACTCATGTTTTAATCCTTTTGAGTTAATTCATCCGAAAAAAAGAAAACTGCGAAAAGTGAATGAAAATCAGCTACGCGCATTAAATGTGCCAATAACTAAGGAGTTATTACAACAACAAATTTGTGATAGCTGTCGTCGACGCATCAGGAACAGCAAAGAAGGAAATAATGCCCAGAACAATACTGATCAAGTTGAAATGGTACGTAACTATATCATATTAAGAGTGTTAAATACGTATAACATAGCCAACAGCAGCGTTCTGCTACAATGCGTGAAAAATACACAGCCATTAAATTCAAAGACATCTTAGTAATTTGCTTCGAATTACAAAGTGTTTTTTTAACATTACCAAAGGGGCTTTCATCTATTTGTTATTATAAGAGAAAACTTTCCGTTTTCAATATGACGCCAACAGTGTATTCGGAAAACAAAAAGAATCCATCATAAATTACTGGGCTGTTTGGAACAAGGTACACAGCTAGGGTTACCAAATGACCTTGAATGAAACTCGTCGTGGATTCTGGGCACTCAAATTGGTTTCCCTGCGTCTTCTTTTAATGGTTTCCGCTGCTATATTAAGCACTTTCTTTATTTCCGTAGTAGGCAAAAGCGGATTATGTATCGAAAGCCGTATCGAAAAATTCACATCTCGGGGGGACATGCAAGGCATTCGGCTTTGTGATTTTCGTTTACTTGTGTATTTTATCGTATTCGAAACCATTTTCGCAGAACATCCTATAAAATTTTAAATTTCCTTTAAAGTTTCACCTTGCGAAATGGAATTTTTAATAATTTTACTTTGTTCTGTCGTAGAATGCTTTCCACGGTCCACCAAAAACTCGAAAAAATCATTGGAGTATTATTCAAAAATAATAGAACTTACTTGTTACAATCAAATTTTTTTAGTAAGAGTAAATACCTAATCTTGAGAAGTAAAGGAGTTGAACAGTGCTATTATTTTGACCGCTCGAAATTACAAATTACTCAATATACATAATAGCAAACCTAGAAAGTACCGTTATTTTGTTTTGGAACAAAATGTTACTATACTTCCACTAATCGATCAACCAAGGCGAAGTAGCTTGAAAGCTGAAGCGATCCAAGCACTTAAATTAGCGCTTGGACCAAATATGAACTCATATGACCCACATGCGGGTTAAATATAAAGTAAAGTAGTTTACTCCAAATAAAATACTAAAATATTAGTTATATATAAATATGAATATAAAAATTACATTCATATTTTGAATCTGCATATGGGTCTTACGAGTTCAGATTCGGTCCAAACGCGCCTCGTTCTTGGTTCCGAGAACGAGGCGAGATGCCGGTGTGATCTCACCTCGCCTCGGTCGAGCAAGGAAATTTATTTTTCCATTCACGTTCCGTTCACTGAACCGAGAACTAGGCGAAGGTTGTCTGGTAGCCTCGGTTAAACACTAATAACAATATGAACACTTATTTATTACTAGGGGTTCTGGGCTTATGGAGGAGCTTAAATCTCATAACATAAAATCTCAACTCTGTAGATAACTGGTTTTGAAGTATGTAACCACGTTTTTTAATGAAACATTGCAATAGCAGTTTCGGAAAATTCCGAAAAATTAAAATTTTGCAGCTCTGGTAGCAATAATAGGAGTGAGGATATATCGAATATATTTTCGCATTTTAAGCATTCCCAAAGAATTCTATTTTTCATATGATATCGCCTCGCCGTGTAAAAACTCAGTTCTAGAGCGACTTTGGTCTTGTTTTCAAATCAATTTTTTAATTGCTAGTGCGTACCTGCTTTTCCGACCGGGTACCAAATAGCAAGAGCAAACATCGGAACATAGAAGAGCGTAACTCATAAAGTGATGGCAACTTGTACAAAAAACGCAGTGTGTAGTGGTTGCTTGCAGGGAGGTAATCGTTCTGAACACAAAATCTGTGTTGTTGGTTAGTTGACTTGTTATTTGTTTGTTTTTGTTCTCTCTTTTTTACTCTGCTCGGTTTTTAATAATTTTGTGAAATTTTTGTGCTAACAATTTGTGTTTTATTCAAAGTTATTTGAAAATGTTGTGTGAAAGTGTTTCGGACCCAAAAAAAATATATAAATTTAATTCAGAATGGGGATTGAGATACTTATGTCGGGATCATGGCGGAGAGTCCCAATGCCTAATATGCAAAAAGCATTTAATATGCAAGGTTTTTAATATAAAGAGACATTTCGAAAATTTTCATGGGCAGCAATACCACAGTTTACAAGGCGAAGAAAGAAAAACTTTATATGAAAAGCTTCTACAAAGTTTCGGATCAAATAACATTGTAAGTTTAAAAACAATTTTTTATGTGAGGAAAGATTATTTTGAGTTTTCTAATCATATTTATAAAAAAAATCTCAGTAATGGCGCAGTTCGAGCCAGCTACGAAATGGTAAAGTAAGTATGTAGTTAGTATGCAATATGGATTAAAAAATAAACTCATTATTGCCACACTCTCATATTTAGTTCACGTTCTCACATCTTTGCATGTGTTGTGTAAGTGTACTACGAGTATTATAGCAACCCCTCTCACGTTTTATCTGCAAAAACCCCTCGTCCAGCACTGTCCGGCACCCAAGTACCGTTTCGTGCAGTTAAGCTGGACATCACTAGTGTATTGTACTTATTACGTTGCGGGCTAATTCTTTTTGATATTGCTATATTCTTTTTGTTTCAAACGTTTTTAATATAGATTCAAGTGATAACAATAAATGTTTTAAAGAACAATACTAAAACCATTTGCCTGCAATTCCAAAACTTTATAAAAAGAAAGTATCTATCCAGTGTCATCGGTAAAAACTAAATGTCGTACAGCAGCTGCTTTTATCGCGCCCCAAATTATCACACTGCCGTTACCATTTGGTATTAAATTTTTTGTTTTGAAGTGATGTGCCTACTATGCGCCGATTAAAGCAGCTGGAGTAGGATATTTAGTTTTATCGATGATATAATGGACAGACACTTTCTTAAAACAATGTTACAAAATGACTTGAAGCCTTTCGTTGATAGCTTTGGTCTTAAAAATAAGGGTTATTCCAATAGGACAGCGATCCCCTAAAATTTTTTTTTGTGTGGAAATTAAAACTTTTTTGTATACGATTTTATTTGTTATTGCACTATTAATAATCTTCATACACACATTGTTGTTGAAATGCTAAGTTTTATTTAAAACTGAAGTTCGAGGGGTGTATTCAAGCTTTTGTCCTTGACTGTATGTACAAAAATTGTGTACCAAGTAAAAGGTGCTTAACTAGTGCTTTACTTAAATATGTTGAGGGTTATATAATATTCATACTAATATTTCAATTTAGTATTTATGTACTCTTCTCTCTCAGTGCAGTATTAATCTAAGCAATAAGAAAAGAATAACAGTTCACTTCATAAATCTCCACCGTAGCTTAAAAGCTATGAACTTTGCTGATTCCAGTTAGTTTTTTTGCCTCTAAAAATAAGTTTTTGAAACTGTTACATATATTCTCTTACAAAGTTTCTTACTGATACAATGAGAACGAGAATTTATTTTATAAAATTGTCGGATAAATATAATGTTTAATCGTAAAGATTTTACATTTCAAAATCCGGGGAAAATACCCACAATCTTGGCACTTTGTAACCAGTACAATTCATATATACAAATGCTGTTAATACTTGTACAAGTATAACTGAAACAATTGTATGATAGACTTCTGCAAGCATAGCACATTAGTGTGCAAACGCTCGTGGTGTCGCGACTATCAAGTCGCACGTGCAGTTGCTAGATTTATATATTTTTTACTATGACTGCTGTAATACGTGGAGCCCATAAAGACATATTGCATGAATTTATTGCTGCATACAGAAGTGAAACATGCCTTTGGCGTATCAAGGACAAGGAATATCATAACAAAGATATGAAATTAGCTGCTTATGACAAATTGGTGAGAATATATAGGAAAATTGAGCCAAGCGCAGACCGAAAAATGGTTGTTAAAAAAATCAATAGTCTACGAACAAATGCAAGAAAAGAGAGGAAAAAAATGGAAGATTCCAAAATCGCTGGTACTGACACAGATGAGCTTATACACGAATATGAGCCCAGCTTATGGTACTTTCATCTATTTGACTTTTTGTCGGTACACAAAGATTTTTCAAGAAGCTCAATAAGCAATTCAAGTGAAATAAATGTAAGTTTGCTATAAATTTATAAAGTGGAGAGCTTAAATTCGTCTTTGTCAGACATGAAAAGTCTCACAAGTACTAAACATCTGCATCGGATTGTTAGCTAAGCCTCAATTTCCATGATGTAGTTATAAGAACATTAGGGCAGTTTATATTATCACACATGCTGTTCAACATGGCTTGACAACATCAATGCTCTATAAAGTGAACTCCAGAAACGACCGCTTGGCACACATGCTGTATGGATTTCAAAATTTTTTTGATTTTTCAGCTGGCTTGTCCAACCATACAGCCTGTGTGAACTGACTGTCAAACCTAGTGAAAATGTTCAATTTGAAATAGGATTTCATGCAGCTTACTTCGATGATGTTTGATGGCATGCTCTATAATGTGAACGCAAAGCAATATTGAGAGTCACTCATGTTGTCACGACATGTTGGACAGCATGTGCGATAATGTGAACTGCCCTATTCGCTGTCACCATTGCTTACGTTCCTATTGCGGTACCACTGAGTTAAAGCCATTGAAAAAGTCTCTCTTCACTCTCTCGGCACAAAGGTATTGACATTAATCGCCAATTTCCTTTTATTACATTTCTTTTTTGTTGTTAGTTTGAATACATAAAAAACAACATGAGAGTGAAGAGTTTTAATTTTTTATTCATTTGAAAAATAAAACTTACTCCACACGGAAACTTTTCTTTCTTCAATTTCAGTCGCATTTGTAGGCAAGAAAGAAAAATGAAATAAAACGAGTACAGTGTTGTACTGAAAAGTTTTCTTTAGTTCTTTTCGTTCTCACAAATCTTTTGGCATTTATTTTTATTATTCACTCACAGCGTCATTTCTTTGTTCGGCTTGTGTAGTGAAGAGTGGAAGTGTACGAGACTTGTAGTGAAGTGTGGAAGTGTACAAACGTGAAAAAAATTAGCAATTTATAAAAAATTAACAAAAAAAAAAAAACAAAATCAGTAATATAACATACATATATAAAATATAATGGCTTTTAAATGGAAAAGAGAAGATATTGAAAAATTAGTGGCGTTAATCCAACAGCATGAATGTATCTACTACGTCAGGTCGGTGGAGTATTTGGACCGAAAGAAGAAAACCCAAGCATTTTATGACATTTTGATGCAAATGCAGCTAACAGTAGACAACAGAATCACTTTCGATGACATAAAAAAAAAATGGAAGAACTTGCGTATCCAATTTATGGCAGAACAGAGGCAGATCGCAAAGTTCGAAAAAAATGGAGTTGCGGAGAGCGAGATTTATGAGCCGAAATTATGGTGCTTTGATCAGTTGTTGTTTTTACAACCTCATATCCAGATTCGAAAAATTGAGGTATAACTTTTTTGTAAATTTGTGATACTGTCCGTTAGCTTAAGCTCAAACTCTCTCGTATACAATGTAACAATTTACGTAGGACCTCGTACAAATAAAACATAAAATTGCAATAATGGCGTGAATTACCCTGACCATGTACATTAGACTTTCTGGTTATTTTAATCGAAGAGATCGATATATTTGAATCTGTTAAGCAGTCTTCGATGACACTGGGAAAAAATAAAATTGTTTAACGTCAAAAACTTTCCTGGAAAATAACGTACAGTCTAATGTACATATTTGTTAAGTGCTCGGAAAACATACAACGCATGAGAAATAATGTGTCATAGCCAGATATTTACTATAAGTATGGAAAGAATAAAAGTGGAACAAAAAACTTTGCAAAGAAATATTTCCATGTATGAATTAGTACTAAGCAAGACGAGTCATCTTCCTATTTTTTCGTTAACCTACGCTGAAAAAGCGTAAAACAGAACAGAGTCTAACCGAACTATTCGGAGAGTATATACATATATGTTTTTTGTAATGTTAAATACAGCGGAATGAAACGATACATAACAAGATAAGCAACGCGTCAATTTTCATTTATCCCCTTTGCTCCGTTTCATTTCAAAATGTGTATGTTCCGTTTCACCCTGTTACAGTTACAGTATGCAGTGTGCTTTAGAGGTGGGTAAAATCGTTAAGAAAAAATATCGATATGCATCGATAGTTTCTCCAAATTTATCGATTTCAATCGATAGTACATCGATAAGACCAAGAATATGTTTTATATGGTATTTCTATTTGAAAAAAGTATGCCAATTCTTGAATTCGATATCCTAGAGTTTTAACGACAATATTCGCGATTTTGTCGCGCTTTTGAGGTTGTAGATGGGACAACAAAATTTTGTATCCTATTTCTCTTGACAAGTTTTTTTTCGTTTTTAAAAAAATATCGGACCACGAGTGCCCCTACGACGATCCCTGGAACTTCGCAGGCAATTGTCTATTTCAATACATATATGGAGGAACCACTGGCTGATGAAAATACGGACATCATCACATACTGGATGAATTATTCGTCATGCAAAGCTTTGCAAACAATTGCGTTAACATATTTAATTGTGCCATAGTCTTCTGTCTCCTCCGAAAGAGTTAACTCTACTGCCGGAAACATAATTTCTGAACGAAGATCCCAATTGTCAGCTGATTTGGCAGAACGACTTGTATTTTTAAAACAAAATTATGAGCATGTCTTATTTTAATTTCACTAATTTTATGTTTGATTCGAGCACCATTCAAGTACCATATCATATAGTGATTCGCACAAAGCGTTTATTGATCTCACATAATGTATATATTTATCCAATACGTTATTGTCCATTGTTTATGAAAAGTTTATTATTTTAAAATATATTATGCATATATCATATTTCAAAATAAATCAGTTCTTATCGATGTCGATGTTTCGCAAAGAGACATCGATAGTTATCGATGCTTGACTCACATCGATGTCTATCGATAGTTAACGATTTTACCCACCTCTAGTGTGCTTGTACCTATCGTTGCGGTCGGTTTGTTATACTTAATGCTGTAAACTGTACTGCTTTGCAGCTGTCTGTACTACTTTTTGCGTTCAAACAAAGTGGAAAGAACGTGGATGTAAGCGGACGAAATGCAAACCGCACTCAGAAAAACACTTATGTCAGATGAAATGTTAGATGCTTTGATGCAGAATTTTCTGAATGTTACCAATATCAGTATTCTGTCAATCAATCAGTGACGCTGTTTTTGCCGCTTAGTGAAATTATTCGTTATCGGTACTGATTGTGATTTATTAAAAATGAAGAAAACGCAAGCGCGGCGTAAAAATGTTTTTAACGATAAACTGGCGAAATTGTATCCATTTATAAAAAAGACCACATGTACGGTGTAATACGTGTAAATCCGAATTTAACATTGCAAATTCTGGGAAAACAGCCATTGAAAAGCATTTGCTTGCTAGTAAACACCTTAATGCACTGAAATCGGCTTCAATTACTCGTCCACTGACCGGATTCTTGTCATCTTCACTTGATCTTACAATGGCACGATATGAAGATAAATGGCATGTTTGTATTCCATAGTGTTAAGATCTACTTTTGTTTTAGGTATTTCACAGATAAGTGTACTGCTTTTTGCCGATCCAGAGTTGGCAGCATTAGTTATACATTCTTATTCTATTCTGTTGTGTATCTAATTTTTATTAAAAGCTGATGAAATAGTGAATTAAAAGCATGGAGAGCCTCTTTTTTTTAAGTTAACTAGCTTTTGAGTAAAATCAAAAATAAGCGTTAATTACTTGGTAGCACGCTAACTTTGCTAAAACACAAATTTATTAAAGTTAACATTTTTTTAACGAAAACAAATATATACATACATACATACTCGATTAAAAAAACTTGGGTTATAATAAACAAATATTGTGAAAAAATCGTGCAATAAATTTTTTGAATTTATGTTAATAACTAATGAAGTAAGTAACAAAAATGCTTAAAATCATTTTTTTCTGTAACTTTTCGACTAAAATATAAATACATTATATAAAATTAAGTAAGTCCTCGATGAGACTCGAGACACTGGGAAAAAATAAAACTTTTTAACCTCAAAAACTTTCCTGGAAAATAACGGACAGTCTAATTTACAATAAGTTAAGCGCTCGCAGAGCCTCCAACGCATAAAAATAATGAGTCATAGTTATTTACTAGATATTAGTATGGATAGAATAAAAGTGGGAACAAAAACATTGTAAAGAAATATTTCCATGTAGGAATTAGGACTAAGCAAGACGAGTCATTTTCCTATTTTTCTTCTTTTTTTTTTTTTTTTGTTAACCGACGCTGACTTCTGAAAAAGCGTAAAACAGAACAGAGTCTAACCGAACTATTCGGAGAGTACCTATATACATATATATTTTTTGTAATGTGAAACATAACGAAATGAAACGATACATAACAAGATAAGCAATACGTCAATTTTCATTTGTCCGCTTTGCTCCGTTTCATTTCAAAATGTGTACGTTCCGTTTCACTCTGTTACAGTATACAGTGTGCTTGTACCTATCGTTGCGGTCGGTTTGTTATACTTATTCTATTCGGTTGTGTTGTGAGTTTTTGTTATTGATTTTTTTTAATTCTTTTAATAAAGTCGGGCATACATTATTTTAATATGAAGCCGAAAAGCAGTTTTATTTGGAATTATTTTCTTGAAATTGATCATAACTACGCTTTGTGTACGTTATGTAATCGAAAGTTTTCGAGAAGGGGACGTACTACAACACCCTTAAGAGCGCATCTTTCTGCAAAACATCCGGAGATATTTAACGAAAGCTTTAGCGCAACATTTACGCAACCACCACTAGTTGAAAGTCTGAACTCGAGAGACATACAACATTTGCAAAATGCACCCTCCTCTAGTGGAATTTCAAAAAGCGATTTAATTTGGAAATATTTTTTACCAGTTGATAAAGACTATGCACTTTGTCAATTATGTAATCAGTGTTTTATCCGTAAGGGGGGTACTACATCAACCCTGAAGGTACATCTTCAGTCACAGCACTCGGAGATACTCACATACGAAAGTGCACAACAATCGCAAGACTATAAGTCTAAAACTGATATGGCACCAGCGCAACAGCAGCAAAATGCGGATGTTAAACAAGTAATTTTCAGCATTTAAAATGCTTATTACATTATCTGTTTTCACCCGAAAAATTTACTCCGATTAAGAAAGAATTCCTAAACTTGAGGAAAAGTGGCCTTGACTAAGCACTTAAAGTATGTGTTCCTTGAAATAAGTTAGTTGGTTTCCTTAGTATAAACAGATGTTGCTTCTTTGAAATAAAGAAAAGTTTCTTTAATCCAATGACATGGTGCCATAACTAAAAGGATAAATTAACTTTATTTGAGAAAATATTTACTCCTGAAGGAAGTAGTATACTGTTTCAATAAACAGTTAGGTGATTAATGGAAATTAACTCAAATCTAGAAAGTGTTTTTTTCATTTTTAGTATAAATTGTACTCCTGTCAAATAATTTTTTCTCCGATATAAGTAAAAATTTTTAGTCATCTATACTATTCACATAAATTTTCTTACATGGACTTGGTTTGTAACGCTTTGGCGCAAAATATACTGAACCGATTTTAATAATATTTCTTTTAAAGCAACATATTTGTGCTAAAGAAGGTTATTGCTTACTTATTTTTTTTTTTTTTGATTTTTTTGGGATTAAGTATTTGCAGAACCACACACGAAAATTTTTGTTGCTTATACTGATGCTGCTTCTTGAATTCTGTGGTGTATTGTTTTTTATTTTGTTCTCATTTGTACCATTTATATTTGGCTTTGAAGTTTAAAGAACAAACTCTTTTTCATCTGTTTTCTGTTATTCTTGAAGAGAGAATATGAACTTAAGAGAGTAATTTCATTATGGAAAAAATTGTACATTTTACATCTCCAAGCTTGCTTAATAGTATTCATTCTTGAATTTCGCTGCAAGGAAGAAAGAGTGTTTAAAGGGGTTTCTACGTTTTAAATAAAGGCATTATAAAAAGTGTTATAATTTGTTATTTTCTGAGTAAAAAAGTGTCTGTTTCAGTTCAATCTTTCTAGAAATGCCTAAAGTGAAAAAGTCGGAACTGTGCAGAAGTAATGTAAATAGGCGTCAAATCCGCTACAGAAAAAAACGTTTAGAGATTCCACGAATATATAAATTTGAGGTAAGACAAGCTGCAATTGGCTTCAATACAGTGAGTTTGTTTGTTTGTACATATGTTAGGAATTTAAGAAATTTTTTTACCATTAGAAAGTTTTCTGAGCTCTGAGTATTATAAAGTATATTTTAAATGAATAATGTAAATTGGTGTGGCACCACTCCTGCAAGAAAAATATTTGAAATGCTCTACTGAGCGATGTATTTAAGCCAATATAACCAAACTTGGCATGGGAACGTTTGGTGATACAAGTAAGTAGGCGTGGCATCTCACATACAAGCAAAACTTTCAAGCGTTATGCCAAGAAAACTAAACGAGCAAATTTAACTTTGTATGGGAATATTTGGTGGCACAGGAAAGTACTGGACAGAATATGGGCTAATGTTTCCCGGGCAACGCCGGGTAAAACAGCTAGTAAGAAATATAATTATTAATTATTACATATGGGCATTTCTCTCATGTTGAACGGGACGGAAGTTTTTTTTTAAAGTGGAATAAAAGTCAAAGTAAAAAACTTTTATTTTTTTCTGTTACTTTAAGGAATAACCCTTGATAGCACTATATTGAGTGGTAAAGATGATGCCTAAGTGTTTTTCATGGCCATCTATAGAAAAGCAGAAGTCAGCGAAACCTGGCAACATTTTTTAATGCGACTAATTTTAAAATGTTATGGAATAATGTAGCTTTTTAATAGATTTCGTTTGATTGAAAAATCTTATTTACTTTTTTTCTTACAAGGCATAATCCATTCGAACGGGACATATTTTTCCGTTTATGTTCACTTGGGCAATTTTTCAAAACTATTTTAATAAAAGAATAATATTTAAGATGTATACAGTAATTAAAAAAATAAATTTAATGTTTATATTTTTCAAATCAATTAGTGAGATCAATTTTAACAAAGAAAAGAGGAAGGAGTATATTTTTTTCTTAAAGAAATATAAAAAACGTTAAACGTGCTGTTAAAACGTCTTTCCTGTAAGAGGCGTGACACCGCCCACTAAAAAATATATATTTTTGCTCAAGCTTCAATCTATCTACATACCGAATTTCATCAAAATCGGTGTAGTAGCACAGCCGTGATACCGTTTTTCCCCATTTGGAGCAATGCCACGACCGTTTTAAGGAATCAGAGTATCTAATAATCTTTATTAGGTTTCAATCTATCTTTAAGAAAAATTTCATCAAAATCGGTCCATTAGTTTAGCCGTGCAAACGTTTTTTCCCGTTAGGGAAATGTCCCTCCTTCTCTTCACAACCTTTCGAACAAAAAAAAATTATGCGATTATGTTTTGCTATTGCTGTGAAAAAGTGGTTTAACCGTTTTGAAGTGCCTATTTATTGCACTTACATATGATTTCGGAAATAACCAACTTCAAACAGCTCCAAAAATTTAAAATTTTATGTACCTGTACTCTGTTCGTGCAAAATTTTGACAACTTGCTGTTATCAATTTCGAAATGAGAACAAATGATGTTTTTCTATTTTATTTGTGACTTTAGAACATGAACTTAAGCAAATTTAAATTTTACAGTTAATAGAGATTGGTTTTATGTTTTTGCATTATTTTTAGCTAATTGACGTTGAAAGAGAGATTTTTCGGAAAGACTATCACACTTAAATATTTAAGGCAAAATACTATTCAATATTACAAAAAAAGAGAAACTGCATTTATGCAAGTTTGCAGGTGGTTTGCTCAATGTGATAAATGAATTCTGGTGTAAATTGTTTAAATTAACAAAATTTGAATATTTTCTTAGATAATATCAGATAGTAACGCTTATATAATAACTTTTAATTTTTCTGTCACTGTTGGCTTTTTGGCGGAAATGCCCATATATAACTATGTAGGGAATGAAAAACTTCACTGATTCATTTTCTTAATGTAACCCACTGTTTCTCATCTAAAAAGGAAACCTTATCTATACTATTATATAAAGAGGTAAAGTTTGTTTTTTTGTTTGTATGTAGGGGGTAGTCTCTGGAACTACTGAACCGTTTTTAAAAATTATTATTTTAATAGGAAGCTACACTATCCTTGAGTAACATAGCCTATATTTTATTTTGGTAAAATAAGGAGCGTGATACCTTCCATACAACAAAAACACTTTAAACGCTATTCCTCGTTGCCTTTGATAGCTGGAGTTTTTAAATTTAGAATTAGAAAATATTTCTTAGCGCCTCATGAAATATGGACGAAATGATACAACGGGGCGTGGCACCTCTCTTTGAACAAAAACACTTTAAACATATATCATATATTAGCACCTATGGTAGCTGTAGTTTTGAAATTGAGTACTAGGAAGTATATATGTAAGCATCTCACGAAATATAGGCGCGGGACTAGACAACGGGGTATGACACATATTTTATAACAAAAACATTTTAGAAGGTTAAATCTTCCAGGAGTTTTGAATATCAATGCTAATCACATTAGACAATTTGGATGGGATTATGGTAAAAAACGAGGCGTGACACCCCTTATACAACTGAAACATTTTATTCGCTATATCTAGTCACATATAGCAGCTATTGTTGTGAAACTTGATACATGGATGTAAATTGTTTGTGCCAAGCTATTCACAAAATGTGAATGGGATTGGACACTGGGGCGTGGCTCCTTCCATACAACAAAAGCTCTTATATTGTTGTTTTTGGTACTTATCAAGGAGCCAATTGTATGCAGTACGCGAAGTTGTGTAAAATGTAGAGTACAGTTAGTTTGTTATAAAGTTCACAATAAATAAATTATAAGCTACAAAATTTAACAAATCACAAGCAGGGTTACCAAGTGACCAGGATTGACCCGTCTATTCCCGAAAATCATTTCAAAGCCGGAAGTCTGGTAGGAAATCAAAAATTTCTGAAATTACCTTTTCTGGCATTTGCTTAACGACAAAAAAAAAAAAAGATCATCAAGGTCAATATTTTCCCACACAAAAATTTAAGTCTTACCTTTTCATGAATTAGTTTTTGTAATATTGCTCACAAAAACTTCGGCTCATTGAACTTCTTAGTTTCCGATAGGAATTACATGGGTGCATTGGTCTTCCATTATAATAGTTGTTTATTATGTGTCCGTTTTAAGATTGGGAGGTATTTGTTTTATTGATTTTCTTTCGTCCCCAGTGCAGTTATCAGAAAAAATAGTTTTTAAATAACTGACAAGTACGTTTGTTCACGAATTACCATCTCTAGCATTGCTATACAGTTCATTTTTATTTCGAGTTTCTCATTCGTTCCGCTTACCAAAACAATGCTCTCGCTCTCACTCTTTGTTTTCAACAACAAGTTATGTGCGAAGTGAAAGAGGACAGCTGCATAAATGTTTATTTTAAACTCAAAGCAAAGCAGAAACAACGATAACTTTGGAACAATTTGTTTGTAACTACATAGTTACATTTTCGTTGCGCAACGGAGCGCACTCTTTGTTTTCCGTGTGTTTACTTTGACTGATTTTGCAGTTTACAGTCAATGTTGTTATTGTGCATACGTTGTACACCTAATCGTTCTATCTGAATTTCAACGTTTTAGATTTTTAAGCCCTTTAAAATTATATTCGGTCTTTGTTTTATAAAACAGTGATTAAATTGCTGCAGTCCAAGTAGCGAAAGTCGTAAAACTTTTGTTTTATTCATATATGTAAATGCAAAATGAGCTGCTGCTTAACCTTGTGCCTGCGAAAATCAAACAGTCGCAGTCATAAGTAGCAGAAGCAGAAAACTCGCTGATAAACTACAAAGCACTTCGGCAATCAACATCTTCGGCAATTTCCGTTTTGATTGACTGAAACTGTTGACGTAGTCGCAAGTTAAATCAGCAGCAGGTTTTCAGCTTTTGTAAGTTGAAACAGCATCAGTTTTGCAGAAGTCGCAGTCGACTGTTTGGTGCTGATGCATTTTAATTGTTCTTCTCCATTTTTGTTTTGATCACTTGCAGGTAGAGAAACTAAATAATTTTTTTTGATTTTTTTTTCTATTTATTAAATTAAATAAAAAATAATAACTCGAACTTCCTCGAAGCGGCTATAGATACCTGCTGCTGCTTCAACCTGCAACTTCGCCAACAGTTTCAGTCGATTAAAACGAAAATCGCCGAAACGCTTTGTAGTTTATCAGCGACAGTTTTCTGCTATGACTGCGACTGTTTGATTTTCGCAAGCACAAGCTACAGCAGTAGCAGAAATAGTGAAATATATATACATACATATACAATATCAAAAGTTTCTTGACGAAATGGTGAAAAGATATACATATGTACATACAGTATGTCAAGAATATGTTTACACATAGGAAATACATATATTCAATTTTTCAACTTTATAAGTAAAAAATAATATTATTTTTTATATCTGTACGTAGAATTCTTTCTTATCAATTATAGTTAATTGCGGTATTTCAAAAGGTTTCATAAGAAAAAAAGTGTAACTTCAACGCAAAGCAAAGGAAAAGTACAACAAAAACAAATACTACTTACTTTTTTAAGTGTCAAGTAACTCTTTACACAACTGTTTTTTCAATTCTTCTTTGCACCAATTTTACGAAGAGCGATATCTATGCTCTGCATTGTTCTTGTCAATGACTTTATTAGCCAGTTCATGATAAATTTTTGCTATGTGCGCACCATAATTGATAATATAGTGCTTTAAAAATGCCAGGCAAGAGGTTATCGTTTGAGGTGGTTCAGCTGGTATACTATAATCACCAATTGGGTAAAAGTGTACATGAGCTGTCAGAAATGTTTTCAGTAGCACGGAAGACCATCTATAATGTCTTAAATCGAGCTGGAAACGAAAGTAGATTGGAGCCAAAGCGTGTATTGGGCCGTAAGCCAAAAATAACTAAACGTGTAGAGCGCGTAATGATGAGGAAACTAAACCAAAACCCTCAGATTACAACCAGAATGCTTGCGATGGAACTCAAGGAAGAGTGTGATGTTCTTGTTTCTCATGAAACAGTACGACAGGCCATACTGCGAAACAAATATTCATCAAGAGCTGCACGTAAGAAACCCCTGCTTTCTGCACAAAATGTCGAAAAGAGTTTCTCCTTTGCTACGAAGCTCATTTCTCAACCTGTTGAGAAATGCTTGACACCTAAAAAAGTGAGTAATATTTGTTTTTGTTGTAATTTTCCTTTCTTTTGTGTTGAACTTGCACTTTTTGTTCTTATGAAACGTCTTGAAATACCGTAATTAACTATAATTGATAAAACAATTCTATGTACAGATATAAAAAATAGTATGTTTTACTTATAAAGTTGAAAAATTGAAAATATTTCCTATGTGTAAACTCATTCTTGGCAATACTGTAGTTATTTATGGATAGCTAAAATGTTCAATGACCCACCAGTAAATATTTATATTATATAAGCTCTCCTTGCACCAGAATTTTATCTTTCATGTATGACAAAACAAAACTCGTTTGTTCGCAGACTAAAAACTAGCTCCAATAACTAGATATTTTTTACCTGATATTTAGGTATATTGAATTTTTTTACAGGGCAGGTTTTTATCTACAAAACATTTGCAAAATGGAAACATTTGTTACCTACACGTCGTGCCAAAAATCGGCAAGCCGAAAAATATTCTTATTTCGCACATTGTGTGTAGTTAAAAATATTCATACTTGCAAAAATTGTGTAGGTGAAAAATTATTCCATTCCGCAAATAATGTGTAATAACGTAAACCATGTTAAAAGATTTGTTACATGTTATTCTGAAATTAGCAACAATTCTGATTTGTCATTTGATTTGCTTGTCTTCGTTAATTGGAAAATATTAATTTTAAAAATGCCACCGCGAAAACAAATAGAAATTTGGAAATATTTCGAAAATAAGGCTGAGGCAGGTCTGGCGATGTGTAAGACCTGTAAGCTAAATTTAAAGAACAATAGAGTGTACAATTTAAAAATACATTTAATGAAAGTGCATCAAATTGAAGTTAATATCCGCGGAGAAAAGGTAATTTAAAGAGTTTCGTATTAAACTTTATGCAAAAATAATGAAAATGTATTAAATATTTTACAGGTATTTTTACTAAAAAAATCGTTCATACCTATGTATGTACTTTTATTATTTATGTATGCTACATAAATAATTGCACACTCTTAAGTTGATTTTTGAACAATATTTATGTTTCAATTCATTATATTGCATATATGTACAAGTTCATGTATATATTTGATATTTTTTTGAAGAACGTTTTTTAGTCGCATAATATTATCTTAAAATGAATAAAAACAACTTTATTTTCATTGATTTCACCTAAATAAATTACATAGTAGGTAAAAGCAAAAGTAGATTTGAGAAATAGTCCTCGTAATCTGAAAGTAAAATTTTGTTTGTACCATAATTCCGAAATTTGGTAAATGTTGTAAACCTTTTTTTTTTAACCAAATTTTTACAATTTAAAAAACAAGTTTTTTTTTGGTTGGGTGTGGTAAAGTGTCTCTTTTTCCGGAGCGCCCAATGTGCACGGTACGTCACTGGCTGTCAATTGCACGGCGCCATAAAAATGCCAAATATATGGAACAGCGGAGAGCTGCTGACGAAGCTAAAGTGCGAAAACGCGATTTCGCTGAAAGAGCTGCACAGCAACAGCAAGCGTTCGTTAGAAACATGTGGGCCGTATTTGATTATAGTTTCGGGTCGATTGATTGCAATACATATCTCGATGACGTGAAATCTGATTTTACTTATTTAGGTCTTCTTTTTTCAATACAAAAAGTTTTTTTTTTCACTGCTCGAAATTGAATAAATATCGCTAAAAATTCAATTATCAATCGGTTTTGAGTTAAACCATATGAAATCGTCTAATCGGTAAAGCCAGTTTATTTAAGATTTTACTCAAACTTTGTGAGACGGGAATCCACTTTCGCATCCCCGATGTAAGGCATAATAAAGCAAGAAACGTTATTTTTATGCTTTAATATTATAAGCTGTAAAAATGTTTCTATTAAAGATGCCGTAATTGTGCTTAGAGTAAATACACTCGCGTATGTTCGCATGCATTGGCTGCTTAAAATGTTATTTCTGGAATCGTATTGAATAGAGGTTTGACGATTAAATGCCACCACACACTTGGTACATAACTTTCAATGTTAACTGTTAGGCTGGGGCCTTGGTTTTATTAATGTCGGAGTTATGCATCTGACCTATGCATGTGACCTTAAAAGTATTTGTGCGCGTTCCACGGATTGGCCACAGCGGCACTCAGTCTCACAACCATGCAGTTAGCCGCATGTACGCGCAGTCCCCTATAGCTGGGCGGCACTTATGGTATTTCGTTCCCAGAGTAGTTATGAATAGAGAGAAGAAAAAAAAGAGTTATTAAATAACTGTTAAGTATATTCATTCACAATACCATCTCTAGCTTCGCTACATGTTTCGATTTCATTTTGAGTTTCTCCTTCGTTCCGCGCAGTAAAACAAAGTTCTCGCTCTTATTTTTTTGTTTTCAACAAGTTATATGCTAAATAATGGAGGATAGATACATTTTTATTTTTAACTCAAAGCAAAGAAAAAACAGTGATAACTTAGGAAATTATTTTTTTTAACTTTATAGTTACATTTTCGTTGCGCCACTGAACGAACTCACTCGCTAACTTTTGTGATTTGCAGTAACGGCTGCTAATGTGTTTACGTTCTTTTTTGTTTAACGTTTTCGGTATTTAAATTATATAATACAATCTTTTGGTTTTTGCTTTAAAATATCTTGTCAGAATGGTGAAAAGAAATAGAAATTTATGGCTATATTTTACAGTTTGTAATAAAGCCGCTAAGCTAGCTTCTTGTAATTTGTGTGGACAAAGTTTGTGCTATAGATCTACTTCAGCTAACTTAGCAAAACACATTGATAGAAGGCATCGAAATATTGATTTAACTGCATCTGTTGGTGCTCAGAATGCTCAAAGTTCAGTCAAAACAACTACAACTATGATTTGGAAACGTGATGTAAGTGTGTACTCCTCTTGAATTTTTTTTTTTTTTTTTTTTTTTTGAGTCTGTAGAAAAAATAATAACTGTGTGACAAAATATTTAAAAAAAATGGATGATGAATTGCTAATACCGATTGACAATTATAAACCTTTCTAAATTCACGATACCATCTTTGGAATCGCTACATAGTATTTCGATTTCATTTCGAGTGTCTCGTGCGTCCCACTCGGCAAAACAAAGTTCTCGCTCATTTTTTTTGCTTTCCGGAACAAGCGCTAAATGAATGGGGATCGATACATTTTTGTTTTTAACTCAAAGCAAAGTAGAAACAGAGTTATAACTTAGAAAATATTTTTGCATCTTTATAGTTACATTTTCGTTGCACCAGTTAATGAATTCATTGTTTCCGATCGGTACTTGATTTTTCGTATCGGTTTGAAACTGTGCATTAACACTACACATTTCATAGCGCGTTGAAAATAAGCTGTCTCACTTTAAGTGCTAATTAGTTCAATGCTGTCACAGATATTATGCTTGCTTCAAAAAAGTTAATTGCAGTTTTGTAACACATACATACATACATATGTTTTTTGCTTGAAATACAAAAAAAATAGTTTATCTTGAATTGAATTGTGTTGTAAACATAGAATTTATAGCCCTATTACCGTTCGCCAGTCGCCTGAATTTGGCGACTCGCCTACTATATGTCTCTATTATGATTGTCGAAACTACAAGTTGGCCTTCAAAACAATGCTGTCAAATTACACAACAGAAATTGATGGCTGAAAAACTTCAAATTTGGAATTGTCAAAATGTTCAACTTCTAATTTTTTATAAGAATTAAATTAAAATGATAAGCAATGTGGACTTATTTTTTGAAGGCGATTGTGATGTTGTGGATAAGCAACTCTTCTCGGAATCTCAACACATTAATGTCGTTATCGAATACCAACAAACATTTGAAAAATATTTTTCATACTATCAGAAAAACTTAAATGCTCAGATACTCAAAATTTAGTCACAATTGCTAATGCGGATTTACGATTATAAACGTTTCTTAATTGTTGAAAACAAGGGATTCAGGAAGTTTTTAACGGCTACAGTTTCTAACTACTTATTACAGTCCAGAAAATTTATTGTAAATTTGGTAGTTCCGGCTGAATATGTGCAATTGATGAAAATTTGGAGCTTGGCTGCTGATGGCTGATCGTCCCAAAGTAGGCTCTTACAGCTAACGTCATCAATCACAAATTTGAATTGAAGTCAGTTTTTTTGTTGTTCAGTAGTAGCCAATAATTCCTAACTTCAAAAATATTTGGATAAATTTTCGTAGTAATCACAGATATCCCTTCGAATATATTATTATATATATTTAATTGAATCGTATTGGTAATGATGCTATGAAAGAGACTTGTTGACGAGAGTAAAATAAGTGATAGCTTATTTCACGAAAAGACTAGATGAAATCTGTATTCAACATGTAAGATGTTGGGAAGGCTACTAAGCAGTGCAAGCTCATTTTGAAATCCTATTGTGCCAAATCTAACTCTATATAATTCTAGAGGTACTCAGAAATTAAAGTAATTTTATGGGTAAAATTCTGCAAAACTTTCGGGAGGTAAAAAAATATGGGAAAATATTTAAAATGTATCCAGCTAGAATTTGTGTTGTTGTATTTATTTAATGTGAATATGAACAAGAATTATAATGCTGTAAATACACATACTTTCAGAGGCGTGTTTATAGTTACTATGGAACAGAGAAGAGCGAGGTCGTACTTTTTTCATAGTTTTTATTTTATTACATATAAACAAATAATATTTGCAATATCTCGTAAAACAAGTCAGCTCTTACCCGATAAGATTGATTCTCATGATTCATGAGACTCGGAAAAGTAGCCGAAAATTGTTAAAAACGGCGAGGAATTTGGCTGTTCTTATTGTGTAACTACATATCGGAACAAGCTATCAGTTGGCTATAATTATCAGGCCCTTCATGGTTCGCTACTGATTTTTTATCTCCGAGACGATAAAGTATGCATACAGTTTCATTTTTCGGATTCATGGTTGTCTACAGTTAAGCCTAAACCAAAATAGACGAGACGACACGTAACGAGTAAGTTCGAGTGTATGTAAACCAATGTTGATAGCCAAAATAAACCAACGTAATTGATCGAAAGTGAACGAAACATTTTGACGAGACGAGTTGTTCCGTAAGAACCGAACTTCAAAACGCTGCTACTAGTCATAACAGCTTTTTTGGTTCGTTGGCTAGCGTAACATTTTGGGTTAAATGTCAAAACAGACAAAACGAGTGCAAACGTTCGTTCAATTGCAACCGTCTCGTCACGTCTATTTTGGTTAAGTCTTTAAGTGTCTCCATAGTATTAAGTTCCACACTTTGTGGATGACAAAAATAGTGACATTTCTGGATTAACTTGACATTCAAGCATGCCGCCCATTTAATATTCTGGATTTTTTTACAAAATTTAAATTTTTCGTTCAAATTGCCTTTTGGTGTTGATTTTTGTACTGAACGAACATTAATTTTTTTGAGATACGCCCGTTTCGCTACTGAGGGCAGTATACCAATGGTGAAAAAAATATTATTTCACCATGACTATCTGTTTAAGAGTATACATAGGGTATGTAAGCATGTCAGTGTTCAAATTTACACACTTATTAGCGGCACACTCACTGCACACGAGCGAACATGAAAGTTTTAAGCTTTAATTACACACGTACGTACACGAGTGAACATTATCCTCTGAACATACGCCATGTAGATATAATATACAAAAAGCGAGCATAGAGGAATTAATCTGAACATGAGTAAGAGCAGACGACGCTAATTGGTATTCAGATGTACATGCAATGAACTCAAGAATGTACGACAGGGGCCGTAGTTGTAGTGCCTCTCATCAGTTTATCGTGCGTTGTATTCCGTTGTGGTCATCGCTTATTATTATTGTTTTGCTCGTGTGTTCTTAAACGTTTTTAATATGAGTGCGTGTGAAAATAATTTTTATCAAGTTTTAAAAGACGTCAACAAAACCATGTGCCTGCAATGCCAAAAACAGCTAAGTGGAACAAGTTCGTCCAATATAAAAAGGCATTATTATCTCATGCACGGCATAGACATTGGTCATACTCGCAGAAGAGAAAAAAGTGACATGCGAAAAATCTTAGAAGTAGCACTGGCTGTTCCAGCTACAAAGGTATCTGTTGAGTGTTGAGTTTTGTCAATAAATTAAATCAAGTTACATACTGTCAAAAGTTGGATAATGATACACTGAGTAGAGCCTACCTATTTAGTGTTTGATTATTCAACTATTTGACAATTTCTCGACTTATCTGAATAAAACAGACTTCAAAAAGTAAAATACCTCATCGAACAGCGAATATATTGAATTTGTGTACACAAAAGAAATTTGCCACGGTGAGCGATAAAAGCGAGAAAGAAAAATAGTAACAGACCCGAGCACCAGCAATAAATGAGCGGTCCACCAACTCTTTGCCTGTTTTTATATACGATTGAGTTGCTGGCATGTCGAGCTTGAAGAGCTAAACAGAACTGGGACGTACAGTTTACCATTAGTTTCAAATCGCACCAAAAAATAGAATTTTTTCGATTTCTTTGCGATAAATTTTCTAGTGTGAATTTTGTACTCACTACAAACGTATAGGAAAAACAGAAGAAAAATCGCTCGTCCCAGTTCTGTTTAGCTCTTGATGAAATGTGTTCATGGATATATAGTCGAAGAGCTAACAAGGCGGCGAAACATGTACGCTCAGCAGAAATGCTGCATCTTTTTGACGTTGCCTTTTGCGTCTTTTACATCTTTGCCTGTTTGCTTGGTTCTTGTTCTGATTCCCAAAAGTGCATGTCGCGTTTTTGTTAAAAATTTTGACCAAAGAATTTGTTGATTAAATTTGAATCGCATGTAAACTTATATAAAGGAAATAATAAGGATTATATAAATCGTGAAATGAAGACTTATGATGAATGATGAAATGAAGACATAAATGCAGTTAACAAAGAAATATCTGTCGATGCAATAAAGAAAAAAATTCATGTATTACGGACGCAATACATGAAAGAATTGCGCCAAATTAACAGTACCAAAAGAAGTTGTGTTGAACCCGGGGAAGAGTACGAACCAAAACTTTGGTGTTTCGAACAAATGGATTTCTTAAGACCCTACTGCACCATAAGAAATTGCACACCAAACGTTTGGAATGTAAGTTATTGATAATGCGTAAATTTACTTATGGTAAATTTTTTTGAGTGTATCGGAAACAATGAACAGTGAAACAGCAAATAATGGAACGGAAATCCATCGGCAAAGGTGCATAGTAAAAAATTATAGGAAACGAGATTAAGTACGCCAATGATTAGCCCAGTTCACATTATCACACATGCTGTCCAACATGGCTCAACAACACGAATAACTGTCAATATCATTTTGCGTTCATATCAGCACACATGCTTGTCCTACATCATTTGTAGAAAAATTTTGAGGCGTACACATCACTATATTTTAGCTCTGCTTTAACCTCTGAAGAGAAAACATTGTAATTGTTCTCTATGGTAACAATAGTATAGAGTTAATCTTTTTTTTAGCATGTCAATCGTAGCATTTGGCTCGATTTCCTTCAATTTTACTAAAAGCACTTCATGTGCCTTATTTTATGCATTTCGGTTTTTGTACATTTCCCTTTTCCAAGTTCTGGAAAAATTTAATAAGTTTCAAAAAAATTTTGCCAAAACTGATTATTATGAATGGCCGCCATTGCACTAGGCTCGACAGCCAGCGTTCACACTAGTTGTACGGTTGGACAAGCCAGCAGAAGCCTTAACCAAAATAGACGTGACGAGACGGTAGCAATTGAACGAACGTTTGCACTCGTTTCGTCTGTTTTGACATTTAACCCAAAATGTTACGCTAGCAACGTTTTGAAGTTCGGTTCTTACGGAACAATACGTCTCGTCAAAATGTTTCGTTCGCTGTCGATCAATTACGTAGGCTCATTTTGGCTATCAACATTGGTTTACATACACTCGAACTTACTCGTTATGTCTCGTCTATTTTGGTTTAGGCTAGAGAAATCAAAAATTTTTGAAATCCATCAAACATGTGTGTCAAGCGGTCCATCCTACCGTTCACATTATCGAACATTGATGTTGTCACACCATGTTGGACAGCATGTGTGATAATGTGAACTGGGCTATTGTTCATAAGTTGATTCTTCTGCGCATATATGTACTTCAGGGTTATTTTTCTCTTTTATTATGATGCTGAATTTATGCTTTGTACAAATTTTGAACTTTATAAATCACTCGTATTTCGGGTTTTTACTTATTCAACGCCAACTCTAAGAGTTCGCCTATGAAAAATAAGTGTGTAATAAGTTGGCTTATTTATTTATATGTATGAAGTTTTAATAAGCCATTTTATTTTTTTAACTAGTTTGTTGGTTTATTAATAAGCTATACTTTGACGAATTTAATCTTATTTGATACTGTAGTCTTAATCAGTTGTTTTGGCTTCTGTGTCAAAAGCGTTTCACCTTCAACTAAATTCAAAAGTGTTCCACATTTGACAGCTCTAACTTAGACTAGAGCGGTAACCGAACAGTCTTAATAAGTCGGCCGAATGTCATCATTTATGTTTGTTTTGTTTGCACATGCAGTCGCTTTGAGAGATCGATGGAAAAGAGAAAAATAAATAAAACTGGTTTCTCGTACGAGGAAAATAAAAAGTTAATAAAATTTGTGGAAAGTAATGAGTTATTGTGGAATGTAAAATGCGCTGAATTCAAAAACAACAAAAGGAAGGATATGATGTGGATGACATTCGCAAAGGAAATAAACAAAGATGGTAAACATTTTATTGTTTAAATACATATGTAGCGATATGGTTCATCTTGTTACTGTGAAAATTATTCTTTCAATAAATCGCCTATTGAGGCAGCATCTGCGCCTGCTGTTTCCATATGAAAAAATGATCGCCAGTATTTCTGGTATATGAAATGGCGTGCTGTTTGTCCCAGTATCTGCTTCAGTGTGTGGAACGTTGTACTCACGCAATGCATTATCGATATGATTTGGATACAAATTTATTGGAGCATAAAATATATACGAAAACATTGGCGCATACACTTTTGGGTAGTCATCATGGAAAGGAAAAGAGTAAAAAGTTATCTGCATCTCAAACTTCGTTCCCGGTAATTCTGATGGCAGTATAACAAGGAAATCGTTGGTCATAATACATCTGCCAAGGCTCGAGTTTTTAAATATTCCTGCGCCGCCTTCGCGCCCATATGAACCGTCGTCAACTGCATTCTGTTCATTAGGATTAGACTTGATGAATTTGAGCGGTTCTTTAACTGTTTTATTCACAATTTGATGCACTATGGCGCTTACATGTAGATTTTCGAAATTGAAAGTGCAGCGATGCTAATGTTTCGCCAGCTCCCAAAAGTCTGAAATTATTCTTTCATTTAAGTTTTTTTCTTTCAGTGAAATTGGTGAAAAAGAGATGGAAGAGTTTGCGCGATTATCGCAAGTTGAAAAAAGGCATGAATCAGGTACAATAAACACCTTTGTGCTCCAATCGTAACTACCGTTCATGGATAGGGTTAAAGATTCAAAAATCATTTCGTGCAGAAAAATTCACCCGATTTTGTATGCCAACTTATCGGAAGAAATTGCCTTAAATTAAGCCAAAAAAAAAAAATAAATCAAAAAATTTTGTATTGGCGTCATAACAAACACATCGTTATCTGGCGGACATGCGCAGTGACCGATAGCGTCGAAAAATTATTTGAGCGGTAAAAAAATAATTGAGCGATATTTCGTTGTCAGCAGTGAGATGATGCCCTGTTGATTGGCGAAAAAAGCTTTATCTGAGAAGTGTCAAGAAGTTATTTAATTAGTGAAAGCACTGTGTCTAGGAAAGTCGTTGTTGGATATACTGTAGGACAGGCGCGGATCCAAGGGGGGGGGGGGTCACGGGGGTCATGACCCCCCCAAACAGTCCGCATTTCAAAAAATAGAGCTGAAACAATATTTTGCAAACCGAAAAACAAACGAACAAAACCTAGTTTTTGCAAACTTAAAAACCTGAAACTAACCAAACGACCAAAATTAACTTATTTTTTTGCACTTTTTTTGACCAAAGCTCAAATTGTCGTATTTTTATTTTTTATTTTAAACTTATACAAAAGAACATAAATCAAAACCAAAGCGATATCTTGCACCATTTACTTTTTCTGAAATTTTGAAAAATTTTATTTCCGTTGAAAGTTGTTGTGATAATTTTGTTGTGTAAATATATAAAAAAAAATACAAAATTAAAGCAACAAACTTTTGTGTTTTGAGCCAATTCTCAGGCTAAACTCCCGGAAAAAAACGTAACACCCAAAAAAATCCGATTTTTAAAAGTCTAACATTTGGTTAATTTTAAAGATATTTTAAATTTCCTCTGTTAGTTAATTAAGTAATTTTATTTGTTAGATAATTTTGTTGGCGCTGAAATTAAAACAAAAAAAAAACTTTTTTTTTAAACGTTAAACAGCTTAGAAAATGGCAATTTTTTTTCAAGGATTCTTAGATGTGGATATTTTAGTAATTTTTTATGAATTTAAACCTTAAAGAAATGAATTTGATGTTCAATAAATTTTCTTCAATAAGTATGACTTACGTACATAACTATTTCTCAAATTAAAACATTTTTTAAACTGCAGGTTTCGTATAAAAATCGATTACTTAAAAATAGTTAAAAATACTAATGTACTATTTACACAATTTCCAAAAATGGCATTCAGTTAATCGATATTTTTCTGACATTTAATAGAGTAGACAGACGGCAGCGTTAATTTGCATTAGCAGACTTAATCCAAATTAACTTGTGAATTATTCCCATCCTAGTGCGCATTAGCTGTTGTAAATGCACAAAATCAAACTGAATTTATACTGAATTAAGCTATTTCAATATGGCAACACAGCCGATAATTCTAAACTAATGTCATTGTCATTGTGAATGTTCCATTATTTGTGACACATTGAATTTATTGTTTATATTCAAAAATGGATACAAAGACAGCGAAGGTAAGTTATTTCAATTATATTTAGCAAAAAATACTTGTATATTAAAATCTAAACGCATTTTTTTTAGTTTAAGAAGTCCAGCGGGAAAAAACGCGTTGTGTGGAGTGAGAGGGATGAGCAGGTGCTGATAGTTCTGTGGGCAGAGCGGGCTAATGATTTGCGGCGCGCAAAGCGGAATGGCCATATTTACTTGGAAATTGCTTTAGAAATGGGCAACAAATTTAGTGCAGAAGAAGTCCACGTCAAAATAAGAAATTTTACGCAAAAATACAGGTAATGTTCTTATCTCACAGTAATTTTTTTAACACAAAATACATGTTGGAAATTTCAGAGAAGAGAAAAAGGAAATGAGTTCTTCTGGCGGCAGTCCATCGAAATGGAAGCATTTCAATGCTGTGCACCAGATAATTGGGAGCACTGCGGCCAACAACGCTGAGATTTTGGAATCATTTTCATTTGTAAGAATTTTAATAAAAGCGTTTTTTATACTAAAACTCAAAGCATTTGCATTTCTATAAGTAATGGTTTTTCTCCAGCAGCATAGCTGCTAATCGCAATTGTTGCCTTCTGTACATTTCATATCAATTAGTAAATTTTTAATGCACATTAACGCTGCCGTCTATCTACGCTATAAATCAGACTATGGAAAGCAAAACACGTTACTGAACAGCGAAAACTTTACATAAACAAAAATATACCAGGCATGCATAAGTATATAGTTTCTATCAGGGTTCGCAAAATATCACTCACAAATGCTCAGTTCTTACTTTTTCTCACTCATTCAAATTCTGTTTTGTGATTTTTCGTGAGCCAAAGTTGCTGTGTGTATTTATCACAGTATCATTCACTTCATTTGATGAAAATTACGCTTCGCTAAATAGATACAGCAGCAACACTAGCTCACGAGAAATCACAAAACAGAGTTCGCAATAATGAGAAAGAATAATAAATGAGAACTCATGATAAACTCAGTCAAAACAGAAATAGGCATTAACAAAGGAATTCGGTGGATTTCATTGTCTCATTTTAATTGCGTACAGTAGTCACAATGGGTAAGTCGTCGAATATAGACAAAGAACGCTTGGTCACTTTTGATCAGCAAGCTAATGTGTCAAAGTGTATTAAATGTGCAAAGGTATTTAAAGGACACTTGCTAGGAAATATTAAAAGACACTATGAATTAGTGCATAAAATATTTTTCGATAATGACGCTCGCTCCAGAAAAAACAAAAATAATATAAAAATAAGTGGATTCGTAGAAGTAAGAAAAGTTAAAATTGGGAAAGTTTTTCTCAGAAAAAAAGACACACAAAAGCGAAAACATACACGACGTACAGTTACAGCAAAAAGAAAAAGAAAAATTAAGTTTTTTTCTGTTTCATCAACCCGTGGTGTAATAACAAAGGTGGAGTATTTAAAAAACAATTTCTCAAAAGCGTGGGTTTCGCATCCTCCATTGCCTTGTTTCGTATTTTTTATTTTTTTTTTTGATACTTCGGTGCTTTGATTATTTGGCCCGTTCAGCAACTTCAGTATTTTTGAAACGCTTTAAGCAACTTTATACTGCAAGGTAGTTGTGTTGAGTTTCAAAATTCTGATGCTAACAAAAAATTACGCCTAATAATGCAGCGACTAAGTTTTTAAGATTTACTGTAGTTTGCAGCATATCGTTCATAAAATTTTCAAGGCTTATAGCGAGAACACAATTGGGGCAGGGCAGCAAAATCTGTCAACATGAAAATTATAGAGAACTATGGAGGTGAGAAAGAGACAAATAGATAATCGTGCAGTTTGCTCCCGTGCTGCCGATATAGAAATTGTTCTATTTTTTATCCGGCAGCAAAGCAGCAAAATATCAGTGTTGTAGTCAAGCTGCCGTGAATAAATATTATGTTTTTGTTAATTTTTTTAAATTTATCCTGCACTAATAATGAAGTTTATATCAAACATTTTCTTTTTGAATATAGAGAAAAGTTTTATTTTGACTAGTTTGTTTGTTCATAATTTTTGGAGTTGTGTCAGATTTTGCTACTGCTGCCTCAATTGTGTTCCATAGAGCGTTTTGCTGCTGCTGCTGCTCCAATTGTGTTCTCGCTATTAATGCGCTTAACTTTTCTGTATGAGCAATTGAAATGTTATGACTGTCAAAATAACAGCAAATAGGATGACAGCTGATTGAAAACCGATTTACTCTCACGTTTTCAAGATGGCTTCAGTTTTAGCATGCATGGCTCTGCCTAATTACTTCACCTTTATTATTACACCAAGCATCAACCCACTGATGACGAGCAACGCTCATTGAGCTTTCACTTACATATGCTCTGAGGAATGGTGTCTGCTCAATCTTTTTCTCAGAGTTGTATTCGTTTTTGTGAACGTTGCTCACTTTTTTTTTCTCATTTTTTCTGCGGCAGAATTCGAAATTTCTGAGATTCGATTTGTGAGTTTTCGCCTTCTTGTGCGTCTAGCTCATGAGCAGCGTTACCATATTAGCAGTTTTAACTACAAATTCGAGTTTTTAGACACGCTAGCAGTTTTTTTGTTTTGCAAATCGCAGTTTTTTATGAAATTATAACCACGAAAAATGTCATCAACTTTTAATAACCAATAACATTTTATATTTTCCAAAAAATCTAATTTATTTCGGAGCAGTGCTGTCGTTTCGAAAAAAATTTAAGTGCTCAATTTAATATATTTGGGTATTACTTTGTGAAAATGGGTAGTACTACGCTAATATTCGTGTACTTACACTTACTCTATGATAAAAAGAAACTATTAATAAAAGTTAACGTAGATAGTATTTGTTGAAATTCATTTATTGTAGTCTGTATGTACATTAGATATGTTCAAACAAATAGAATGTTCTAGAATACTTCATGATCTCTCGATTTTCGAAAATTTATTTAGGGTTGCTACCAGAGCTGCAAAATTTTAATTTTTCGGAACTTGGCCAAAAAAATTAAGAAAATTTGAGTTTTTTCTTATATATAATATTTTTTATTCAATTTTTTTTTCGATTTTCCTTATGTGCACATAGGGAAGTATCGAAAAAAGTTTACCGCTATTTCTTAAGCCTGTATACATATAAGGAATAAGACAGTGGTTTCTCAGCGAGTAGAGCTTTGGTGTTTCTTGTGTAACAGCTATAATCCTCTGTTGTTTTCACTGCATTCACCTCAATACACTATAATTTGAAATTGTCAATGCCACTACGTGAATTTACATTAAAAAAATGAATGAGAAAAAAAAATAAAATCTGATTTTTGGTCCAAAAATTTTCAAAGTATTTTGTAAGAAAGTAATAACAATATTTTGCTTCAACAATTAGTCACTCTAACTAACAGTGCATGTATTATTTTAAATATATAAGTATATAGTAATATAAACTTTGTATATATTAGTTGGTACAAATTGTGGGTAGGACAAATTGAGGGTTGGGTAGTGCAGTAGTACGCGTGGCTGAAGGGTAGTACAAAAGTACAATTTTAGCACAAACGACAGCACTGTTTCGGAGGTAGCAGTTTTTCACAGTTTTTTTTTCAGAATTTGCAGTTTTTCATAAAAAAAAATCTGGCAACACTGCTCATGAGTTATTATTAATTATTATATATTTATAATAACATATTATTAAATGAATTTTAGTGAGAAAAAACAAGGAGTGATGAACAGGGCTGTCGTCACTTCGATCGAAGTGTTTCACTACTTTTTTTTATCACAAACACTCCGCCACTTCCCCTTTGACTATATCACTTCACTTTTCTATAATTTTAAGTTTTCAAAACTTACCTTAAAATTTGATCAGTCTGCAGCGTAGTAACCGTTTAAAAATTCAGAAATGTTAAACTTTAATACTACTCAATTAATCTCCATTAGCCGCAAGTGAAATTGGACGAAAATAATTCAGCTTTTAAAACTCACAATGTAAATTCCGTCATTGCATTCAATGAACAGTCACAATGTAAACGATAAATCGACAAACGGATAGGGAATGGAGGCTCCTAATATTACACGAGTTTTCTGAAAAAGCTTCAGAAGAGAACCTCGCATCATTTTAGCAAATGGTTTCCATACCAAAAATAGTTTGAGAAAATTAATGTATCCGAATTTGAAAGACTTTATCGGGGCTATATCAAATATTGTCTGCCACATAGTAGTGCAACAACGGAAAGAGTTTTTTCACAAATAACTTATGATAAGACTAGAACACGAAACTGCCTAAAAGTTGAGACAGTGAATTCCTTGTTACTAATAAAAGAGGTAGTCTTTGATATAAAAAACTGGGATCCTCCAAAAATCATTATTTCTACATAAATACATAGCCTTAAATAAAATTTGTTAACTACATACATAAAATGCAACAAGCTTAATTTTGTGATATTATTTTTTAATAATACAGTAGGACTGTAAAGATATTTTTGTACGCAATGAAATAACTGTATCAGCATTTTTATTATATAATAATTCAAAATAATTCCGATTTTGTTTTTATTTAATTAATTAGTTCGAAAATCAGTTTATTAGAATAAAAAAAATATATGGCTCTAAGGATCGGTTCACATGAGTGTTTTTTCAATGCGTGTTAGCTTTAGACATCACCAGAGAGGTTATAAATGCATAATTGCATATGCATTTTGCATATTTGGTACTTTAGAGCATGGATGCGCATCCCATAGCTCTTTTAGCTCTTACAACAATAATAAAAAATATTGAGCTCATCTCGAGCTCTTTCCGTTATTCGAGCAAAATCATTTTGGTTCGCAATCACCACATGTATTTTGTTCTTGTAATTTTTTCTTCAACACATCGACTCGTTCAACCCTTGCCGTTGCTTAAGTTAAATAATTTCGGTCCGCAAACACCGCATGTATTTTGTTCCTATAATTTTTTCTTAAACGCACTTTATTCTTTGTGATTTTTTTTTCAATTAATTCAAGGAGCACTTCACCTTGAGATTTTTGTGTTTTGTATTTGTTTTCATTTGAATTCAAGTCAACGCTGTGCCTCGATTGAAATTCTGCGAATTTTGTGCCTCGATAGCGTTCTGGGAATTTTTTTTCGCTTGGTTGTGCGTCGAATAACGGTTAGAGCAATGTGAGGAAATTGATGCACTAAGTGCCCTTCACTGCTTTAGAGCATATTGTGGGTTAATTTGCATATTCGAAAATTTTCATTAGAAACTCGTAAAAATTAAATTTTTGGGGTTCTCGATGGCAGCCTTTAAGCTTACATTTCCAAACACACCTCTGCCACCATCTCCAATTATTACTCGATGGGGCACTTGGCTAGAAGCAACAGTTTATTACAGCGGCAATTTTAAAGACGTATAGGCATCTGTTAAAGATCTCAGTGAAAATGATGCTAAAGCCATACGAATAACAAAAGGACTGCCGCGATCTAAAAGCTTAAAAGCTGAGATAAGCTACATTAAATGTAATTTTTTAATGCTAATGATTGATTCGATTTTAAACTTAGAAACTCCCGGCTTAGAGCTCAAAAAAAGCGTAAGAGTTTTTGAAAATGTGCGCAAAAAGCTACTCTAAATCGTGCGGATAATAGTAACACATTTGAAAGCGTGATTATCTGTAATCTTTGATATCCATCAAATCCTTTATGAAGATACTACTTCAAAAAGCCCGTTTTGTGCATTTTAATTTTTTTCATTTATTTTTTTCGTGCAGTAACTAGTCCTCATGAAATTTTCAGGCTGTTTTTCGTGCATATTTTGCGCTTTTTGAAGCATATTCTATGCGCTTAAAACGTGTTTTATTTTGTATATTTCCAGCCTCTCTGATCATCACTTCGCTACACTTCACTTTTTTTACAATTTCATTTCGCACAAATTTTTCCGAACGGCAGCCGTGGTGATGAAATCTCAAAAAAGAGAATTCAACGTACCCTGCTTTCTATACACAAACAGTGCTGCCAGATTTTTTAAGGAAAAACTGCAAATTCTGGGAAAAAAAACTTTAAAAAACTGATATAGTAACAATGTATGCAATCGAAATTCGCCACACGGAGCGATGAGAGCAACAAATACATATGAACAAGAAGTGAGAGAGCCAAACACAAGTAATACATCGAACGGTCTGGCCAGTGCTGTCGTTTGTACTTAAATAGTACTTTTGTACTACCCTAACGTACTTTGATGTTCCTGTGTGCTTCTTTTCTTTTTGATATAATATATTTCCCATATAAAAGAAAAGTAAATTAATGGGGCGGTTACAATACACTTACATACATCTTTTGAACGCTGATTGTCAGTTTATATGTTGTGCTTCTTTATGACAGTTCCCATAATTCCTAACGTCGGACAGCATGGCTTGACAACACGCAACTGTAAAAATCGCTTTGAAAGAAAGAACAAGCATGCGAGCATAACCTAATGCGCTTGGGGAATGCGAGAGTGAATAGGCATATATGTGCTATTTTTATAGCATTTAATATCCTCTGTGAATTCAGGAGATCAAGAAAGTTCAAAAAGTTGAACTTTTTCCGTCAAAGTTGAGTACATGCTATAAATTTGACAGTCATTTTTATAGTTGCGCTATAATTTTATGTAGTGTCAAGTTTGACAGTTTTCAAAAAAAAAATCCATGAAAATAAAATTTAAGTCAATTTATTCCGTTGCTAACATTAAAAAGTTTTTTATAATATAACGTAAAGAGATCAAACACAGAAGCCTCAGCTTCATCTACAAGTATGGTGGTATGTATAACTGCATAGATTTTTGAAATATAAATAGCTAGTACGCAAATCTTAGAAAAGTACTACCCATTTTCACAAAGTGATACCCTAAAAACTAAAATTGAGTACTTAAAATTTTTTCGAAACGACAGCACAGGGTCTTTACTTTTTTTTGTCTAATAGCACGTAAAAGCAAAACAAACAATAAAATACGTTAATAATACGGCTGACTTGCTAAATGCAGTTTGCTTTGTAACACTGCAAATCTCATAATCTTAAATGCAAACTCGGCAACACTTACAAAGTTGTGTGTTCGTAAATGTAACCGTGCGGTTTATGTTGTGCAGAAAAAAGCAAACATTGTATTGAGAAAATTTGTGATACACGCGTGCAACATTTTGTCAAGTTTTTGAAAAAATGGATTCCGACAGGTATATTTTTACATCAATTTATTAATTTTGTGCAACTTAGCAAGTTTTTTAATCTCTAGCGATAAAAAATGGACGCATGAACGAAAAAGTCTTTTGTTGGATACAAGACTGAAGAATGAGCCCGAGTTTCACGCCAAAAGGAAAAAAAGGACAGTTTTATGGGAGAAAGTTCTCAGCGAAATCAAAGCTGTGGACTCCGATTTCCCATTTACAAGGGATGATATCCAGAGAAAATTTTTAAATTTCATGGTCACATATAAACGGATAAAAAAGAGGAATAATACCTTAGGAGAAGTGACCACGTCGTGGGAATTTTATGATGTTATTGACGAAACATACGGCACTAGAAGCGATATAACGGTACCAAACTCTTTGCTAGAAAACTCTTCAAAAGTTCAGAAAAAAATATTGATATCCCATTTTGGTTTTGATAATTTGTACGTGTAAATTTAAAAAAAAATACCGAACTTTGGCAAAATGTTATCGATTGGTTTTCTAGTAACCCTATTCATCATCAACTTGTCATATACAAGGTCATCCAACAAGAGGTACCATTTTAAATCAATAGAAACGCACAATATTTTTGTGAAAAGTGATATTTTTATTTAATCTTAAGTGGAAACTATGCGATTATGAAATATAAATCTATGCTCACTCGTTAAACGTGTTAAAATAGTGGAAATTCACTTCAAAACTGTGAAAATATCGAGGAAGCGTTTCGTTATGTTTGTACTGCTTTTGGTCGTCATCCAGCGCCTACTCGCAGAACTAAAGTGAATTTAATCGGTAAATTTGAAGGTCTACGACAGGTTAGTGATGTGAAGACTCGAACTAGAGCGTCAGCTCATTTCCATCTGTCTGAGTACGTAGAAACAGTTCAAAAACCAAACTGTCGCACCTAGAACTCCGAAAACTCAAGAGTAATCCATCCACAACGAGTGACCGGTGTCTTTGGGCCATTTTTTTTTTTTTCGAAAATGGTCTTGGTGCGACCGTTTGAGTGACTGCCGTTTTTTGGCTATGGACGTGGACAATGGTTGTTTTCTGCAGGATGGCGCAACATGCCACACAGCTGGTGAAACAATGGTTCTATTACGTAATAAATTTCCTGGACGTCTGATTTTTCGAAATTAAGACTTCAATTGGCCGCCGCGATCGTGTAACTTAACACCATTGCACTTTTTTCTTTCGGGCTATGTTGAAGATAAAGTTTATACCAATATCCGACTAACAAATCAATCACTAAAATAAAATATCAGAGTTGTTATTCGCGAAATATAGCGAAAACAATTTCGTCGATAGAATGACCATTTGTAGGCATTGCCGAGTCGAACATTTGGCATATATTTTATTACATTACTTCATTTATTCTTTAGACTCAAATAAATATACATACATATTACCATTTTTCACAAAAATACTACGTTTTTCTATTGATTTAAAATAATACCTCTTTTTGGATGACTACGCTAACAATCAGTTACCGGACAGGCCTTTATTTTTGCTCTCTGTCCTGTAATTTTTTTTATCCTTTATTTTGAAACTGTCCTTTTAAACTGCAACAATTTGTTCTTTAAAACTATCATTCCTTCCACATCAAAAATACAGTATTGGATTTAGAAAACCAATGATATTGACTAGAGGTGGGTAAAATCGTTAACTATCGATAGACATCGATGTGAGTCAAGCATCGATAACTATCGATGTCTCTTTGCGAAACATCGACATCAATAAGAACTGATCTATTTTGAAATATAATATATCTGCAAATCCATCAGATTGGGCCTTTTAGCTGGCCTCGTTTTTTTTTTTTTTTTTTTTTTTGGAGTACATCTTCCAGCCATAGTTTTTCTTGAAGCTAAGGCTATCTTGAACTCATAATAAAGGTTGTTCAATTGAAATTCAGATAGCTATTTTTTTTATTTAACTTCGTATGTAACTTTTCATGTTTTTTTTTTAACTTAAATGCAATTTTAACTATGTCTCCCTTTGAATTTTAATTGTTCCTCCTTGAATATTAATTAAAGATATTCTTAACTTCAAGAAAAACCATGTCTGAAGAGTCTGCTCCAAAAAAAAAAATAAAAAAAAAATCGAAGCCATGGTTGAGGTAAGATGACAATTTCGATTTTTTTTTTTTTTGGAGCAGACTCTTCAAACATGGTTTTTCTCGAAGTTTAGACTATCTTTAATTAATATTCAAGGAGGAACAATTAAAATTCAAAGGGAGACACAGTTAAAATTGGATTTTAGTTAAAAACAACATGAAATGTTACATATAAAGTTAAATAAAAAAAATAGCTATCTGAATTTCAATTGAACAACTTTCAATATGAGTTCAAGACAGCCTTAACTTCAAAAAAAACTATGGCTGAAAGATGTACTCAACAGTCTTTAGACTACAGCGTAAGAACCCAATAAATTGACAATTTTTAAGAAACACGAAAAGTTTCACATATTTCTTACTTTAAATGCAAATTAAAAAAATAAGTATCTAAATTTTAATTGAACAACCTTTAATATGAGTTCAAGACAGCCTTAACTTCAAAAAAAACTATGGCTGAAAGATGTACTCAACAGTCTTTAGACTACAGCGTAAAAACCCAATAAATTGACAATTTTTGAAAAACACGAAGAGTTTCACATATTTCTTACTTTAAATGCAAATTAAAAAAATAGCTATCTGAATTTCAATTGAACAACCTTTATTATGAGTTCAAGATAGCCTTAGCTTCAAGAAAAACTATGGCTGGAAGATGTACTCCAGAAAAAAAAAAAAAAAAAAACGAGGCCAGCTAAAAGGCCCAATCTGATGGATATGCACATATGCATAATATATTTTAAAATAATAAATTTTTCATAAACAATGGACAATAACGTATTGGATAAATAACTACGTTATGTGAGATCAATAAACGCTTTGTGCGAATCACTATATGATATGGTACTTGAATGGTGCTCGAATCAAACGTAAAATTAGTGAAATTAAAATAAGACATGCTCATAATTTTGTTTTAAAAATACAAGTCGTTCTGCCAAATCAGCTGACAATTGGGATCTTCGTTCAGAAATTATGTTGCCGGCAGTAGAGTTAACTCTTTCGGAGGAGACAGAAGACGATGGCACAATTAAAAATTTTAACGCAATTGTTTGCAAAGCTTTGTATGACGAATAATTCATCCAGTATTTGATGATGTCCGTATTTTCATCAACCAGTGGTTCCTCCATATATTTATTGAAATTGACAATTGCCTGCGAAGTTCCAGGGATCGTCGTAGGGACACTCGTGGTCCGATATTTGTGTAAAAACGAAAAACGTCCCGTTGTCTGTTGCGAAGATATCTGCTCCTTCATTTGTTCGGCCATCATACCTAATTATACCTGCAATCAAAAAACTTGTCAAGAGTCAACCTCAAAAGCGCGGCAAAATCGCGAATATTGTCGTGAAAACTCTAGGATATCGAATTCGAAGAATTGGCATACTTTTTTCAAATAGAAATATAATAACATATTCTTGGTTTTATCGATGTACTATCGATTGAAATCGATAAATTTGGAGAAACTATCGATGCATATCGATATTTTTTCTTAACGATTTTACCCACCTCTAATATTGACGCTTCAAAACTTAATGAATCGTAGCATGCCAACAGATTAATTTTTCATTAATTGGTCACAGAAAAAACAGATTTAGTTTTAAATGACAGAGAACTTTTTGATGAATTATCTTGTTCAAAAAGATAAGTTACTGTCGCTAAATTAAGTGAATGGCAAGCTAATAGTACGCGTGTTGATAAGAGATGGGTTGAATTTTTTTCAATGCTAACAACATTGCATGTACGAATTTACCGAAAATTTTTTATTCATTTAACATTTTATGTGAATTCAACCCGAGAAAAATAGAACAATTTACTATCAAATTATTTTATGTTTTTACCTAAGTGTTTTAATAAATACAAAATTTCTTACTTTAGTTTGTTTCGAAAAAATATTGTCACCGTATGGATGACCCTATATTATCCGCATAAAAAAAAAATCAGTAAAATCGGAGACTATTTACAAAATTTTCAAAAAAAAACTTTTCTCGTTATTGAACAGCGAGAACTGTACATAAACACAAATATACCATGCCTACATAAATACATAGTTTCTGTACACAAACGCAATTCGCCACAGGGAACGATGAGAGCGACAAATATAAAAAAAATGAGAGAGCCGTACACAAGCAATGACAGCAATACAACGAACGGTCTAGCTACTCTTCTGTGCCTAATAATAGCACATAAAAGAAAAGCAAACAATAAAATACGCTAAAAGTACGATATGTTTAGTGTTCTTTCGTATCGCTGGTGTGAAGCACGGGTTATACTTCTATATTTTATTTTTTTAAGAAAAGAAAAAATGCCGCGTCCAAAAAATTATACTTTGCTTGAATTATTCGATATAAATCCATATAATAATACAGTAGTGTGCAATAGAAATAAATGTGAAGGAAAGATTTTACATCCTCACTCCGGAAATTTGGAACGCCATTTAAAAAAAGTTCATGTTGAGTTGTACTCCGATTATATTAAAAAGAAAATACTTACTAAACCTAAATTCCAAAATCAAATACTGTTGGAAAGATTCTATAAGGTAAAGTAAAAATGTACTGCAATTCGATTCTAATGACCAAAACAAAAAATAGCCTTAAAACTGTCTGTGTTGGTTAAAGATTTTGCCAAAAATGTCCGTTTGAATTGTAGTAGTAAGGTCTTTTTCAGAAGCTTTGAGGATAGGAAAATACACACTTTACTTTCAAACCCAACAATGAGGGTATTCCTGAAAACGCGAAAAAGCCACGAAAACTGCGAAAACTGAGCACATTTTCGAACCTCGAAAATAATTTGTATGAAGAAAAGTTTGCGCAACTTTCGAGGCCAATTAGTTGAGCAAGTGGCCTCGAAAAGTTGGAAAATTAATCAGTGCTGCCGTTTGTCGAAATAATTTGCTGCCAGTTTGAAGTTTCTTTATTTGAGAATGATTTTTAAATATATGAAAAGCGCAATTCTCAGAATTTTTGTTTGTTTACCTATTTGTGTTTTGTTATTTATTAACTTAAATCTACATAATTTTTCGTTTTGCTGTGATACATTTTTTTTCATGGCAGCGGTAACACTGATCAAACTGTCAAATTGCCATTGCTCAATCATTTACGAGTTTGTATTGATAGGGGTGTTCCCGAAAGCAAGCTCGAAAACTTTCGAGTTTTCGCGTTTAGAGGAATACCCTTAATGTGTTACAGGTCAGAAAAAGAGTTTTACGTCATAATCGAAGCGCTATGGCTCAAAACATTCGTTAAAACCGTAGACTTTAGCAAATCTTAATTATTTTTTCTATATCATAAATTTATATCATTTAAATTGTAATTTTAGTAATTTAATTCTTGCAAAGAGACCTGCTCTCAGAAGCAAAAAGGGCTTATCTCAAAAAATTGTATTTCGAGATAATTGATGTTTTGCTTATGTCAATTTATTGAAATACCTGTGTAATTGAGATAGAGAAAATCCCCTTAACAGATTTTATATATGTTTGAACTAAGGTACCAGCATTTGGAGTAGTTCATTAGACGCGTAACTTTTTAAGCTATCCGATGCCATAAGATTCACGAATATGAATTCTTTTGAGATGCGCCCTTTTCGATTCTGAGGGCAGTATGCCGTAATTTAAAATAAAAAAACCTATTTGTTTTTAATAAATATATCTTTAATATTTAACTCAAAAAATAAATTAAAATATATCCTTTCAATTGAGAAACCAATTCTTCCTGATTTTTCTTTAACTCTTTAATTTTATCGAATTACATATGAACTCAAGAAATATTCTTGAAATTTTCGTTTTTTCCAACGACAGCATTAATGTTTTGCTGATTTTTTAATAAAATAATTAAAACATTTTTATATTTTTTTTTTTTTTTTAATAGAAAATCACGTGAGTTTTTATTACAATATTTTGCCGGCGGCTCTGTTTCTCATAAGAGACTTCAAGAAATTTAATATATTTCACGAATCGTAGTTGTTAGTCTTTACCATAAAATACCACCGCAAACGCATGTGTTGATATTATCGACAAATTCCTAAATTTCAAGAAAGTTTATTGAGTCCGATGATATTTTTTTCGGTAAAGTATATGTTAACAAAAAAAAAAAAAAATCAGAAAAACATTACGTATATATATTAGGGTGATTAAAATTTTTTATTTTTTGTAAGGTGCTGTTGCTTAAAAAGTAAGTTTATGATATGAAGAAAAAGCTCACGAAAATTCAGCTCTGTAACTCAATTTTATAAGGTGGCGCCGGAGCCTGTTAGTTTTACATGTAAATTGTCTGGAAAAATTATTTTTTTCAAAAAAGGTGTCTAAATGAATAGGTGATTAGTGCTGTTGAGCTGATGATCTGTGATGCTTCCTTGCAAAGTTGCAGCCATTTCAAGGTGACATGAATTTGAAACCCGTTGGTTAATATTGTTGGGTTGCAACCCATTGTAGGGGATCCAATTCATGTCACTTTAAAATGGCTATAACTTTGCAAGGAAACATCACAGATCACCACTTGAAAGCTCATTTTAGAGGGCAAGGATGGTACTAAATGAAGCTTTTGTTAAAAATAAGCTGATCAACTTTCTTTGAATTCTATACATGGCCTCGAAAGTAGACAAAAACATAATGTTTCAGGTAATTAACCTCAAATATTTCAGGATTCCGACATGATGGGTCAATTCTGAGGACAGATTCGGATTCAGCGTAAAAAATTACTTCGAAAAACGACCATTTTCAGCTCAACAACACTAATCACCTATTCATTTAGATACCTTTTTTGAAAAAAATAATTTTTCCATACAATTTACATGTAAAACTAACAGGCTCCGGCACCACCTTATAAAATTGAGTTACAGAGCTGAATTTTCGTGAGCTTTTTCTTCATATCATAAACTTACTTTTTAAGCAACAGCACCTTAAAAAAAACAAAAAATAAAAAATTTGAATCACCCTAATATATATGAATAAATATGTTGAGAATTATGTAAAATTCATGTTAACGTGAAGTAAAATCTAATAGGAATTACTAAATATTTATATGACTTAACCAAATCTCCTCAATCCACTCAAACAAATATCATGTTTGGCCCAAAAACAATACTAACTTCCAATTCAGGGCATAGTAATTTCTGCCAAAATTTGTTAACTGTTAAAAAATATTTATAAAATCAGTCTGATTTTTTTAGTTTTGATGGATTGTTTGTTTTTAACTAACTAACTTGCCTTCCACTGGAGTGATTTTTATTAAAGATTTTTAAGGTTAAAAGTTATAATTCAATTGAATTACATATATAAAAGGACTTATGCAGAAAACGTATCTTCAATATATGTAATATCTTTAGAACAATTTTTTACTATACACATACATATGTATGTATGTATGTTTGAAAACTTTGGAAAAATATTGTTGATCCCACAAGTTAGTTAAAGATTCGTATTAGGCTTAGAAAAATGTTAATTCAAAACGTGCAAACTAATATTTCCTCAGTATAATCTCTTATACAGAATTAAGCTTAAGAGCACATTTTTCAAATTTTATTTATATTTCTTTACTTTTTTTTTAGGAACAACCGGATCCAGCTGATGACTCTCGTTCAAATTTTGGTTCATTTTCGAATATGGAAGCTAGGCCTATACAACAAGTAGTTGAAGGTAACGAACTATTCACTATACTAGAACCAGCACCGGTTCGTCCAACAACATTTAGAGAAAAACCCCCGAATGCAAAACGCCAAAAACGAATGGCATCAGATATACCTAATGATAGTTATACTGAAAATTTTGAAAATAATGAGAATATTGAACACACTGAATATAATGAACATTTTGAAAACATAGAAAATATACCAAATAATCAACAAACATTTGAATATCCGAAGTGGAAAGAAGAAAGATATGAACTATTTGGAAAAATTGCACTGATGAAAATGCACGATATAACAAGTGATTCTCAAAGGTTATTTGCAGAGAAATTAATAAATGAAGCCTTATCTTTAGCTGAACTAAATCTATTAACACCATCCCATGCTATTAATGCACCGTTTATGCCGATCAGACCGCCTCTCGTAAATCGACAATTTTCTGGGCCTGCTGTTGCTATTCGAAATCAAACTTCACCGAGAAACCGAGACGTTGGTGCGGATACAAGGGTAAATCATCAATAGTATTTAGAAATATTTATCGTTTTTTTTTTAAATGCTTTAAATGCTCAGATTCAGATAATGTTAATAAATAGGTTATTGATAGCAGGAAACTTCAAATAATTTTGTAAAATGTCAAACATACGAGTAATGCACACAGTATAGTAGTTTTATTTCATAACTTAATTTTTTATACAGCATTTTCCGGTTAGTATTCCGATAAATCGGCAATTCATCCGAATCTGGCAACACTGTTTGCAAATAGCGCAAGCGTTGTGCTGATGAAGAGTAATTTTTATATTACTTTGCTTTTGATATGTGTATAAGCAAATTAAATTATAACAAAACTTCTTGTACGACAAGAAAAATTTTCAAGTAATTATTATAATCTGTAAACGTTCAAGAATATTTTACTGAAAAGTTTAGTTTGTATTCGTTATGAACAAAACAAAAAATCTACAAGTTTTGCAACAAACTTTTGTTTTTGTTTTGCTTAGTTATTTAATTGTACTCTCGCGCTCTTGGGCTCTCTTCGTAATGATATAGACTTTTCACAACGAGTTGTGTAGTTGCATTGAAAAATTCAAATCGTTCGGAGCTGTTTGTTATTGTGTAAAATTATTATTTTGTCTGACAATGCCTTCACCTAATAAATGCTGCAATCCTTTTAAAAAGAAAAATCATAAGAGTGTCTATAAAAAACTTACGAAAATTGGAGTTCAAACTCACAGCATTTTTTCCAGTTGGACTGGACAATACGTCTGCAATTCATGTAGAACAGCTCTATACAGATTGTTACCGAGAAAACCAAAAAAACTTATTGTTGTCAATGAAATAAAAGGTGAAATATATGATGATAAGACTGAAGATAAATTGTATATATGGGATTATGTTAAGGTAAAAACATTCTCCGTTTATAGAGAATACAAAAATATTTTTACAGATAAATATTCTTGAATGTTAACAGTTAATATTACTAACTCCAAAGCTTTTCTCGGCGAACAAGAAGTTTGTTTTATTTTCATTTGTTTATTAAATTTATTTTTTTAATATATAAAAAACCGGTGAGCAAGGCTTCCTGATCTGAGTTTTGAATTAGAGCTTGATTTTTTAATAAAAATATTTGAATATAATTCTATTTGAAAATATCTTTTCGTAACTAACACTTTTTTTTGCTGAAGTTGAATATTTTGTTATTGTACCTATTTCTTAAAAGTTTTGTAAATGTACTATATAGTATACATACATACATATGTACTATTATATAAAATTAATTTTTTGTCTGTCTGTCTGTATGTCCTTTATGGACGTGAAAACTATCCAGCCGATCATAGGCTATAAAACATTTATTTAGGGTGCATATTTAGGGTGGCCCTCATACACAAATATTTTAAAAATAGCGATTTCTCAAAGACACGCAAATCGATTCTCATGAAATTTACACAGTATGGGTTTTATGTTAAGGGGCACAGATTGGATGGTAAAAATTTTATTTAGGGTGCATAATAAGGGTGGCCCTCATGCAAATATATTTTTAAATATTTTCACGAAGACAAATAAATCGATTCACACCGAATTTACATTACGTATCTCTTATGTTAAGAAGCACAGCTTAGGCCACAAAACTTTTATTTAGGGTGGCCCTCACACAAAAATATTTTTTAAATATCATTTTCACAAATACAGTTTAGTCGATTCACACCGAACTTACACCGCGTGTTAAGAGAAATAGTTAAGGATACAAAACTTTTATTTCGGGTGGCCCTAACACAAAAATATTTTTAAATATCATTTTCTCGAAGACCGCTTAGTCGATTCTCATGAAATTTACATCACGTGGTTATATTAATTATATTTTTATTTTAGTAGCACCTATGTATATAATTTTACTGCGACGCTAGTCTAAGCGAGCGCACCTGGAAAATATTTTTAATTTTCCAACTTTAGAGCAACAAAAAAAAAAAAACACAAAAGCGCTCCTTATCTTGTTCAAGTTTCACTGCTCCAATCTATAGGGAAAGGTCGAAAATTACCTTTGGTCATTATAAAACGCTGCCAACCTCTTATTGTATTCTAATTAAACATATTTAAATGAATGGACCATAAGAGTATCGAAGGCATACCCCCATCCTTATTCGTGTTCGACCTTTCAGTATCGATACAGCGTCAAACTTTACGAAAATGAGCTTTCCGAGGTATGCTACTAGTGATATTCAAAAAATATTTTCGACATACATATGTACAGTTGCCAGCAGTAAAATAGTAGTGCACAATTGCAATATGACTTCTGTTGTTTTTTGTATACCTAAAACGATTTTTGTTTAGATTATCGATTTCAATAATCATCTTTAGTTTATCATCTACATCTCTGCAAATATTAAACATTTTAACTGTAACGGTTTTTTTTTGAAGCAGTGGTCATTGCTACATGTGCCATTTTTGAGCGAGCAGTGAAATAGTAGTGCAGGGGAAGTAACAATATAACTTTTTTTTTCGGTCAAAAAAAATTATAATTTTTTAATAGAAAGTAAGTTTTATTGCTTTATTTAATATTTATGCTGGCAAAATAAAAAAAAAAAAATTTTACAACTTTAGTGGGGCGAAGTGTGCACTGCACTCACGAAAAACCCAAAATTATTCAGAATCTTATAAAAGTGGTAAAAGTTATAAGGAAGTGGACGAGCTTAGTGGTTGTTCATCAACCATGATACGCAATGCCATGACACATATAGAAAAAGCTGAAAAAATGGGTGGTAATCAGATACTTTCAGCGACCATCGTACGACAAATTATAAAATGCTCCAAAGCTCGGCCAACAATGTCAGCTGTTGAAGTTTTGGACCACCTAAAATTACCCTGTGGTGTTCATACCGTAAGGAGACGACTACGCGAACATAACCTGTGTGCTCGAAGTACACGTAAGGTACCTCTTCTGAAAAAAAATCATGTAGCAAGCAGACTTCATTTCGCCAAGTAACATCTGGAATGGCCAATTCGAAAGTGGAGGAACATATTGTGGACGGATGAGTCTAAAATTGTTTTGTATGGTTGTAAAGGTTCTCGGGAATATGTGAGACGCCCCCCAAATACGGAGTACAATTCACGGCACACAACAAAGACGTTAAAGCATGGAGGATCAAGTATCATGGTATCGGGTTGTTTTTCATACAATGGTGCGGGGCCATTATATTGGATAAAAACTACAATGGAACAGCATGCATACATGCAAATAATACAGACTGTTTTTGCTACCTTTCGATGAGGATGAAATGCCTCTCAAGTGGGTACTGCGACAAGATAACGACCCAAAACATACAAGTAAGCTTGCAAAATTGTGGTTTCGGGACACTGGAATTGAGGTTATGGAGTGAACAGCTCAATATCCTGACCTCAATCCCATAGAAAACCCTTGGACTGACCTCAAGAAAGCTGTGTGGGATGCCAAGCCCAAAAATAATAACGAACTGTGGGTTGTGGCTCAACGTGCGTGGCAGTCCATACCACAAGAAATGTGCGAGCGCCTCATGGACTCTGTGAGGAACCGTTGTGCTGCTGTAATAAAAAAAAAGGTCATGCCACTAAATACTAACTTATTCTATTAAATACATTAAAAAAAATTTACGAAATACAGTTTTTAGTTAACAAAATCATGTTTTTTTCATCCACTACTATTTTACTGCTCGCTTTAATTTTCATATAAAGCACATTTGAAGTGAATAAATATATTTAATGCTTATGTGAAATAAAATTCTTCATCCATACTTTTAGCTGTTACGTGTAAGACTAATTTTGCATTAAAACTTATGCAGAATTTATTTTGATATTTTAGTAATTTTAGGAAACACAAAATGTAGATACCCACTACTATTTCACTGCTCGCAGCTGTATGTATATAATAACGTCAAAAAAAAAAATTATTTCGCACAAAATAGTTTCCAATGTTTTATACTGATGGTAAAATAAATAATTCAAAAAACGAGGGGCCCCTCTGTAAGCACAGGGCCTTAAAAATCAGCACTACTCACCTCTATCGGCACGGCCCTCTCCCTAAATATGCCGCTTTAGCACCTTACATACGGCACGACCATTATGAGAGTCGTTTTCAAGCTTTAAATTTAAGTCCTTTGCTTTTTTAATACTAGCATTTTGTCTATAAAATTAATTAGTTCCCAAGTTTGTATCAAGTTTACTTTTCATAATATCCTCAAAGTTTAAACATTTTTCGTTTTAATTTTTATTCTTTCTTTCGACTTTTAGGCTGAACCAGACTATTTACAGGACAATAACCAAAATATTTCTCCGGAGACCAACGTTGCATCGTCGCCGAATCGAAACCAAAATGTTAACATTTCCAGGACAACTAATCAACAATCCACGCCCCATTCCGATTCAAAAAGACCGGCGCCCACCAACGCTGCCGCTCCATGTAAAGCCAAAATTGAACGACGACCACATGATCCGGGACAACATGATGCTAGCGATACGTTTGGTGAGCATGTAGCAGCCAAACATCATCAATATACCGAATATGTAAAAAGTTATGTTGAGCACGCGGTATCACAAGTTCTTTTCGAAGCGGATATGGGAAAATATGATCCATCAACGGGACAATGGCAGAATCAAGGAATGCAGCAGCGACCTATTGCTACTAAGGTGAATTATGCCGATGCTGGTACGACTAACACTACCAGCACTGGTGCAGCTTTAAATACCAAGAGTGCTCGTGCGGCACAACGCACCAAAACAACAGCGGTTCCACAAGCCGGTACCAGTGCGACTCAAGCTACCAATGCTGGTAGGCTTCAACGTACTACCAATGCTAGTCCGGCTTACCCTACCAGTGCTGAACCAAGTACTAGTGCGACTTACCCTACTAGCGTTCAACCTAGTACTAGTGCGGTTCAGCACACTACTACTACTGCTGCAACTGAACTTTCTAAAACTAAGACGGCCCAACATTCTAATTCTGTAACAAATATCGAGCAACCTCACTTACTGGATCCGAACATAGTCATCAAATCATCACCGGCACATACACCTAGTTATTCCTCAGATATAGACGACAATGATGACGAATCAGAGACTGTTTTATCGAATACCGGAGCTCCGCCATATGTTACGAATGAAAGAATGTCTGATGATGACGAAGAAGAATTTGTTCATGGATGATAGAATTAAATGAAGGTGCTTCGGCATTTTGATGAGAGTTTTCTTTGTTTCGTTTCTATGAATTTTGAACTTTTTTTTTACATTCTCTTGCTATAAATTTAGCAAGGCGTGACTTCCTTCGCTCTAACTCGTAACGTACTTTTCCACTCGTAATTTATTTCCAAGAATAATATGAATAACTCTAAATATTTTTATTTTCGTTTTTTTTTTATTAAATGCCCGCTTAAAAATACTTAAAAAAATGTCTCACCCGCAGCAGAAGTAACTGTATTTTTATGTATCTAATATAAGGTATCATCTGATTAATGTTTAATGAAATAAATAAAAATATTAGTATCGTTAACTGGTATTTTGTCGATAGACATGATAATTTATCGATATACCGACTTATAGAATAAATATTATTAATCTTACTGAACTTGGTGAATATAACACTGAATTTTATACTTAAGTTTTTCCTTAAATATTTTGTTAAAAGCATTTATTTTTAAGTCATATATAATAAAGAAAATCACTCTAATTAATTTTTATTTGTTATTTGCGAAATTTTATTTAGGATATGAGGGGCCCTATTCTATAATGCGAAGCGAAAACAATACGATCCAATGCATTCTTCAATACAATTTATTCAATTGCATATCGCATGGCTTTCGCATCGCAATACCGAATAGGGATATATCGATACTTACACACGTGTATCGATATATTAATTTGGTAAGTATGTAATGAAAATAAAAAAAAAACAGAATCTTATATCGTATGCATCGCAAGCGATATATCGATAATTTCTTAAATATAACATCGAAAAATTTCGAATATCAAAATCGTCAAAAAGTATGCAATACTTTTGAAAAGTATCGAAAAAGTTATTTAACCCTTTCAGGAACAATTTTGCCTATAGGCAACATTGTCATCACTTGTCAAAATTACCGTTTACTTCTGTTTTCAGAAGGAAGAACCAGGATACCGAGGACATAAAAATTGATAACCTTTGTAATCATAGTTATAAGAACTTGAACTGAAATATTTTTTTTCCTCCAATTTTAATTCTGTCCTGAAAGGGTTAATTTCTAAGGGTATTGAAAAGTATGTTAATGTCAATAAGTATCGAAAATGTTGACTAAGAAAAAATAAGTTCATGAAAGTATCAAAAATATTGAAAAAGTATCGAATTTTAAAGAAAAAGGCGAAAGGCGCCAACTATATCTAAAAATTCGAATAGTGCCGAATAATATCAACAAATAATATTCAATAGCAGTGCTTGTAGGAATGAATTTTTTTCGATTATTATTCAAGGGAATTGGAACTTATTTAGTTCCAACGAAAGAATCAACCCTTTTACCATGACACTAAAAAGGTGAACTCCAATTTTTTGATTCCTGGTACGGAATCGACAATGAAATCAATGCTATGGAATTAAAAAAGTCGAGTTCAAATAGTATCGAAATATTCGATAAGATTATAATACAGTGAACGCCCGATAAGATGAAGAGTTTTCATGCTTAAGAGATTGCCTATGATTGCTAAAAATAATAACCGAAACTTCATGACCTACAGTGGGAAGCAAAACTGTCCGGATGTTTTGCATTTTCATGGTTATGCTATTGAAATTAAAAAGCCTAAAGCAATTTCAGATATATTTTTATTTGATTGATTTAACTTAACATTTTTCTTCAAGTTTAATAACAGATAACAATAAAAAATTCAATACTTAAAAAATATTAGCAATAAACAAAAAAATTCTCAATCCGGACACTTTTGCACATACAAAGTATGTGTTATTGAATTTTACCGTTACATGTCCCGTTAGAATTTCGGTCATGGTATTATTGTATTTTCTGTATTTTAAATAATTCTTGAGTGATTTAGTGCGAAAACAAACCTTGAACTGAATACAAATTTTGTCGATTTGGTGCTTAATCTTTATATAGAAGTTTAAAAATGAAGAAAACTCCAGTTGATGTTGAAAACAGGGTTGTGAATTTATTGCAAAAAAATTATTCATGCCGCAAAATTGCTAAAGACTTAAAATTGAGTAAATCAACGGTTAATGACATTAAAAAACGCCGAAACGTGATCGGTTCAAACAACCATGGAGGCCGCCCAAGACTTATTTCTGATGGCGATGCTCGGTTGATGGAGCGTTTGCTCCATCAAAAGAACATTCGGTCACCTAAAAATGCTGCAATAGCTATAAACAAAAATGTGAGCTCATGGACAGCCAGACGTGCGCTAAAAAGAATAGGCTTGGTCGCTAGCGTAAAAAAAAGAAGCCGGCTCTTTCAAATAAAAATATGCAACGACGCTTGAAGTTCTGCAAGGAGCACAGAAACTGGACTACCGATGATTGGAAACGGGTTATTTGGAGCGATGAAGCAAAAATCAACCGTTATCAATCAGATGGAAAAGAATATTACTGGCATCGACCACACGAGCGTATTCAAAAGCATCAGGTGAAGGAAACTATGAAACACGGCGGTGGATCAATAATGGCTTGGGGCTGTTTTAGCTGGTGGCACATCGGACCTTTGGTGAGAATAGATGGCATTATGAAGAAGGAAGACTATTTAAATATTCTACAAGCCAATCTGCCTAATTTTGTTGACGAAAGCGCTTATCCAGCCAAAGAAATGGTCTTCCAGCAAGATGGAGATCCGAAGCACACAGCAAAAGTGGTTCAAAATTGGCTCCAAATTCAAGATTTTCAATTAATGAAATGGCCTGCGCAGAGCCCGGATCTAAATCCGATAGAGAATTTGTGGGCAATTGTTAAAAGAAAGCTGGGAGTTTATGAAAATCCACCAAAAAACATCCACGAACTTTGGGAAAGAGCACAGAGAGAATGGCAGAGAATTGACCACGATATAATAGAACACTTGGTAGAGAGTATGCCAAAAAGAATTGCGAGTGTATTAAAAAATAAAGGGCTTTGGACAAAGTACTAAATTATGGGAAATAATAACGTTTAGGCAACAATTACTAAAAAAATCGGTTATGTGCAAAAGTGTCCGAATGAAGAATTTATTTGTTTATAATTAATTTTTTGTAAAAATTTAATTTTTTATTGATTTCTGTTATTTAAATTGAAGAAAAATGTTAAGTTAAATCAATCAAATAAAAATATATCTGAAATTGCTTTAGGCTTTTTAATTTCAATAGCATTACCATGAAAATGCAAAACATCCGGACAGTTTTGCTTCCCACTGTATATCCTTTTGTATTGCTGGAAATTTATTATGCCGACTGTCCCAGGAATAGGTGTCAAAAGGAAGCAGGGAGTTAGAAGCTTCAATGCTTATCCGTATTTAAGGAAAAGGTCAAAAAATGGCGCATACCGTTGGCGCTTTAACGTTGCCCCGAATAACGTTGTTTTGCTGAACGTCGAAAGGTGCACATATCAATCATTTGTATTTAGAGCAGGCGATTACAAGCATTCGCGGGGTACTGTGTGAACTTAAAGATGTTTCGTTATGTTTGTAAAAAATAAGTACAGTGAATCCTGGATAACTGGGATCTCCAAGGGACCAACATTTTTGTCTCAATTAAAGAGGTTCCCATTTACACAGTTTCCCAAATAACCAGGTTTAAAATTGGATTGTCCCATTTAAAGAGGGTAACACTAAGAGAGATCAAGATGAACCTTGTTTTATTTAGAGGGGAAAGAATCTTCAATAAAAAAGCAAATTTTATTTAAATGACCATTTGTAAATGATAGCCTATTTAAGTCAATTATTCTATGAAATTTTATCAAAACAATCATTTCACACCCTACTCAGACCGATAAAACGTACATATTCAAATTCAATATAACAAATTATACACACATAAATATTATTTCCCACTTATAGAGGTTATTTCTAAACGGTCGCAGTTATAGAGGGAAAAGCCCATGTTGTGGAGGCGAAAACGTACAAAAATTTCAAAAATCATATCCAGAGGCTTAATAACCCCAGTAATAGAGGTATTTTGCTGCAAAAGTGCTGGGACCTTAAAGTAAGTCTCATTAATAGAGGTTTTCCACTTATCCACGTACCGCTTAGTCAGGTTTCACTGTATAATGATTCCAAAAAAGATGAAACTTCAAAAATGTTTCATAAAATCGCAAAATTTTTAAAAGTTCAAAAAGCTGAAAAGTAGTGAAATAGTAAGAAATATACATATTTAAAAATAATAGTGGTATTCACACCGGCTCCGTTAATTCGTTAGTCGTTACTTTTTTATGCGAATTTTGTATTGTAAAATTGTCGGCCTGATAGTTTCCTGTTAGTTTGTTGTCAAAAAAAAAAGTTGTGCAAACATAAAAATCTTAAAAATGCTATTAGATTTTGCGACTATGTATAGTATTTTCGTGTTTAAATATAAAAATTCGATTTACTTTTCAGGTTAAAAACACAAAAGCAGTTGTTACTGCCAGGTTAACGAAAAAAAAATACAAATTATGCTTTCACAGTTAAATTACCGAATTACCAACTAACGATTTATCAAACTAAAAAGGCCGGTGTGAATACCACTAACGTTAAAAGAGTCAAAAATATAGAACAGTCGAAAATGTTGAAAATCGTCTTAAAAGTAATGTTAGGGGACGTCCATAAATTACGTGAGTCAAAATAGGGGGGGGAGGGGGTTCGGAAAAATCTCACCAAGTCTCACCAAAGGGGAGGGGGATTCAATAAAATCTCACGTCAACTATTTAATGCAGAGGCTATACATTATTATAGCAGATTACATTTAAAAATTACAAGGCAGGTCTCACGGAAGGGGGGGGGGGGGGGAGTCCCGTCAGAACTCACCATATCTCTCCAAGGGTAGGGAAGGGGTCCGAATTTTCAAAAAAAACACCTCACGTAATTAATGGACGGCCCCTTAAGAAATTTGAATAATGTTGAAAAAGCTTGTAAAATAAAAATTGTTGAAAAAGTTCAAAAAGTCGAAATATGTACTACAGTATTGGCCAAAACTTAAGCACCCCCCTTCGTTTTTAAATTTACATCACTGGAACTTGCACAAACATTTAGATGAAAAAATATTGCACAAAAAATAAAATAAAAACAAAATTCAAAAATATCACACTATGGCTATTGCTTGTTGAGAATCAAGTATACTTGATTTTATTTTATTAAATTTAAAAACGAAGAAACAAAAATTTTATTAAAAGTTGTCCCTGAAGAAGGTGGAAACCCCCCACCGAAACGTCGGACAGAAAAAAATAAATAAATTTGTTTTATTTGCATTTTAAAATTTATTGACCAAAAAAGCCATATTCAAATTCACATAATTTTAAACTTTGTCGAACATCAACACACACACATAATAATTTTGGTTTTTGTGTTTCAGACGAATCCTTGCTGCAAAATCACTGGCTCCGTTGACACCAATGCTTTTTGTATGGGTACGGAGATAGCGCTATTTTTCCAAATACATACTATGTACAGGGTGTTTTTTTTAGAGGTATAGAGCTTCCAATTGAAATAAAACACAAGAAAATCGTTTTAATGTCCATCAATTTGGCTTTATTGGAAGGATAATTTTATGCCATTAATGTTTAAATATGATTTCGGGCATGTGGCCGCCGCGGCTGGCTCGAATAAAGCCAATTCTACAGGTCCAATTTTGAACCACTTTTTCGAGCATATGGGGCAGTATGTCGGCAATAACGCCACGAATGTTGGCTTCCAAGTCCCCTAACGTTTCTGGTTTGTTGGCGTAGACGAGCGACTTCACATATCCCCAAAGAAAATAATTCAATGGTGTCGAATCACACGATCTTGGTGGCCAATTGACAGGTCCATTCCGCGAAATTATGCGCTCATCGAATGTTTCCTTCAATAAATTGATTGTGACGTGCGCTGTGTGGCATGTAGCGCCGTCTTGTTGGAACCACAACTCATCCACATTCATGCCATCCAATTCGGGAACAAAATAGTCGGTTATCATGGCTCTATACCGGTCTCCATTAACGGTAACTGACTCTCCAGCATTATTTCGGAAGAAGTATGGCCCAATGACTCCACCAGCCCATAGAGCACACCAAACAGTCAGTTTTTGTGGATGTAATGGCGTCTCAAGGGTCTCATGTGGATTCTCTTCACTCCAAATGCGGCAATTTTGCTTGTTGACGTAGCCATTCAACCAAAAATGAGCCTCATCACTGAACAAAATTTTGCGATGAAAATCAGCATCGAGATCAATCTCATTTTCGGCCCATACACCAAAATCACGACGCATTGCATGGTCTCGCGGCTTTAATTCTTGCACAAGCTGGATCTTGTAAGGTCGCAAGCCAAGATCTTTGTGCAAAATCTTCCATAAAGTTGATGGACAAAGCTCCAATTGCTGTGCACGGTCGCGAATCGATTCATTCGGGTCCTCTTCAACATTTTGCTCTACAGCGGCAATTGTTTCTTCGGTGCGCACTGTTCGACGTCTCTGCGGATGCGTATTATCACATAGAGTAAGCGTAGTGCGAAAACGACCCATGGTTAACCGAATTATTTGCTCTGATGGACGATTATGTCGACCATAAAATGGACGGAGCTTGCGGTAAACTTCGCGAACTGAACCATTATTTTCGAAATAAATTTGCACGATTTGCAAGCGTTGTTCTTTTGTCAACCTGTTCATGATGAAATGGCAAACCAAACTGAACATAAATGACATTAGAGTTGCCAGATTTGACCATAAAATGCCAGTTTTATCTCTATTCGAAAAACAAACCTCTAAAAAAAAACACCCGTTATATATAATTTAAAATGAATTAAAAAAAATTGTTCATGTATTTCAAGAGTGTATTTATTGATCCTGCAAAGAATTATAATCATATCTGCTACTGGAGGTTGCATAATAAATTCTTGAAAATAGCTTCTTCGTCAGGCTGGGAATCTAGGTTGCCTCCTTATATTTATTTAAAATTGAAATTTTTATAAAATCTTGAATTTTAAATATTTTCAAATTGTTTTTCCACCTCCTCCTCCTCCGCTTCCGTTAAAACTTCGCATCCGCGGAGTCAATTTTTAAAACTCCGCATTCGCCTCTGTGTAGATGGCCTCCCTTACAACCCTAGTACATACAAATGTATGTATGTTGAAAAAGTTGAAAGAATGTTGAAAAACTGAAAAAGTCGATAAATATGTACTACAGTATTGGCCAAAACTTAAGCACCCACCTTCGAACATTTTTGCACATCATAATTCTTTTATGAAAACGACGTTATTGAACCAAAATTCGACCAATAGGAGAAACATTGAATTCTAAGTATTGCAAAGCCATGGTCTGGGATCTCTTCTCTGGTCAAGGGATTGGGTCAATTCACAAGACTTAAGATATTATGGATCGCTTCATGTATGTTGACATACTAAAAGATGTGATGCTGCCATATACCTATAGCTGGGCACCGTTAATCAAATTTCTTTAGACTGAATGACAATTGAAAAAGTCTTCCTCATCATCGTCGTTGTTACTCGCGTTGCTGCCTCCGCCACTTAAACTTTCTCTGTTCTTCGCACTTTCGGCAGCTTCTTATCGTAACGCCTCTTCCACCTTTTTTTTTCATGTATTTTTTCGCTGCATCCACTCGACTGCTGTCATACCATACGTTTCCATTCATATCAATCAGAACGTGTTTTTCGCGGCGTGGCGCGGTGCGTATTGTATATTTTTGGTAAATAGAAATTACTGGATTAACGGACTTGGGGAAATTTAACGAAAGTTAACGAGTCCGTTAACATTTTTTAAAGTTAACTTAAAAGTTAACCCGTTAGTCGAAACATTAACTTCGTTAATTAACGAGTTAATGCCCAGCTATGCATATACCGATTCCACTTAAATGGGGGTTACATCAGGACAACCATCCGAAACATATCTTTAAAGCAAGTAAGACATGGCTTCAGAACAATAGGATAGAAGTTTTTGGTTGGCCTGCCCCGACCTGAATGCTTTTAAGATCTTGTGGGATATCTTTAACATGAATATCAACAGAGAAAATTCCAAAAATCACGGAAGATCTATTCAATCCTTCCCTTCCTGGGAAGAGATCTCGCATGATAACATTAATAATTTAATATTCTCTATTCCTTAAAGAGGTGCCTGTGTCGTCCAGAATACTATACACAAATAAATGGAAAACTCGAGGAGGAAAACTTTCCATGTCCCCCCGGAACGTGAATTATTCAATACGGCTTTCGAAACATAATCCGTTTTTGACAACTACGGAAACAAAGAAAGAGTGTAGAAACCATTAAAAGAAGACTCAGGGAAATCAATTTGAGTGCCAAGAATCCACGAAGAGTTCTATTGTTAAAAAAAAAATACATATCACAAAGAGATCGGACTTTGTGAACGGTTACTTGGTATGGCTACTTGCAAAGTAGAGTGGAGAGATGAAAGTAAGATAATTCCAGAGATCATGCTCTTTTTTTGGGCTACGCCTTACATATTGACGAGTGCCTTTTCCACCAAAGAGACGATCTTACTCTCATCGCTCCACATAATGTTTCTCTACGTAAGTTTTTTCGTCGTTTACGAATGTAATAATAATTTACCTTCGTATTTTCGAGATACATATGTATGTACGTCTAATTCGCTTAATAATTGTGGTAAAATTGAGATGGACGAAATTTTCGTAATAGATTTCTTATGTGATTGAACTAAGATACCAGCATTTGCTGTGTTTCATTAGACGCGTAATTTCTTAAGCTATCCGATGCCATAAGAATCACGGAAATTTTTTTGACATACGCCCTTTTCGCTTAGTACGGCAGTATACATAAGATGACCATCTTCCTCCTGTCCCGTTGTCCCGAAAGAAGACAGAATCGTCCCGTTTTCAGAAAATGTTTTAATGATTTTTAAAATCCATGTAATAGCTGTAATTCACACGTTAAATCAAAGCGTCACCTAGTTGTTTGAAATCTGTGATTGGCTACCCGAGCCGACTCGAATAACTGTGGCTACCCGGCTCGCGTTCAAATATCTATATATTAATACGTGAACATCGAATCTTGTGTACACTTTTTTAGTATTTCCTTAAAGAGAGGGGAATGAAACTTATATCATTGGAAAGGTACTGTTCCATAGATGTGCAGAAAATAAAATCAGGTGTATAAGTGCCACGCCCCCAATAGGAAAATATGTTTTCTCAGCTAAACTAATGGACCGATTTTGGTGAAATTCGATATGGAGATAGATTGTACCATAAGGAAGAGTAAGAGGTAGGGATAAACAACATGATACAAAAATAGCTCTTTCCAATTTAGTTTTTCAATACTGAAAAGTATTTTGTGTTACTTTTATGCCCGCATCATTAGAAAATATCTTTATAATTAGAGCTAGCTGATCTTCATTAAATGAGTATTATAACTAAATACTTTTGTAAAACGGTGCTGTAAAGGGCCGTCCATTAATTTCGCATACATATTATGTATTTACAACTTTGAAAATTTACAAGGAATAAAATAAAATAGTGATTAAAATATCCGGGATGTGCTCGGTCCTATCACGGATAATCGAAGTTCAACTGATTTTTTTTTTGAGTTACCGTTGCGATTTAACTTATTTTTGTTTAAAAATAAACGAAAAATATAGTTGTGTTGTGCCTTGCATAAGAACGATATCGGGTCGGACCAAGGGCGGATTCACGGGAGGGGAAATGGGGGAAATTTCCCCCTCCAACGGCTTCAAAAATACACAAGAGAGCTTTAAAATTTTAAAAAACCATGCAGCATCTGAGAAACAAACTGAAAATTTTTGAAGTTTCTAGTAACGCCGGAGATGTGTAGTTTTTCAGTTTATTAACTTATTCATATAAACTTAAAAATTAACAAATCATATTACTCTACAAATTTGCAAAAACTTACATTACATCGAATGGCGATGATATTTAATGTAGTGAAAATTTCCGTAAAATTCGAATATCCTAATGATTTTTTTCGATTGGCCCCAATTTTCCACATAAATGGAAAAATTCAAAAATAAGTGCTTGTAAAAACTTTGATTGTCAGCAAATGAATTTTAATTTTTTTTTAGTATAGAGAAGAGTTCAATTTTATTTGTGCCAATAGTGTTATGATATTCAATTTAAGAATTTATTTTGAATATTTTTTTATTTTGCTGAAGAGCTACATTTTTCGAAGTTATCGTCATTTAAACTTTGTATGTTAAGATTACAAATACGAAACAAAGGACTTTTTTTCAAATTGTCGGTATTTCGTTAGTGCATAATGGCTTCTTATATATGTACATTTTTTTTAAATTTCTTCATTATTTTATGAGTTTTATGAAAAAGTGACGTTTAGTGCTAAGTAAAAAACAATTATGAAAACCCATTATGTATCAAGGAAATACCTACAATTTGAAAAAAGGTCCTTTCAGAATTTTTTTCGTGTATACATTTTAACATACGAGTACAATGTTCAAATTGTAGAAGAAAAAATATTTTTGCGTTGATGTTAATAAAATGCTCCATAGTAGTTATGACTTTTCTATAAGCATGTGCAGGTCTATGTGTGTATATAGAAAATTAGGGCTAATCGGAATATATGTTACTATCACGATATTCAGATGCATCCACACTGCACACTAAAAGCAAAACCGAGTGCAAAGTTGATTTTCCATGCGAGAAGCGGAATTAGGGGTGGCCATAGTGATCGCGAGAAACGGCGCTGAAATTCTGATTGTCGTTCGTACATATATGTTACATATCTGTGGACGTTTGACAAAACAACCTCTTTCGATCTACGGTAATAATTCAATATAGCGTAATTCTTGCGTTGAAGCTATGTATAAAGATTATTCAGTCTCGTGATTCAATAATTAAAATAATTTTTCTACCAAAAATCTATTGTGGTAGCACTTATTTTTGTGGCCCTTCAGAGCAAGTCGAGAATAAACTTTACCTATAAAAATTTCAAAATTCATTACACAATCAAAGGATTTATTCACTAACAAATACTCATTTGATACTGAGTAGACGAAAATTCACTTGTAAAAATGAGGAGAGCTTCCCAAAATAAAATAGTAGAAAGTTAAATTTTTTTTTTCTTTTTGTTAGCAATAATAACCCTGCAGGATGGAATGTGCCCACACGTTAAAAAATCAGGCAAAATTTGTACAGTATCCAAGTGCAATGAACCTGTACCCCAAATTTATTCTAAATTTATATATTTCCACATATTTTAAGACTAGTCTTAGAAGTATTTAATTAATTAAAGTTGAAAATCTCCTAATTTAAAAAATGTGTCTGGGTATCTTTCGGTGAAATTTTTCAAGAAAAATCGAAACGTGAACTTTCAATTATATAATTTAATTTTATTTTTCAACTGAAATTATCCAATTGTAAATTAAAAAACTTAACTTTTGAGTTACATAGTAAAATACGTGATTTTACTTGTAAAAATAAAATTTTTTGATTTAAGAAACAAGTCTTAGAAATATACTCATTTTAAAGTATGGGTGGATTACATTCACGTCAGTAATGGCGTTACAAAAAAGGCGTCTGTAATGCAGGGCTTAAAAGATAACATAGAAGACCTGATCATCTTTTTTTAACTTACAAAAATCATTCAATTAACGGTTTCTTCCGAAAATTTTGAAATCCTACAAGGCTTTGACATTCAATCAATGCCTTGGCCTCTTGGCAACCCTGTTTGAAGCGAACAGAGCTATAATTCCACTATAAGAAGAAGCTATATGGCTTATAATGTAAACGTGATCGAACATTATAGTACAACAATATTTATTTCATGTATATATCTACAGTAAACTTTTTTGGACATAAATTTAACATAACCAATTTCCCCCTCCAATATTTTTTCCTGAATCCGCGCCTGGGTCGGACTGAACGGTAAAGGGATAAGGGGACAATTTATGAGTCAAAATCAAATAGACCGCGTAATAGAAATTATGTAACACTAATAGAATGTTGTTTTGCGCTCAAATGTAAATTAAATTTAATTCCAAAGGTGAGATGAGGTGAGGTGAGGTGATTAGTAAAACTAAATAAGATCATAATCAATAAACAAAAAGGATTTGTTATTAAAAGGTCAAAATTCAAAATTCTTCTAAGATTAAAATTTAGTGCTAACGGTCGAATTTCGACCTCAGGCGATACTGGTATTAATAAAAATTTGTGTCATCTATATTGAAAATTGGGATGCTTCTGTTGCAAGTCTTATTTAAAAAGTAAGACCTACATTTTGAAGAAAATTTACTCCACCGAAAAATATATCAAACCGGATAAAACGAGTTAAATTAAAATCGACTATTTTTATAAATTTTTATTTCTTTTGCAGTGCAGGTAAATCAAAATATTGTTGTATTTTATTTTGTATTTCATTTGAAATTTGAATTTGATCTTAAGACTATTCTGCCGTACTAAGCGAAAAAGACGTTGGAAATATAGCAATCATAGACACTATAAGTGATCGTTTTGGGTACTTGGACATCCTACGTAGCAATTTCAAGGCATCAGCAATTAAGCTGGGTCGTTGTACAGGGTGGTACTTTCAGCAACACAATGACCCGAAACATACCGCGGGCGTTGTTAAGGCAAGGCTCATATATACTGTGCCCTAACAACTTCATTCACCACCTCAGTCGCCAGACTTGAATCCCATAGAACATCTATGGGATGTATTGAGCCACAGAGTTCCAAAAAGAACCATTAAAAATAAGCAGGACCTTAAAAACGCATTAACTGAAGAATGGAACCGTATATGGTAAAGTGGGGCACATTCATTATCGGGGCACATTCTTCAAGGCCCATTTCGATATGACGCACTCTTATTTTAGAACTATTTATCATGCCGAACGCAACCTTTATCGAATACATACTCACTCTCTTAGTTTGATGTTTGTGAAATCGGGCTCAAACAAGTTGTATGCATTTTTGTGTTTTTTCGTTCTTCGCTGTAGTTTTGAATACCAGGAATAATAGTTCTTTGAATTTTAATACGGTTTCTTGTGACCTGTTATGTTATTATGTGAGAAAGTGAAATTTTAAGTTAAGATTCGATTGCATTAAAAAGTTTTCGAGAATTGTGTAGTTTTTTAAAATCCTGAAAAGTGGGGCAGTTTCGTCGTCTAGGTGGGTGCAGATTAAGTAGGTGCCGAATGCGTTTGGCGATACGGCGTTTAACGTCTGTTTTCTTCGAAGAGCACTTTACTCGAAAAACGATTTTATTGAACCTCCGACCGGTTGTTTCAAAAGCTGAAATTGAGCTAAAGCTACCTGATCCCACCAATCCGGCATCGACTTCTAAGTATCGTACAAAATACAATTTTAATTTTAACATTGATAAATTTAATGTTAAGTAATTCATCATTATCTTATCTGAATATTTCTCATTTTTCAAAATAAAAATGAAAGAAGTTTAAATTTTTATTTGTGAAATTACTTGAATGCTGAATGTTCCCCATGAAATGACGAAGCTGCCCCGTGTCGGGGCACTTTTAGCAAATTGACTTGCTTTTTTAAAATGCGAAAATTATTTGAAATTGTCAACAATATCTACAAAATGTATTTTTAATATAGTACTCTAATATCGAAATAGTCTAAAATTCCTCAGAGGTTTGATTTCTATACATTAATAAAACCAATACAAGGCTTAACCAATGTGCCCCACTTTACCATACCTCCAGAAAATACCAAATCGTTGGTATTTTCTTTGAAAAACCGATTGAACGCCACTTTACAAACTAAGGGTGGCCCAATAATATACTAATTTTGTTCATATTATATGTGTTAAATAGGTTATAATGAAATGTTTTTTAAAGTATGTATACTTTTTTGTGTTTTAAAAATGAATTTTACTAGTTTTTGTCACTAAATATTTAAGTGATATCAATAACTGCTCAATTCATTGTTTTTAATTAACATGTGACACAAATTTTATTCACATTGCTCTTCCTGATTTTACAAAACTAGCATTTCGAGAGGGGGTATTTAGACTTTTTTGTGCCACTGTAGCTGGATATGCTTTTTGCTGGATTGTCATTCCGAATCTGCTTAAATAGCTTAATTTTTTTAATTCGAAAGTGTTTTTCCAATATTGTATTTCTTTGCTTAATAATTTCAAGTTCAGTATATATGTATAGTTTATTTTTAAAGGCCGCGTCCCGTTTTGTAGCAAAAAAAAATGGTCACGTTAAGTATACATAGTATTTTCATCAAATCATGCCAAGTCCTAAACCGACAGCCAGTGTTGCACTGTGTAATTTCTAATAAGCTGACTTGAACAAAAAAAACTCTTTTATCACTTGAGACAAACTTTCCGCGATAATTGTTTAAAACAAAAACGTTGCACTATACATATTTACATACGTACATATGTATATCAAATAAATTTAGAAAGAAATAAAATAAAAATCGTACACCAAAAAAAAACGACAACAACAAATTTCAAAATATCGAACGAACAATAAATAACAGAAAGAAATCAACATTTTTATTATTTTTATTTATGAATAGAATTTCTGAAGAGCAAAAAGAAAAAAAAACGGCAAGAAAGCAGAGAAAAAAGAACAACAATAACAGAAAATAAAATGTAGAAACTATTTGTTGTTGTTGTTGTCATTATTATTGCCGAAGGCAGGGGGCGAAGCAGCAACAACAGCAGCAGTGCCGTCCACGTCGCTGTCTTTATTTTTATTTCAAATAAATTGCAGATGAGGTGAATAAATATAGTGAGGTTTTTTTTCTTTCTTTTTTCTGTGTTCTTTTCATTTCTTTCTTTTTTTATGCGCCGTTGCCAAGTTTCATTTGAAATTTCATAATCTCTTATCTAGTAAATTTTCGCTGATAAGTTTTATTGCTTAATTCAATCAAATTCATCAAAATTTATATTTCTTTTTATAGGTATTTATATACCGATAAGATAGCACACATTCGTTTTAATGTAAATATTTGCTATTTGAAGATACGTTCCATTTGAATGTAGTTTCTTATCTAAATTCTTTATAGTAATGCATGTGTGTACCTATGAAATAAAATTCTTCTCAAAATTTTAAATGATTAGCTTTTTATATGTTTGCTTTTCTTTGTTGCTACGTATGGCTTTGCTGTCTTTCTTCAAATGACCTTTTAGTCCAAGCGCGTCTATTGGGGTAAACTATGGGGGGAGTAACCGTCATGAGTATAAGTTTTCCAAAGATTCTTTTTTGTAATCTGTGTGAAGAAGAAGACAATGAAATAGGCATAATCTCCTCCAATGAGCTTGGCTAGGATTTTTATATTGATGTGACTTAAACTGCTTTTTCGGCAGGACTGAGCTTGATCTACTGCTGGAAAATAATATGTATAAGAAACCAAGGCCGCAGTTTCATTAGGTAAATTTTTAATTATTTGATTGTAAGCGTCAGAGCGAATAAAGATCAACTTGTTCCGCTACACCGCAACATAATTAAATTTTGTTGCTACATAATTATTAATGTAATATTGATGAGCTAAAATATCAAAATATAAAAGGTACCAAACATAGAAACTTATTATTAATAAGCTTTCCAGTGCTTCGCATACGGCTGCAGTAATGTAGTTGTCTAGGGTAAGTAAAAAACGTAATGCCCTGTCTGAAACTACTCGTACTTAAAACGCGATATTAGATGATAAATTCAAGGACGCTTAGAAAAAATTATTTGATATTTTTGACACTTAAAAGTCTCCGAAAATCTGTTTCCTTTCCTAACATTTATAAATTTACGTGAAAAAAAAGTATTTTGGAGGTTTTCGTGAACGTGAGAATATTCTATCCAGCGGCGTACCATGGACACTTGGCGGAGGTAGGAGGTAGTTCCCTATAAATGTTTGTTTTTTTTTGTATTTATTAAAAAAAAAAGGTCACAAATTTTCACATCTCCAAAGCCCTAGCAAAAAATTACATACATATACTTGAATCATATTTGCCCTGCACATTATATTTTTACTATTTCCAACTTTAGTTTACTAAAACCGTTCCTCCATCCGCCTCGATTCACTAATGATGCTATCATCATAGAAATCGAGGACGTTTAGTAAGCCTTTGCTAATTCTTCAATTTTACTTCTGCCGGAAAAGTTCAACAAAAAATCTAATCCGCAATGCTACATCTATTAATGAAAATCCAAATTTCTGGCGCGCAATTTTTTTTTAACAACCGACAATAAATCGATTTAAGCAATCAAGAAGAAAATTCTCGTAAAATGCTTTATTAGGCAACCCGTTGTCCACGGACGTTCCGAATAAGTTTGCACAATTTTTATCACAAGAGTTAGGTAAGAAGCCTTTATTAGACCAGATTCTTTAAAGTACTAGGGTTGTTGACAATTTACTGATATGTTTATCAAAATATCGATATCTCAAGGGATATCGTTTGCGATATTTTCTAGATATTTTTAGCACACGATATATCGATATTCTTTGCGTTCCAAGCAATCGAAGCAGACTCACGCATCGGAATGTACAAAAACATGTGTTTTTGAAATCCCTTGATGCCAAGTTTTGGCATTTGTAGCTTATATTATTAATGTATTTATGCTTAACTTTGATAAATAACTACATATTATTATTTATTTAAATAAAAAGGTATTGCCTACGAAATATCGCTTATCGTTATTTTTCGCTGATATATATCGGTCCGATATTTATCGTACTGTAAAAATATCGATATTATTGATTATCGGATGATATTTAATACAATATCAACAACCCTATAAAGTACTGGTAGAGATTTCCTTACATTATTACATGAAGAAGTTAATAAAATAAAAAATATTTATATATATAACAATATGCAAGCGAATTTTGGCAACAGCGCACACTAAGAAGAAAACAGACAATTTCCAGAGAGAGCAACATTAGCGCAATTTATTTCGCATCCATTATATACGCCAAATAATTGAAAGAAAAAGAATACAACAACAATTACAAATAAGCCCATGCTGCGACTGTAGAGCAGAATAAAAGCAGCGGCGGCAAAAGAAAACAAGTATTTAAAAAAAAAACGTACAACATGCAGATGGAAAAGGGAAAAACAGAAAAGTACGTAAAACCAAAAGGAAAATTGGAAAAACCCTTAAAAATCCACTTGCAACGTGATGATAATGGTTGGCGATAGGAATGTTACGAAAAATGAAACTTTTTCTGTGAAATGGCAATGCCTTTTCGCACAGTGGTGAATATCTAAATTAAATGGTTGTTTTTGAAGCGAAAGAGTGTTGTGGAATGAATGTGTAATGAAATAGCATCAAACAACGTCAAACATCTGAGTGTGGTAAATTTGTTATACAAAACTTGGGCTTGGACCTGCAAAAACTACTAAAATATTTTTAGCTTATCAGTTTATTGTTAGCTGCGCCGCAACATGTTTGCTGAACATGTTTGAAGCGCCATCGTATTCTTTTACACCACACACAATATACACCATTTTATATACTGCGCCGCAACGCAACGCAACCAACACGTACAAACCGAAACGAGTTGAAACGAAACAACGTATGCTCGCTCTTTGCTCTTTTCTCGTATCGTATCGTATCACTGTGTGTGAAATGAAGAAATAAAATAATTTTTAGCAAGTTTCTTCGTCGGCCGTGCGTTTTGTATTTCGGGTGAAAAAATTGCAAAAATTTTGTGTAAATCGTGCAAATTTATTTTTAAAAGGTAAAAATTATTGTAAATAAAGCGAGCGTGAATTATTCAATGTAAAAATGAAAACGATAGCAACATTAGTTCTCGAGATATGAGGCGTAGAAAGTTTTTTCATAGGTCTCCCACATTTGTTGGGACCCCACCAACGTTGCCTTTGTCCAGGAGCAGCAGCAGCAGCACATCAACGGTTCTTCGTCGCCATCGTCGTCGTCGTTGCTCACCGTGTGTTACGACGACAACAGTGAAGTAGTTGAAATTGCGACTGCCTTTTGTTAAATTCAAGAAAAAAATATAAATAAAAAAAATTCTTAAAAGAAAGAATTTTTTTTAAGTGAAATTTTATTTAAAAGAAGTTCAATATTTTACTTGTAGAAAGCAGCCAATTGACGCAATGTCTGCTCTTTTCCTATGTACGTAGTTTTGTCGTCGTCGTCGCTGTCTGTCGTCGTCTGACGTCCGTCGTCGTGGCATTTATACGCAATCAAATCAAATAAAAAGTTTAAAGATTTCAATTGAAAAATTTAAAGTGCATTAGAAAAAAAGGCAAAACAAATTGAAAGTCAATTTCTTTTCCATGTAAACCAACTAAGTCTGATGGAAAGAAAAAAGGTGCGACACACCCTGTTTTGAATAATCAACACAATTCGGTTTTAAATTTCGTTTATTTCATTAAATTTCATTCCCTGGCCTTTATTTGCGAATTCGCTACCAATTATTTGTTTTTTTATTTATTTATAATTTATTATTTATTTATATTTTTCAATCAATTGTCCTCTCACCACTGACACAGTGTAGCAATTCAGCGGAATTGTTACTCTTGAAATTTTTCGGTTTATTTACTTTTTTTTTTGGAACATTTGATTTCTTATACATTTCGAAAAAATATATTCACACGGATTTCAATGAAGGCGCTTATTTTCTTAATTAAGGTGAGTTTGCTAATTTTAACTAAATTATTAAAATGATTATTTTCAGTTTCGGGTACACTTTTGACAAGAAACCTAAGCGGCATAATAAAATGGAATCCTTTGACTTTGGTCAAGATTTTAGTTTTCGGGACAAGTTTTGACTCTTAAGTCTTGTAGAACTCTATAAGACAAGCAATAAAGATTAAATGCATATTTCTGATATCTGGAATGGTTATCGAAATACACGACGTGTAACGTTCCATAAAATAAAAAAAATAAAATTTTCATGGTAAGAAGTTTCGACACCTGGTTCTTAAAGAGCTCGATGGAACAAGCAATAAATATTAAATAAATTTCTTCGCTATCTCGTGTGGTTATCAAGATACATAATGTGTAATTATTCTTAAAAGGTGAAAAGAATTACTCTTAATGTTTTGGTTTTTGAGATACACCATATGTAACGTAAGCCTAAAAGGGCAAAAGAATTATTCTCGTGGCGTCAAGTTTTGAGTCTTAATTCTTGTAGAACCTGATGAGACAAGCAATGTAAATATGTACATATTTTAAGTGCATATTTTTGAAATTTCTTTTAGCTTTCGAGATACACGATGTGTAACTTTCCATAAAATAAAAAAAGGAAATACTGTCGTGGCACAAAGTTTTAAAACTTTACTCTTATATGAGTCGAGTACAGTGTAATTTAATAAATTTTTTCCATATTTAATTTTGTTTAAGGTATGTACATGGAATTTTCCAAAAACCAAATGAATTATCAATATTCAAAATTTAGCGTTCCGTTAATTAAAATAACCCACAAAACTTGTGTGATGGGAAATTTTCACTGAGACTGAAAAGTTTAACAGCGATTATCTTGTAAACCATGCGAAATATCGAATAATTTTACTCAACGCTTTCTGTTTAACTCATTGAGTTCTATTAGAATACGTTGATAATACTTGCTGGGGTCCCAGAAACTAGAATCTAGTTTTGCATTTTCAAAAAAAATTGTACGTCTTAACTCAAACAATCAAAACTAACCCAATATTTTGAGAAATTTACCTTAGCTCGTGAGTCTTTATTCAGCTTAAATAAGGGTGTTTCTATACTTAGTGGTGGGACAGATTTACAATGCCTTGGATTATACTATTTTTTCATAAATTAGATTAAAAAATAATTCAGTTAATTCATTAGACTGTACTTTGATTGATATTGAAAAAATTTCAAAAAGATTTACTGTAATTTGCGGTAGACTTAATTTGCAGACAACTTACCTACAAAATTTGCTAATTTTTATGTTCAATTGGCCATTCATATTGGGAAAGGTGCAGAAAATGCATTTTTTAAATTTCAAACATTTTAAGATTGGGACTTATAAGAGAATTTCTTCAGAAATATGTAGGAATATAAAAATTTTATTGTCTTAAGATAATTTAAATTTAAAAATTCATTGATAACGTTAAATTTGCTCTGCGTCACAATGCATTAGCAGTGATTTATTTGATAGCAACGGAAGTGGTGACCATATTTTTTAAACCACAATTAAGGACAAATTAATATATTTTTATTTGCAAACTATTAGACAAAATTAATACTAATAAAAAATATGCAGTCGAATGTAGAAGAATAAAGTTGAATAAGCACGCTCCTCAGCCTTCATGTTTATACTCTCTTTAATTCTTTTTTACATGCGATGTTATTGGACATCAAGGCTGGTTGCGCTATCTTTCAAAACGGGAGAAGAATGGATCTTCCACATAGGCCTTTGAATATAAAAGAAAAATAAAGGCCAGTTACCTGGTATTCAAATAAAATCAGAAATAAAATCGAATATCTTAAATACCCAGTATTGTTTTGATTACATAAAGACATGTGGAACACTTGACCGTGGTTCAAATCTCAGTACAATTTAGTCAAAACTCGTCTGTTGACGCTATGTATATATGTATGTTGTAAAAGCTGAAGTATATATCACCAATTCCTAGTTTAAATTGTAGTCATGATTTGTAAATTTACATAAATATCGCTCTTTTGCTAATGACTGTAAGTTCATTAAATAAATTTTCAACTATAGTTAAAGTAAAACTTTAAATAAAAGTTGAATTTCGCAAGGATTTTGATGTACTAAACTCAAATCGGGTCTTCAATTTGTTTTCCCATGCTTAGATTTCGTGATATTCATAACGGAAAGTATAAAATATCTTGACTTTGAGTGCTTTAAAAAAAATTTACGTGATACAGATAACGCCTGTATTGTTTTAGTCCGGCAACCTGTAACACTTTCAAGTTGAAACTTAAATTGATATCAAAAATGTATCACATGAAATTTGAATAAATTTTTCTAATATTTTGACCAATGTGTTTTTTATTTCTTAGCTATCAAAGTGAAAATTTAATTTTTTTTGGAAAAACACCCGGCGGGACCTCTAAATGTTTATAGATCTAGCTGAAATTTTAAGGATAGACTATTTTTTAAATCCGAAAAAAATGTTGGGGACTCTCGAAGAAACAAATAACATTGAATTTTACTTCGCGCTAATAGTTAGACAGATTTAGAGATATGGGTGTTGGAACTGAATGTAAGGTACAAATATAAAAATAGAAATAATACAGTAAAATTGAGCTTTAAATAAATGTTCAACCTCAACCATGAACCATTAAATTATGTATTTAAATAATCACAGTCGGTTGGAAAATCTCTCATATTTTTTATTAATTTTTAAAGTCGGCATCTCTCTTTATAAAATCGTTAAAATGCCTGGCTTTTGGTGACTAACAAAGTTACGTTTTTTCTGATTAAATATAAAAAACAACGATATCCGGTTTAATAGTAGCTGAAAGGGTTTTTGCCATTGGAGATGAGAAGAGTACTTAGTGTCCGTAAATACTTTTTTTTGTATCTAATTATGTCAGAAAGGACAGGAAAAAACCACTCAGAAAGAAATTTTTCCATAACTTAATAGTACGGCTAAAACACGAATTATCACGATACTGGGACGTACTATCCAGCACTGTTGTGACGTGAAAGAGATGGGCCAGATAAGACGCCCAGGCGCTACGAGGGAATACCCGAACTGAGGAGACAAGCTCATAAACTTCTAGGGTTAAACACCCTACGTTACGACAGTGCTGAAGAGAATCAGTAGAGGGGGCGAAATCCATATCCCCTATTAATTTTATAGCACGTTGCTGAACTCTATGCAGCAGCTCCAAAGTAGTTTTTGGACCCCGCGCACTTTAGTGCGAAAATACAATATCTGCCAAATGTTCGCCTCAGCTCTTTCTACAAATGGTCATTCTTTTGAACACATTTTCACATAATTGCGGCTGTATTTTTCGAATAACAGCTCTGATATTTTCTTTTGGTGCTTGAATCGTTGGTGGAACACTGGCATAAACTATATTAAATATAGCTCCAAAGTCTAATGGTGTTAAATTGCACGATCTCGGCGGCCAATTAAAGTATCCATTTCGAAAAATTTGTAGTTCAGAATATTTGTATTGCACTTACACTATTTCAACACGTTGTGCGAGCTTGGACCGTTCCATATATTAATATACTCCTTAATTTTACTTATCAAAAGTCGTCTTATTGATAATTGACACCCCTTTTTGGATGACCCGTGCGTTCAAAATATTCGGAAAAGTAGATATCACTATACAGTGACCCCGAAATACTAAAGCAATGTGTAATTTAGTTGATAGCCAAAAATACGATAATTCCTTAGGCCAGTGTTATTGTCAAGAGAAAAAAAAACATTTAAGTCTAGCATTAAGTCTTATGTGAAAATTTACAAAGGTTTGCCAGTATCTGAATAACATTTTTATTGTTGAGGAAAAAACTTACAAGAAACTTCATTTCAAAGTTTGTTCACATGTGTGCGACCGTTAAAAAGCTTAAAATTTTGCAATAAATGTCATGATAATAGTATTTACTTAATGTATAACCGTTATTGTCGTTAATATTTTAAATAAAATAAAACAGCAATAAATCAGTGCAAGAAGATAAAGCAAGCGTAAAAGATAAAGATGCAGAAAAAACAAAATAAAATTTAAAGAAAAAAAAGTAATAAAGAAAAAAAAAAAGGTTTTTCTTAGAAATTTTATAGCAAGTTTTATTTTTGATTGTGGATTTTATCTTATTTTTTTTTTATTAAATATTTTTAAATTATACCATGACGTGTTTTAAATTAACTGAGCTGTGAATGTATTATTGTATATATGAATTTTTTTAACATTTAATGAAGAAAAATATGTGGGTAAAAAAACAAGTTGAGCAGGATTTTTAATTTGTTGTAAGTTTTTTGGATTTTATTTTAAGGGATTAAAAAAATTGTACCTTTAAGAAAAAACTTAAGAAAGCATTAAAAAAACGTGGGGAGAGTAACTATTTAAATCAGCGCGGAAATGCGTGTTATAAAAAAACTTGCTACGTCTCTCAAACGGCTTAAATTGAGGTTTTTCTTTTTTCATCTTTGATGCCTGTTAAACTGGTCCAACGGACACAGAAAGAAAAAAAGAAAAAAAAAACAAAAACCAAAGTGAGTTAATGTGTATTTTGAAAGTTGTACGATTTAGTTTTTTTTTTCTGTTAAACTTAAGCAACGAACTTCTCGTGACATCTACATACGTGTATATACATACTTACTAACATAACAAAATTTTAAGCTCCCAAATTGCTTACTAGGTTGTGAAAAAACTGCGTTTAAGAGTTCGTTAACATTTTAAAATCCTTAATGCTTGGGATTATTTATGTGAAGAAAAATAAAGCTAACGCAAAGCTCTTACCGTTTGTTATTTATTTAGTTAAACGCTTAAAAGTTGTTTATTTTACTCAAGCACTAAACAAATGTTAAAAGTCTGCAAGGACTTTCGCACGAATTTAGTAAAGAGGCTTTGAAATTTGGCAATTTCTCGAAAGTGTCTATATGCTGATAAACAGCGTTGAGTTGAAATCATTACTTACTGCATTAAATTCCTAAATACAGTGATTCGAAATTCCAATTTCGTGACAAAATAAAAGACTTAAGAATGACTCAATTCAAGGAACTATTTTAGTAATAATGTGTTAAATTAAAAGACTTAAGAATGACTCAATTCAAGGAACTATTTTAGTAATAATGTGTTAAATTAAAAAAAAAACACGATTTCAAAAATAGCAATAAAACTTAGAAAAAATCAGAACATAGTTTCGATTTCGGCTACATAACCTTCCTCCGTGATCTTAACCTGATACAGTGCAAATTTTCCAAGCTAGCTATTGCATGGCCGTGTTCAGGAATGTTGTAAAAATCAAAATAAAGCAATGACCAAATTTTTTATTCTATTCCATAAATTCAGAATTAGGAATTGAGTTTCCAATTCCATTGCAAAGGGAATGTTAATTTTCTCGCAAGTAATCAAAATTGGAATTGTATTTAATTATTAAATTAATTATTTTCTAAAATTGAGATAGAATCAAGAAAATTTTGTCTCTAGCGTTTTACTTTGATGAATCCAAAAATTTTCTTACTTAATGGACGTAGACATTTTTTATCCAAAATGTCCACCTTTTTCAAAGCCCAAAATTATTGAAATAAAATAATATAAGAAACAGCTGCTAGTGTCTTAATAACTTTGTTGTATAATTACTTACATTTATTCTTCAATAAAAAATAATAATAATATTTAATTTTGACAAGACAAATTGTTTAGTTAAAATTTATTTACAAAAAATTTTGGTCATGAAATAATTCAACCACAATTTAAACCTAGCTACGGTCTTCAGGCACATATTAGTTCCTTGGCAAAAAGTAATTACAGCTTAAGTCGGCTTAAGACAAATTAAGTTTTTGAAATTCCACAAAATCGAAATTAAAATTTAATTCACAACTAATGAAAAACTAAGCTTAAGTAAAAATACTGCTGGAAGCAGTATTGAAACAGTTTTCATTTTTAGGATTCAGACAGGCACTGGTAAAATCATTTTTAGCGTCATAAATTAATTGCCAAATATTTAGTTAGGGACTTAAAACAAATGAAATATATGCACATCAGGACAGTCCTTTGGACTGTGATTCCAGATCCGATAAATGGTGCCAGCACATACATATATACATACATACATGTAAACAAAATAAAACAATTGAGCCGATTGTGTTTACTCGAACGGATCTTAGGACAGACTTTACTGTTGAGGGTTTTTCCGCAGGAGGTTTTTCCATCGCCCGTCGGAATAGTGTGCAAGCTATTCGTGTGAAAACAGAAAAATCGCTTGTTACTTGTGCTTTTATCATACAAAATACATAATGAAATTAAATAGGATTGTGAAAACATTAAGTAGGATACTTTATCTTGAAGACATCGAACATGAGTTTGTTAACGAAATGGTGCAGTTAAAGTACTTCATCATATAACTTCATATTTTCATGTAATGTTGAATTTCTACACAAACGACACCAAGCCCATTGAAAAGAATATACAATTGTTCTTAAAAACTACCTGGTCACTTTTTCCGCGAAGATAATATTTCGTCAGCTAATTAGCTTTAAGAGTTTAGGACTAGTTCGAAAATAGAGAAAAAAATTTAATTTTTTTAAATTTTTTTTTTATATTTTTTTTTTTATATATATTTTTTTTATATTTTTTTGCTTATATTTTTTTATGTATTTTTTTTATATATATTTTTTTTATATATTTTTTTTTATATATTTTTTTTATATATTTTTTTTTTATGTTTTTTTTTATATATTTTTTTTATATTTTTTTATTGCAAATGCTGAATAATTCGAAAAAAAATGTTGAAATGGTTAAGATGTGTCGAAATTATTGAAAAAGTCGAAATATTGTTGTAAATTTCGAAAAATGTTGTCCAATAAAGCATTCTTTCCCATATAAATCATATGGAAACTAAGAAGCCCGATGAGCCACTAGTAAATATTGATATTATGAGCTCTTGTAGCACCAGCATTTTTCCTTCATGTACCTAGAACTATTAAACCTGTTTGAAAAAAAATTTTTATCACCCTAATGTAGAATTTCTTTGAAGTGTTTAAATTATTAAAATATGAAAATGGGATACAAACTAAGGTGTGACACCGACACCGGCAAAGAAAAAATAGTGCCTGCACATAAATTATTTTTAGTAATATAATGCAAGTAATCTTCATCATTGCCAACTTATAAAAGTCTGATGACTATTAACATCACTGGTAAAACGTTCCTGTTAAAAAACTGCCTTTGCTCACCATAGAGCTAAGAAAGTTCGATCGCATATGCTATAATGACCATAATATCCAGATATCAAAATCGTCAAAAAATTTGTTTTACGCAGTTAGAAAAGTAGAGATTTGCCCCGAGACTTGAATTACCATAGATACATGGCATTATTTTTAACTTCTTGAATGTATCTTCTCAACGAGTAGCAGTACTTGGTGTCGAGCTTCGGGCATGTACCGGCAACTCTACCAAACTAAAACTTAAAAAATATTCCTGTTCTACTCAAAGTAGTTTCCTCGAAACATACTCTTCCGAGATTTTTTGTTAAATGTTTGTTTTTTTTTTTAAATTTTAAAACAGCTAAAACTTTGCAACGTTGCATTTAACTTTGGTACTGCCATTATGCAGCAAAATCTGAAAGCTATTTTTTTTTTCTTTTTTAAGAACATAAATATCCATTTTGAAGAATTTACAGTAAAAATTTTGTATGCCATGTTTTTGCAAAAAGGAAAAGAAAACAAAAAATTCACAACTTCTTTGCAATTTTGTTGTTACTTTCTTTTATGTTGGTTTTTCTGAGATCTATTTTTTTGTTCGCTCTTTGCTTCTGTTTGTTTTACGGCATTTTAATTTTTCAACATCCGCCGCATTCACTGTGTAGCATCATTAAAATTATATTTTTAGTAATGCAGCCGATTTTACTGCTGTTGCCGCATATTATTCTGCTGTTTCTTTCTCAACAGACAACACTTTAGATTTCTGCATTTCTATTTGTTATGCCGATCTCAGCGCCTGCATCTGCATCTGCTGTTTTTATTTGCAAAATGAGGCTGTAAAATTTGGTTTCCTTTTTCTTTGTTATTTTAAATTTACTTTGGTTTTTGTTTAGCTCTTTCTATACTGCACGCTTTAAATTTTTCAATTTGTATTAGTTTTTACTTTAAATTTGTATAATTTGCATTACTTAGTAATCTTACAAATAAATCCACAAAACGAAACATGCGTTACCAGCTGGCAGCTATTTTTTTTCTTAACAAATTATTTAATTGTTTATCTCTCTCTACACATATTAAACCATTGCTGCCAGACTGAGTTTTTTTATAATTTTCAATTTGTACAAAAGCTCTTCTAATATGCACTACAGTCACCCTGTTTTAATTATGCAGCACTTAATTATATTTTTCAATTTCCTGAAGTCTGAAGATGATTTCGAAACAATTTTCATATATGCTCAGCTAGCTTTAACTTAAGCTAACAAAAACCTTTGTTCTTTTGTAAATTCGTATAACACGAAATTTTTCTTTTCAGCACTAAATTAGCACTTATTAAGCACTAAATATTGACATACGTTGGTTACATTGTATTTTGCTTAACTGAGTTAAAGGGTCTAGAAGAAATATCAAGAGAAAGAAATAAGTATAGATAAAAATAAATAGATATAATATTAGGGTGTCCGTTGGTAAAATTTATCTGCAGCACAATATGATCCCATAGGTAATGACGTAAAATTGATGGGAAAATTTCGTTTTTCCTTGTCGTGTCTAAGGATGCCGAAAATCGTAAAAGCCGAAAAATGGTCTTGTACACCTCAAGCAATGCTTAGGATGAGGTATACATAATGTTTTCTTAATTTATTTCAATCATTTCGGAGTAACATTATTGTTGATCTTATTAATAGAATTAGAGGCATGACGCCTTAAAATAATCTGATGACGGTGTTTCAATTGAAGAATTTGATGGTATGCGACGCTTTCACAGAACAACTGTAGATTTTATGGAATATCAGTTGATATTGAATTTTATTTGAAAAAACGCACGCATTACGAAATTATCAAGAAGCTCATCAGTTTTTTGGCCAAATTACGAAAAATTAAAATTTTGCAGCTCTTTTATTTTTTTGAGAGGATATACTCGAATATGAATAAATATTCGAAAATCGAGTTTTCTTGAAGTATTCTAGAACATGTCATTTATTATTAGATTAGTTCCATATCCTTCAACACTATTAACCTTTTAACCCAATTTTTCTTTAAATTTTCATTCAAATCACTTTTTTTAATCGAGTTAAAGATGGAAATGGTGTAAAAACGGAATAAATTTTTTTCTATACCGTGTTATATCAAAACCGTGTAAAAACAGACTTGGGAGTATTTATTGGAATTGCAAATTGGTGTATTTATTGGAATTAATAAAAATTAAAATTTACACTAAATACTTAAATTAATACAAGTAGAGTAAAAATGTTGCTTGCCGCGACGGTAAAATTAAATTTAAGTCCACCGTCAGCGGTTTTTACGGCGTTCACCGCAATTCTGTTCCATTTCATTCAGTCAAGTGTGCTGTAATTTTGACAGCGACTAACCGCTGGCGGTATTTCCGTAAGTTTGAAAACATTTATCACTGGCAACTCAGTTTATTTCAAGTTCATCATACACAATGAAACCTCTATTGAATTGGCAAAATTAATTTGTTTATTTTTTACCGTAGTAAACCCAAAACATCATAGCCAAAGACTTACAGCGAAAATTAAACAAAAATGAAAAAAAAAAAACCTTAGTAACGATCACTGACCAAACATTCGAGGTCAATTTATCATTTCCGCTCTTAAACATAAAGACGAAAAACAAAAAATAAATAAAAACTGTATATGTTGAACCAACATTAAGTCATAAAAAAGTTGCAACTAATTAGTAACTGTAATGCTTTTTGATTTTTTGTGTTTTTTTTACTCAGGTCGAAGTTGCGCTTAAATTAAAATTAAATATAATTTTGGATCACAGAAATGCTTGAAAATATTTTTTTTTTCACCAAGTGATGATGTCCAACAAAAATTTTTGGATGAAATCAAGCAATATGCAATAATGCACATATTTTTAGTTTAAAATTATTAAATTTACGGTCTCCGAATGATATGGGCGAATTGGAGACTTTGGTGAGGCCAAAACTAAAACTCTTTGTAATTTTATTTATGCATTAATGAACCTGAGAGAAATTATATGCCATAACATCTGTAATTGATTTGACAAATTGATTGGTTGTAACTAACTTTTGAAGTTTAACAAAATCAGTACGTGACATTATTTCATTTACCTTTTTATAGCAATTTACGTTAAAATCAGCGTGGGTTTTCAATTTCTTAAACAATTTTTTTTTTCTTGTAGTGCTTGACAGGCAATCAAACCATCCATCAAAAGTAAGAAATCATACATCATTAAATTGCTATTAAAAGCTTTTTACGCTGCAAAATATTTGCTAGAATATTTAAATTGCTTAACATTTTTAAGACATGTTGTGGGGAGTATTGAATGCAATTTAAGTTCTATTCAATATGTACCTCAACCTACTCACTTAAGAATTTGATTTTCAACTGAAATTCCATGTAATTTACTTCGTTTATTAGTCACTATTTTTGAAACATTGAAAAAATATTGATTTTTAATATTATGTTGTATTCAAATTATAACTCAAATTATGGAGTTGTGTGCATTGGAAATGCCTTTAGTTACGGCATTAAATTTCTATTGGGAATAATGTATTTTTTTCTGAAAAATTTGGTGAAATCAACTTCGGCCGGACTTTAAATCAGTATATTTTTCATTACTATCAGCAAAGGATACTCAAAAAACAGAAATTCAAATAGGATAAACTAAGTATTTTGAGTTAACTGGCTCCAAGAGCTTTGAGTTGGGATCATTGCTAACCGATTTTTGAATAGGGGATATCGAAAACAAAATCGCTATTACGGAGCTAAGTCAATTTGCTTTAAGCGTCAAATCAATTTGTCATTGTCGCCAAGTAATGCTGTTCGTAACTAAAATTCGTTCGAGATTAAACACCGTGTACTTAGATCCTAAAATGCGGATTAACATTCACGATTTTGTGCATGAAACTTGTGGCGCTTTTTTTGATCCGCTCTCTATTTGGGACAATCCGTTGATGGTCTCTCGTTTCGCAAGCATAACCAACATTCATTTTTTAGTAATTTTGTCCCTAATAGAGTGGAATTTATTTTTTCGACGGTTTTATTCTTACAAATAAGGGAGAGTCAAAAGACTAGATTTTGCAAATCAATGAAGTAATACTCACAACTCTAGCCACAGCTTCTTTTTACAAAGCGATGGCCGCTTTGTAGACACATTACCTACATCTCTGTATACAATGTAGTTACACAATAAAGTCATATTGTCTACATCATCGCTTGAAACGTGCCGAGTTGCCCACATCTCTATAAACAAAGTTAGCATATAGCAGACAGACTGCGTACGGTTTTACATAAAGAGTGTGCGAAATGTTAAGCAAACAGAAAGTTCTGTTACAAAAATTTTCTCAAAAAAAAAAAAAAAACCAAATGGAATTTTTATAATTTTGACAAGAACGATAAAAATTTATATTTATGTTATACAGTGGCTCACAGCTTATTTCATGCAGTGCCAGTTTTTAAGTTTGTACAGTTGTAATTTCCAAACTAAGTAGAATATTGAAAAAACTAAAAGCCATATTTTGTAATATTCTTCTAAGTTAAATTTTTACCCTTTATTTTTTTGTTAATAATTTTTTTGTTAATAATTTTTTTGTGTAACTTATGAACTTAAATGTAAGAATAGTGCGTAATTTTAAGTCACAGCTTATTTCATGCAGACGCTTCATTTCGCTTTCGTGCCAACATATTGCGCCGAGTAACGGTAATTTTTCTTTGTATGTACTTTTTGTGATGTACGCAATCAGTTCAAGGAAAATTTTAGTGTGATCTTGCATATGTCAGGGTGTAGTCGATCATTCAGCGAAAATGGGTCGCCGTACTACAATTGAGCAAAGAGAAGTGGTCATACACAATTTAAAAAACGGTGAATCGCAACGAAAAATTGCTAATATAGTGAACTTGAGTCCAGCGACTGTACAAAGTATCACTGAACGTTACGTGCATGAAAACCGGGTGCAGAATAAAGGTAGAAACGCGCCCAATAAAATTTTCAATGCGGCTGACGAACGATATATTGTTCGAAAAATAAAGGATAACCCGAAGTTATCGGCTCCGAAGTTGGTCACTGAACTAGAACAAGGACTGGGCAAAACCTGTAGTGCAGAAACTGTCCACCGAGTGCTCCGAAACCACGACTTTAATGGTCGAGTCGCTAGGAAAAAACCATTTATCAACAAAAAAACCAGCTATGTCGAGTTGCCTTCGCTAAAGAGCACGCACAAAAGAATTCGGACTTCTGGAATTCTGTTATATTTGCGGACGAGTCGAAGTTTAACATTTACGGCTCTGACGGCATGACCTACGTGTGGCGGAAAGCGAACACAGAGCTGAACAAAGAAAACTTGACGCCTACTGTGAAGCATGGTGGAGGGAGCGTTATGGTGTGGGCCTGTATGTCTGCAGCAGGAGTAGGAAATTTGGAGTTCATTGAGGGAAACATGGACAAAACGATGTACCTAAACATTTCAAAAAAAAAATTTGCTCCAAAGTGCAGAAAAACTCGGAATACGCCAAGATTTCCGATTCTATCAGGATAATGATTCTAAGCACAAATCGGCAATCGTGCAGTCTTGGCTGATATGGAACTGTCCGCATTTGATGACGCCACCCGCTCAAAGTCCGGACATGAATGTTATTGAGAATTTGTGGGCAATTTTGGAAATAAACATCCGGGAACATCAAATTTCCAACAAAGATGGGCTGAAAAGGGCACTTTTGGAAGAATGGAACAAAATAACACAAGAGACAACCCAAAAGCTTGTGGAATCCATGCCAAGTCGTCTTAATTCTCTGCTAAAAGCGAAGGGGTACCACACCAAGTACTAGATGGTAATTTAATTCAATATTAGTACGCATAAATTTAATATATTGAAGGTGCATGAAATAAGCTGTGACATAGAATTAAGCACTTTTCTTATATTTTAGTTCATAAGTTACACAAAAAAATGTTTAAAAAAAAATAAAGGATAAAAATTTGACTTAAGATAACATTACAAAATATGGCGTTCAGTTTTTTTCAATATTCTACTTAGTTTGGAAATTACAGCGGTACAAACTTAAAAACTGGCACTGCATGAAATAAGCTGTGAGCCACTGTATATCTGGAGCATATAACTCTTTTAAATTTACTTACAATTTTTATTTATAAAATGATTTAAATAACACAACTTGGTTCAACTGAGATTTGAACCTGGTTCGTTTCAAGAATAGTTTGCAGCTAGCTCGGCTACAGCTCAGAACAGTTAAAATGTATCCGGGAAATGGATGAAAATGAAAATAAATCGAATCGATGAAATTCACATAGAAATAAGTTACTTTTCATCGATGAATTTTTGGAGAATGTGCTGTGCTCTGAACTTAAAAAAAAATAATTTTTCTCTTAATAATTACGGAAAGTAATTTTTATCACATGAGAAACAAATAATAGTTTTTCGTTGGTAATGTTTTTTTGATAATCTTAGCCGATCCATTTGAGAATTTCGGAACCCTATGTTTCTGCAAGTAAGAAATTAAATTTTATTACACTTTTTTGGCTTTTTGTTGACTTACTCAAAATATGCTTTAAATAAAAAAAAAAATTATTTATTTGGTGCAAAATTGTATAGGAGATAAAAACATTTCGATTTTTGACAGTACGATAAAATTTGTTTGATTTATGTTCGACACCATATCAGTGCATCAAAAATTCCATAGCTAATAATTTTTGCGCAGTTGAATCTTACGCTTCGGTGATTTTTTTAACCGAAAAGCGATAGATTGTTTTCTTTAAATTTTTTGACAGATTTTTTGTTTTGAAAAAGTATACATTTTTTTTGTGGCATCAAAAATATTAAAATCACTCACTCCCTTCCCTTTATATACCGTGATTAGTTATACTGTGTTTTAAACTGTTAGTGGTTTTAAATTATTTTCTTTGCTGTCTGCAGTGAAATAACATAAAAAAATTTATGACTGTTGTAGTAGTCTGGTTTTCGGACGATTTAATTTTTTTGTCTTATGTATATCGGATTAACAAGAACATTTGACTATTGAACGAAAAAATCAAAAAAGAAAAACATTCGAAATCAGACAAATAAATAAAATGTAATCATCGAAATTTCGGATTATAAACTGCTTTGTTTAACTGTAGCTAGTAGTAGTCTGATAGTCGAACGATTTAGTTTTGTATTTATTCATCCGATAGTCGGATGATTAATTTATTTTCATTCAAAAAGGAAAAACATGCACTAAACTAATCATCCGACTATCTAACCACTCACTACTTTTAGTAGTTGCTAGTAGTTCGGTTGTCGAACTATTAAATTTTTTATTCGTCCAATAGTCAGGTATCTATTTACCTTAATTTTATTATAAAAAAAAAGAAAACCAACGATCATCGGTCGAATAAATAAAAAGAGGGCGTTATTTGCCATGTATCATTTGAAATATTTTAAGGCTAAAAAAAAATAAGGCCCAATTTAGACGACTTTTGCCGAGCATATAAGCAATAATGTGCGAGAAAAAGCTAGCACGTCTGCAATTCTTCGCATTATTTTGCCTCTGAGCTCGGCAGAAGTCGACAAACTTATTGTTAGTAGAAATTATTGCTTCGTCTGAAGTTGGACTAATTATTGCAAGTCTTAGGTTGTTTTAACTTCCCCGGTATCATATTTTACGCAATATTCATAAAAAAAAACTTTCTGAATTCAAAAATGTCTAAAAATAAAATTGGTTTAATTTTAAAATGTATAACATTTAATATAAAATAATAATGCCCAGGTAAATGTTTAAAAATAAATAAAGCAAAGAAAACAAAACTTTAAAATACACCAAAATGCAAAAAGTTTAACATTTTAAAGTTTTAAATTTTTAAATAAAAAATGCAACGTTGCCGAGTTAAATTCTCTTCATAAAACAAAAATGTAGAAGCAGCAGCAGCAGCGAACATGCGCGCTGTTGCCAAGTTTCGCACATCAATTATTAATAAAGCAGCAACAACAACAACAACAATAACCTATGCAATGCTGTCAGTCGTGCCATGTTGTTATTGTTGCTGCTGCTGCTGCTATTTCTTTTGTTGTCGTTGTGTTTGCTGAAATAATTCGAAACGAACGCAACGAAGCGGAGTGAAAAGCAGCAGCAGCAGGCTCTCAGGCAGCAACGTTGTCGTCGGGGTCGCAGTCATTTGCTTGGTTTTGTTGCTGCTGCTGCTGTTAAAAACATAAAAGGGATGGTTGGTTGAATAGATGGATGGATGGTTCGAAGAGCAGCTTTTGGATGTTGTGCGGCAGACGAGAAGGTAGAGTTGGGTTAGAAAGTAATTGCGACAACAAAGTTGCTGACTGCAGCATTAGCAGCGGCAGCGAAATAATACAAAAAAAGCAACAAAAAATATATATAAATTACAGAATTAAATAAATAATCATAACGACAAGCTCGAAGTCGAACGTCGCCGTCGACGACGATGACGGTCGACATTATTAAAATAAATAAATGGGAGAAAAAAAAAAAATTCAATAAAAAAAAGATTCTTGTTTTATTTTTTTATTGTTAGTTTATTCTGTTTTTTTTTTTTTTTTTTTATTTTAGAACTTTGATTACTTGGTATTGATGTTATTTTTCTGCTAATGGGTTTTTTTTTATTGTTAGATTTTGTAGCTTTTCGTTGCTTTTTGTTGCTTTTTGTTGAATTTGGTTGCTTTTTGTTAAATCTGATCTGGTTGCTTTTTTGTTAAATTTCGTTTTTTTATTGATTTTTGTTGAATTTTCATTGATTTTTGTTGAATTTTCAGTTGGTTTTTGTTTAATCTGATTTTATTTGTTAATTTCGTTGCTTTTTTTTGTTGAATTTGGTTGAACTGGAATCCTTTTGGTTGAATTCGTTGTTTTTTGTTGAATTTTTAGACTATGAATTTGTTCAATTCTTGTCAAATTTCGTGTTTTTCTGTAGAATATCCGTTTTTTTTTGTTGAATTTGGTTGTTTTTTGGTGAATTTCGTTGCTTTTTTTTTGCTGAATCTGATTGGTTTTTGTTGAATCTGGTTGCTTTTCGTTAAATTTCATTGCATTTTTTTATTGATTTTTCCAGTTTTTGGTTGATTATGGTTGAATCTGATTGCTTTTTGCTAAATTTTGTTCAATTTGGTTGCTCTTTTCTAAATTTGGTTGCTCTTTTCTAAATTTGGTTGCTTTTCCTTGAAATTGTTGGTTTTTTTTTAATTTAAATTTTGTTGCTTTTTTTATTGAGTTTGGCTACATATTGATAAATTTCCTTGCTTTTTATTTGCTATTGTTGCACTCTGTTAAATCCTTTTGGTTGAATTTGTTTTTTTTTTTTTCAATGATCAATGAATTTCTTGACTGTCTGATGAATTTGCTTAGTTTTTGTTAAATTTCGTGTTTTTTTTTTGTTGAATTATGTATCTTCTTGCTACATTTGATTACTTTTTGTTGAATTTCAATGCTGTTTCATTTTCTTGAATTTGTTCGCTTTGCAATGAATTTGATTGCTTTTAGTTTTGGTTGACTTTTGGCGAATAGTCTTGCATATTTATGTTTCTTTTTAATTTCAATTAAGTTTTACTTTACTTTGCTTTCATTGTTCATACAAATTTAATTTTAGTTAAAAAATCTCCCCGAAGTGGAATGAATTTCATGTAGAAACAAGAAAATAACCTTAATGTTTGATATGAATAAGCTATTTCATCAGTTGTTTCTGGACAAAATTTAAAAAAGTAAATGAGAAAAATTTTTTTTTTCACTTTTGGTCCAAAATTTATCAAAATTAATTTTTTTCTCAAAAGTAATACAAGCACTTTTAGTTAGAGTGACTAATTATTGAAGCAAAATATTGTAATTACTTGCATATAAAATACTGAAAATTTTTGGACCAAAAATCAATTTTTTTTTTATTGGAAATTCATGTAGTGGCATTGACAATTTGAAATTATAGTGTATTAAGGTGAATGCAGTGAAAATATTACAGAACTTGAGCTGCTACACAAGAAAGACCAAAGCTCTACTCGCGGCGAGACCACAGTTTTTTCCTTGTATGTAGGCTTAAAAAATAACTGTAATTTTTTTTTCGATAGATAAGGAAAATTAAAAAATATATAACAAATTATAAAAAAATCAAATTTTCTTATTTTTTTTGGCCAAATTTCGAAAAATGAATATTTTGCAGCTCTGGTAGCAACCCTATGACTATTTTTATTTTATTTTTTTAAATGATATACTCGAATATGAATAAATTTTCGAAAATCGAGTGTTCTTGAAGTATTCTAGAGCATGCTATTTATTTGAACATTATAGATACATTAAGTGGCGAACACATGTGGATACATTCTGATTACATTTGACTTTGGGTAGAACCCATAAAAATACAGCAATCGCAATCGCAACCAGAGTTTTTTAGTTAAACTCTGTGGCGGAGGGAATTGATAATACATTTAAGGTTTATTTCACAATAAAAAATGTAGTACATCTTCACTCGACATGCAGCATTTCGTAAACCTTTCAGAAATCGTTCACATGAAATCTCATTAAGGGAGAGGAGGGGTCCGAATTTTCAAAAAAATGTCTCACGTAATTTATGAGCGTCCTCTAATAGTGCGTTTTAAGTTTTTCACAAATACATCAGGTTTTGATTTTGAAGAATTTTGTAATTTCAAAGGATATAGAAAATTTAACAAAATTATTAAAAAACTTGAACTCATTCTAAATTCTCAAAATGAGTACTATAAAGATTTCAAAACTTTTCTTTAAAAATTTTATTTGTATTTTATTACTTGAATATACTTAAAGATCAGTGACAAAACTTTTTTTTTTTGAAAAAAAAAAAATATTTTAAGTATTAAAGATTTTTTAACTTACGACTTTAAGCTTTATTGGTTCTGAACTTGATATTTCGAGGATATATAAGATTAAAAAAATTATTTACTACGTAGATGCTTTAACTCATCCGAGATTGGGAGAGATTCTTGAAATAATAAAAAATATGTCAAAAACTGTTTTGCTGAATATTCTGTAAAATCTCTGAACAATATTTTTTTGAAAAAAATATATTTTGAGGCACCATATGTTCAAATTTCATCTTATCTACAGAATAATTAATGTCTTTGGTTTTGAATTTAAATAAAGAATTCTTTATGGAGAGAAAATTAAAGAGATTTATTATTCCAACCAATTTAACATACATCCATATGTTGCAAGAAGGATGAAACTTGAGTTTGTGGTGGTGTATGATTTAGTCATCAACTAAAATAATGTATTCGCATTAGATACTTAGAATTTTCTACGTTATTTTTATAATTAAAATTTGGCAATTTTGTTTTCTCTCTGTGTAACGTTTCAGTTATCACGATTATAACATACGTTTAATTATTTTTTCTTTTAATTTCTTAACTTTAAACCTAATCTAAATTAAGTATTTGCTTAAGTTTAGCTCTTATCGTGAATTTTTTTTCACCAGTTTGCTTTTAAAGCGCATTATCAAAGTTTAAGAGTCATTGGGCGAGGGCTTAAAAGTCAACAACAGCAGCAAATACAACCAAATATTCTTATCAAACGTTTTTTTCTGTTTCAAGATTGTTATTGTTTTTATTGCAATTCCTTAGAAATTCATTGACTATGGCTAGAAAAACATTCCCTTGCATTTGTAATCAAATTTTTAATACAAACAGAACTATAAATGAAGATAAAAATATAACAATTTCATTCACAAATAGTCAACTGATGAAGAAAAACAAATTCTTGGCTTTGAATCACGTTATTTAATTGGAAATGATTTAACTTCTGCGTAAAAAATGATAACGTTATCGGACTGATACTCAAAAACATTTTATAACATAATTGATTGGAACATGTGGTTTCTGAGGTATCGTTTCTGAGGTATCAAATATATATTTCTTCAGTTTTCAAAAACTGGTTCCATTTTAAATAAACATAGCATTAAATATAAATTAAAAATTATTAAAAAAGTCATTACGGGAACGCTGATCTACGCCCAAAACAATTATTTGAAATATTTTGTAGAAATTTGTTTTGTCCAATACAATTAACCGATGAGTTGAAAATTTTAATTTTATTTATGAAACCAAATTTAGTGAATGCAATATAAAATCATCAAAATATATATATAACAGCTTCCCAGTAGACTAACTGGGCGGTAAACATCATATTATACCGATGTTGTAATCATTTTGAGGTAGTTTTCAATAAGTTAATTGGTAGGTTTATTTTAGTTCATTAGTTAAGAATCACTTCAGGAACGCACTTTAACACTTAGTTAATATATCAATTTATAAAAAATAGGTCATCAGCTTTTGCATTCCAAAAACCCTAGCAAAGTGACCTCATTCCCTCATTTCGTTAACGTTCCGTCATTTTGGGAATGCCATGAAATTTTTAATAATAAAAGATGTGATATTTTTACTTAAGAAAAATGCGAATGACCTCATTTGGGGATATTAGTTAGTCTATTTTCATTTAAAGTTAAACGATTAAAAAATAATTTTGCGGAGACTGTGTACTGATTTTTCTGATTAAAAAATATGCGCTTTGTTTCTGATATATTACTTTTGAATTTCTTTTGAAACATAAATTTTAAATGTTTTTTTTTTCGTTTCAGGTAAATATATAATAACATAAACCGATTTTCAACCAATATAAGACTAGAAGAAATTAGTGCAAAGCTTATAAGAATGTAGTTACACTGGATTTTCAAGTGCCAAAGTATCACCAGTGGCGTACCGTGCAAATTGGGCGCCCGGGGCGAAGAGGTAATTTGCCGCCCCCTATTATCACACAATTTTTTTTTGTGTTTTTAAATTGTAAAAAAATTTTGTGATTAAAAAACAAAAAAAAAAAGGTCCTTATTTTTGGTCTTCCAAGACACTAAGCTTAATAGGGCGTGTTGATTTCTTAAAAAGTCAAATTTTCAAAACGTGTAGTTTTAAAAAACTGTAGTAGGCTTTGGTAATTGCTAAAAAATTTTGATTTTTTTGACTTAATTTAGTTTTGCTTGGTAAATCGTCGAAAGATCTTTAAAAGAAAATCGAAAAATTTTAAAATTGATGCAACAAATTTATGACCGTAGTACTGCCGTAATAAGCGAAAAAGGCGTATCTCGAAAAAAGAAATATCCGAGTTTTTTATGACATCGGATAGCTGAAGAAATTACGCGTCTAATGAAATACTCCAAATGGAGGAATCTTAGTTCAAACATATAACAAATCTCCTAGGAGAATTTTCTCTATCTCAATTTTACAGGTATTTCAAGAAATTGAGTTAAACAAAACATCAATTATCTTGAATCGAAATTTTTGGAGATACGCCATTTCCGCGTAGTACGACGGAGTAGGCTTTGAAAATTGCCAATATACTTTGGTTTTTTTGATTTAATTTAGTTTTGCTTTGTTAATAGTCGGTTGAGCATTATAATATTAGTATATAGTAAAATATAAAACATAAAAACAAGTTCAGCTAACAAGAAATAAAAATAAACACAAATAAAAACAAATAAAAACAAGAGCCGTGATAGTTCCCAAAATTTTTATAAGTGTTATATAAAAAGTGTTCATTAGTGTACTATGACATAAAATGACTTCAAAAAAGAGAACAAGACTAAATACATTCACGCATATGGTGGAACTTACTGGGAACTGGCAGGGAGTTATTGCCCTCTGAGCTCCCAACTGTGAGAGGTACTTTAAGATATGGACTCCTCTTAAGAGAACAAAGTGATGATAATAGAAATTATCCAGCATTAACTCTTGTAAATGACGTTTATTTTAAAGTGCTTGATCAGTGGAACCACGTAATTAATTTATTTACTGCCCCCATTATAAATTCACGCATCACAATCGTTAAAAAAATACAACTTAACTGGGAACAAGCCAAAAATATATCTATAGGTAGAAGCAAAATTGATGTCAAAGAGGCTTTTATTTCTAAACATTATGCTAGTAGCATAATGAGATGTATTTTACATACATCTCTTAAATTATTTTCCATTGACTAAAAAAAAAGGTACTTAACATTTACAAAATTTCGTATTGATGCTGAAAACAAAATTTTAATTTCGAGGATTATTTTTCCGCCCACCAAATGGTTGCGGCCGCTTCCTCGCCCCCTGGGTATACCTTAGTATCTTTGAATTTTGCTACAAGGGCGCCAGGTCATATGCAATGAAATCTTGTTATTTTTTGACCCAATTACCAAGAGTTCTGCACCGATTTTTAAAATTATAGCTAGAGTAGTTCTGTGCTATTATGCTCATAGAATGAGTATGCTGGCTCTTAACAGATGTCGTTGCTGCAACGAGGAAGGGAGAGGACATCTATTATATCACTGCCCTACCTTTTGTAGACGTATGTTGCAAAAATTTTGAACAGATGTTATTCAACAACCTTGAAGAATTATCTGGTGCAACAACATCAAAAACCATCACGCTCAAATTAGATGTGAAATAACTCTCAATAATAAGCTTCCAAATATCTACGTGACTGAAGGTCCGAGATGCTGTGGTTTCACTATGGACCTATCTTGGTCTATGTGTGGCTACCAAGCTGCCACTCTAATATAATTTTCTGTAGTTCTCTTGATGTGATATGATATGAGCTAGCTTTTCTAAATGTCGGCAACACTTGAACTGACTTGAACAAAATAGGCATAATTTGAAAGTTTCTTTAATAAGTTATAAAATTATCATATATATTCGTATTTTTAAAATGGGTCTGCTATCCTTTAAGTTATAGAGAAAATTTACAACGACAGTTTTTTTAAAATAAAATGGTCAACATTTAACAAAATACGTTATAATCTTCGATTCTTTGCTTATTTTACAATAATTATTTTCCATATGATACACTATACTTTGATACTGTCAACATCAGTTTAAGGGTACGCATTTTTTAAAAAATCTATATCCGCAGTTTCCGATGTTTATGTCTCTGCTGTTACCAATGTATTAAAATTGGTTGTAAGCACCCCAATATAAATAACTGAGACAATTTAAATTTATTTATACTTTCGACAATATTTTGGGCAGTAAAACGATGACTATATGGTAAAATGGACTACGTTATCTAATTCCTCTCTCAAAATTATATATAAAAAATGTTTTTGAAATTTTTGCTCAGAAAATCGTTATTTTAGAATTTTTAAAGAAAAGCGACACTAACGATCTCTGAATAGTTATCAAATATTTGACGCTTTTACAGCGTACTTTCTAATAAGGCTTTTTAGCCCCTAGGCGGTATCTAATACGCAAGCCTTGAATGACTTATCAAACTTTTTCGAATATTAATTTCATTTAGCATTAACTTAGGTGGTAAAACCGCCTATTTAGCTATCGTATATTATCGAAAAAATCACATTTTACGAATATTTATTAAAAGCACTTTTTTTTATAAATTAACATATGGTTAAGTATCCACAAAAAACCAGTTCAATGACAAAGTCATGTCATAAATATTAAAAAAAAAAAAACTTGAAATCTCATATCGAATTCTAAGAAAAATCACATTCAAACTGTGTATTCTATTCATTTAAAGTCTTCTCTGACTCAATAGTTGCCTCAAATAAAAGCAAAAATTTACATAACTATAAAAAATTATTACTAAAAATTGGTGCTAATTTAAATAAACTTATATCCCCCATACGTGTGGAAAATAATCTTGATAGTGAGACAGCTTTATACGTTAAGTAATTTACATAATACTCGAGAGCTGTATGAAAAAAACGTATAAGTGGCTGCTATACGTTAGAATGAGTTTAACGAAATACTTAAATTTTTAGTTTTGATTTTTATAACTTTCTTTATATTGAATTTTGGTGGCATTTTATTGAAATTAATTAAAAACTCAATATTTTATAAATATTTTTATTAATTAGTAGGCATATAATTAACGCTCAGCTGGAAAGCTTTAGCATTTTCTTACATTCTTTTATGAAGATACGCTTTCTGTTAGTGTAACGCATTAAAATGACTTTTTTCTTTTAAGTAATTTTTTTAATAATTTCTGATCAAGAACAGACAAACAGTTGTTGTTTATAAAAATTAAAAAGGAGCACAAAGTATATGTAGCTTTGTAAAGGAGGGGTCAATCTATCATTCCTCTTGAATTGCTTCAAGATTGATCCAGGGATCATTCTCTTCCCTACTTAAAACTAGTTTATAGTGTTATTAAATATTACATCAAGAAAAAGTATTGATTCATATAAGACTTATAGGTCTAACTGGTCATTACCTATTAAACAAACTATTTTAAATAAATATATAAGCCGCATGCACTGGAACAGACTAAATAATTGAACTTATTAAATTGCTCCAATTTGTCATCACTCTTTGAAGCAATAGTCAATAAAAATTAGATAGGAATCATAAACAATAAGTAAATGAAGGAATAAAAAACTTAGTCAACTGGACCATGTAGCATGGAAGTTCCGATAAGACTCCACTGAGATAACAGTATGGTTCAATAAACTTAACTTTCTCTATTTCTATCCTTTCCTTAGAGCCCAATATATCTCTAGTTAATTAAGCAGTGAAAACGTATTTTCCTTTTAGGCTCGTGGAACCGCCCACAAAAAACAAATATCTTTACTCCGGAATCATTCTATCTTCATATCAAATTTCATCAAATTCAGTGTAACGGCTCACTAAAATATTACTGCGTTTTTAATATCCTTTCTTAGGATTCAATCTTTCTCCAAACCATATTTTAATTCATGTTATAGAAGTTGAAATCTGGTGGGAAGATACTTGAGGTCAATGAGCTTTGGAGAAAAAAAAAAAAATGGTCTCCTGGACAAAAAACATCGATACATCATATCTTAAGATCTGACTCTAAATACCGGTGACATGACGAAAAAGTTAATAAGAGAACCCCTACGTTCGGCAAAAAATTAAAAAAATTTTTTAAAATAGTTCTAATGGAATATTCGAAATATTTTCGTTGGAAAGGTTTACTGATTTTGTGACACTAACATGGTACATTAAGATGGTAAGAACTGAGATCTGGTGGGTAAGTTCTAGAACGGGGCCTTTGATGTCAATGACCCTTAAAGCAAAAAATTTGTCTACTTGAGACAAAATCATTGATGTATCATACTTTAAGATTGAACTGTAAATGCCGATGCTATGAAGAAAAATGTGGATGCGCGACCTCTATTTTCGGTAAAAAAAAAAATGAAATTTTTTTTCGAAAATCCCTTGCAAAAATGCTTCAGATTTGATGGTTTACGATGGACTTTTTTTTTTTGTCTGTAAGGTGGTACGGTCTAATGTACATATGGGTCATAAAATTTTTTATTTGACTCAAACATATTGTATTTGGATCATTTTATGTTTGACTTAATCAAATATTTAATTTCTCTGTATCATATATAATTTGTTATGTTAAAACAAATCGTATTCTCAGTGTAGACCTCATATTAATTTATTGCTTAAGCAAAATAACACCTCTTTTGCCTTTTGTTTCTTTGTTTTTTACCTTTTTCGCACGTCAATTATAATTATATGACTTAATATTCGCTTTTTTATTTAGTTTTTTAGCCCATTTATTACTCTTATTTAATTTTTTGCCTTTAGTGCGCTTAATGTGCACTATGTTAGTATTTTTGTCATATGTCATCATTAAAGGCCGCTGTCACTGTTACTTGCGGCTGTCTTTCTCTCTCTCTCTCTCTGTCCATCTCTTTAGCTAATGTCAAGAAACACAAAATTGCCATTAAAATGTCAAGCGTCAATTTTAGTTTATTTTTTGTCTTTACTTGGCGTTATTTTTTGATTATGTAGGTAGTTTTTTATTTTTCCTTTTACGAGACTTAATCCAGAGTTCAACTACGTTGACATGTGACTTAAATGTAGCGGTATGTTTAAAAATAAATAGATCCATTACAGAGAAAAGAGCAATAAAAGAGAACATGCATGAAAAACTCATTTGTTATAATTAACCTTGAGTAAATTCGATAATCAATTCAAACCACCTGAAATTATTCACATAATTTCCTGTGCTGTATGTGGCAAATGAAGAAATGAAAGAAGGAAACTTAGTATTCATACACAAAAGGGATTGAAAAAAATAGGCGATAAGTCATTATGTAGGTAGGATTTATCGGATCTAGAAGTATAAAAAATTGCTTTGTTCCTTCAATTTGTTTGTGCTGCTTAGCAACAAATCAAAGACTTAGATGGTTACATTTAAAATTTGTCCGTTGTCACTCTTATCTCTGCTTTGTGTAAAATAATTTGAAAAAAGCTTTGTGAGACAGTTCTACCTTTAAAGTTAAAGTCCTCCGAAAGTTAGAAAGAAATTTACCTAAACCAAATATAAAAGTGGCCAAAGCAAAAGTGGTTAAAGCAAACTCTTATGCAAAAAATATATTAGATCCCTTTTAAAACGAATAGACCCTCGTTTTTAAGTGGTCTTACCTATTAAGTCAATTTTTGCATATATTTAGCAAATACTTCCAACTTTCGAAGAAAAAATTTCTCGAAAGTAAGTATACTTTGTCCAATGTTTTATATGCAACCTTGGCCAATAATGGCAAGCCAAATTCTGGTCAATCTTGCGCACCAAGCCCTAGTCTAATAATTGCTAGCCCAAAACTAACCAATGTTTACAATAATGAATAGCCACACTTAGGTTAGCCTAAGGACTGACTGACTGGGCCAATTATGTAAGCCAAGCATAGGCAATGCTGACCGTAGCCTGGTCTCTTTTTTAGCTTGGTCATATGCTTACATGCCCCACAGTTTGGTAAATTGGTGACTTACTTGTGCTTAGTCTTTCGTCATTGACCCAAGGGTACCAAGCAAACCAATATTCGGCTTAAAAGGCTGAGTTTGTCAACGTATGACCAAGCTGGGTTAAGTGAGCTCGAACGGACAGAATCTCATTTTTATATGTATATAAAAGCAAAATTTTTGATATCTCATTGATCTTTCGTGATATTCTATGCTAAGCTTTGTACATTGCTTAAAAGTTACATATTTATCATTAAAATCGAAGACCAAATTATATAGCAGTAAAATACGTGCAGTATTTTTTGTTTGTTACTTCCCAGGGTACCCACTATCTTTGGAATGTGAAATATTTATTCTATGCGCCGTTCGCAAGATGACTTCTTGTAATGCCCATACCAACTTCATTGTAAAGAATAAGAAACTGTCCTGGAATGATTCCGAAAGGAAATAATACTAAATAGCTCAGGTTCTACAAATTTCTTAAAGCAATATTTCTGTTCTACCCAGTATTTGAGAGATCTGCTGTTCATCATTTCAACAATTTCAATCAAAACATAAAAATCAGAGCACTGAATTTCATACTTTAATGGATAATATGAAAATGTGTACAATTTACGTGAAAGTCGTGTCAAACAAATGTTTGAAATAACTTGGCAACATTTCCTTTATCGTGCTGCTTATGACTCTATGTCTTTCCCCGACAAAGCTCCACTCTCTAGCATTTAATTGCCTTTGGTGGCTTTGGCCTCTTCATGTCATTTGCAGCAGCGGCACCATTCAAGCGCAAGCGGGTTACGACGACAACAACGACACGACGTAATGTAATTTTCTTGCAATTTTCAATATCCGGTCTGTGACAAAAACAGCAACAACGCCAGTATCTGGAGAGAATGACGACGATGACAACAACAGCAACAGCAGTTGTTGCCTTTATGTCTGTCGCCATTGCGCTTCCGTACGTTATCTGCCACAAAACACAAATGAAAAAGTGATTTTTCCAGCAGCCGACCCGACCCGGCCCGAACCTCCCTTATCTCCGTGTGCTCATTTGATGACATTCGCAATATACATCGTAGTCGAATTTTTCTTCATTTCATCTGGCTTTTTGTTTTTTGTTTTTTTACGTATTATGTACTTACGTATTTTGCATTACTCACTCTGTAGCTTCACTACTCACTCCACTTTCTACCGAGTACTTTTTTAATTCTTTTTTCGGGCTGTTTTTTTTTTTTTTTTTGGTGCTGCTGCTGACATTTTTTGGGCCATGCCACGTGCATTTGATTTTGTGACACAGTTTACGTACTTTTTTCTTCTAAATTTTCTCCCCGTAGGCGCTGTTGTGTTGTTGATTGGTTTAGGGCTACCAGATGCGATACTAAAGTAGCAAAAGAGCTACTTTTGCAAGGGCTTTGCTACCTTGTTTTTGGGTTTGCTACTTTTCATGTTTGCAGTGTAAAATGAAATATTTGAACTGAAGTGATGACCTTTTTTTTTTTTTTTTTTTTTTGCTCATCAAAGTTATTGAAATTATTGTTTTGATTTGTTAATTTGCTGGGGTTTTTTGTTAGGAAGTGATTACCTTTTTTTTTTTTTTTGCTCATCAAAGTTATTTGAAATTATTGTTTTAATTTGCTGGGGTTTTTTGTTACGAAGTGAGGACCTTTTTTTTTTTTTTTTTTTGCTCATCAAAAATATTTGTATGAAAATTAAAAAAAATTAAGGTTTTCATTTACAAAATTCCAAATTGATATGTGCTACTTTTGTACTAAGGATGTGCTACTTTTGTACTAAGGCCATCTGGTAGCCCTAGATTGGTTGCCTTTATGTCATTACGTTTGACGTTACGAATTTTAGCGATTTCTGTTTTGGATTACGTGACGTTATTTTATTTGCTTCTACTACTACTGCTGCTGCTATCGCTTTTGCTTACGTCTGTAATGTCATTGCCTTAAGTTTGAATGATTTTGATTGATACGCGTTTATTTCTGGAAATTTTCTACGATTTTCCATTAAATTTTCAGAATGAACTTAACAGGAAAACCATAAGCTACATAAGAAGTTTATTCCTATACTCGTGCGTATGTATGTATTTGTGTAGTGGTGCAATTTACATTCTATATATGGGGGAATATACGGTATTTGATTTTGGAGCGGTATATTTTAAATGAAAAAGCAGAAATGACTTCAAAGCACTGATATGCAATACATGGGTACCCGAAAAGGAGCTTTTATACGGATTGCATATAGTTGGCCCTATTAGAGATTCGGTCCGAACTTAGATATTCGGACAGACCCGGATTGGTTACGTAACGCATGGATCCGGGCTAAGCGGACGAAGCAAACCTGATATGGCACTGGTCAGAGTGCCTGATGCTGCACTGATCAGTCCGAGTAAAAATTTTCGTTCGAATCATATACGGTTGGCCCTATTAGAGATCCGAACCGGACTTGGGAAATTGGATCAGGCCCGGCCTGATATATGTTTTTACAAAGTCTACCTACCTTCACCTGTTCTGATTAGCCTGCATTGTTCTTGATTTGGCGAAGCTGATCAGGGTTGTATAAGTTTTTTCCATGAAATGGAATGAAATGAGGTTAGACAGCTCTGGTTCTTATCATAACCGTCCAGGTCTGTTCATGATTTGGTAAAACGGCTCAGGATAGGATGAAATTTCATAGTGTTTTTCTTGGTAGGTTTGCAATATGACTAGTCTTTCCCATATCTGAAACGGAATTTGTTAATATGTTTCCACCTTTTAGATCCTGATAAAACTCATACTTGGATGCACGTAATTGGGTCAACTAAGTTCAGAGCTGACTATAGTAGGGCTTGCCTGATAGAAATTCCTACTTGACTAGCTTATCACTGCTCTATGACTGCACCAGAGAGTTTTTTTTTTTTAGTTAGATCACAATGTTAATTTAATTTTAAACTAAAATCTATACAATTACTATCTTCTAAAAAGAATATCATTCAAATGGCCACCTCAGCTGCTCTTACAAAGGCGAAAACCTTGAGTCCAATTTTCGATGACCTTGTTAAATGAATTAGTCTTTATTCCACGAATTTGGCGTTCAATATTCTATTCAATTGCATCAGTTGGCGCTGTTTTATTGGCATAGATCAATGACTTTAAACAACCTCACAAGAAGAATTCCAACTTCTTGAAGGGTGTGGTACATCCCATACAAGCAAAAAACTTCAAAACTCAATTTTGCATCAAATTGTACGGAATTTCGAGAAAATTTGGTGCCATAGACAGACACACTTTGGACAAAAAGGTGACGGGGGAATTGATTGGCACATTTTTCCAAACAAAGTTGTTCAACTTGGTATGGAAACTTTTGGTGATTAAGTAATATATTTTGTGAGGTGCTGTTATCTTTCCGAATGCTTTGGAATTGATGAAGAAAAAAGTTGTCAATTTTTAATTCTAAAACCTGCTATTATTGTAATTGATGAAAAAATGCAATTACTATACTATATACACACAACGCACAGGTCCAGCCTACATACACGGGCCTTGGCAGCTAGACCTTTAACAAAATCAAAGTCATGGTACCAATTTGTGGAAAATTACGAGTATATTTATTATATAAATGAACATTTAACGCATGAGAAAATATCAAACTGTTACATCACATGAAATCACATCGTTTCATATGAAAGAAATTATAAATAAAAATAATCTGTAATCAAAATATTATATTCATGTGACAGAGATAGAAAACGAAATCTGTTTTATGAATGCTGTAATTATAAATAGAATTCATAACGAGCAGTGAACGACACAAAAAAAAAAATCAATTAAATTAAAAAAGAAACCTGTCGTCAAGTTCGTACATTTGCCCGCCTATACGTTGCCTGCCCGCCGCGCTGAAATACTAAACGTTTTAATGAGTTGGCGTCTTAATCAACCAAAGGTGGGCAAAAACACTCCACTGCCCCCCAAGCACTGTACTCAGTCGATAAAGCCAGCACTCATGTTTCAGACGTTTTCATTATTTTGCTATTTATTATACAACTTTTTTTTTTGTTGGTTTTCTTCATTGTTGTTTTTGCATTTTATTACACTAAAAAAATATATAATTTATTAATGTTATAATAACAACAAAAACAGAAACAACAACAGTAAGAACTAGTTTTCCTGCTTATCATGCATTTTTGTTGTCGGTTGGTTCATTCGTACGTTTTGCTTCTTTTTCTTTCATTTATTTAACGCAATCACACAATGTCGTGACTTGATCTAATCGCGAAATCAGAAAAAAAAAACATTTTTTATATGTATGTATATATATGTATATACAATATATATGTGTATATACCATACATAACTGGAAAAAAATTAGCGCAAAAAAAAAAAAACAGAACCAGCCAGCCAACAACATTAATATGGAAAAAATTGCTGATGTAGTAAAAGGAAAAAAGAAGAAAAAAAAAAAAAAATAAGTAAAAATGTAATCAGAGTAATATTGCCTGCATAACGTAAAACAACAACAGCGACGACGAAATTATATGACTTACGAAATAAAAAGCTTCAATTGGTATTTTTATTTTATTTTTTTATTTCTTGTATTTCTTAACCTTTAATTCCCCCATTTAATTAATGAGTAACCGCGTCGTCATTTTCATTTTTAATTAAAAGCTAATCGTATAAATTGCTAATGTGTAGCAATTTTTCTTTTGAATAAAATTTCTTGGAAAATTTCGAAATAAAAAGTTATTCGCAATAACACAAAATCTAAAAAATTTGTCAATGAAAATGTGTTGCAAAGGCTTAGGTTCGGTTCAAGGAACAGTTAAAAAGCGCAAAGGAAGAAATCAGCAAAAATTTTTTAAAGTTTTGAAATTTCAAGCTGTACAGCTAAGCAGGCTAATAGCTGCAGTAGCTAAAAAAATTATTATTTAAAATGTTAAACTTATAAAACAAAGGATTGCTTCGAATTCCCGCTTTGAAGTTGCAAGCTCAGGCTTTTAGCTCTTTCAGGCCATCCATTAATTATGTGAGTCAAAATAGTGGGGAGGGGGCTCGGCGAAATCTCACCAAGGGGGAGGGGATCAATGAAAATCTCACGTCAACATTTTGATGCAGAGAGTATCATTATTATAGTCTCACAGAAGGAATTGGGAAGGGTTCTGCCAGAACTCACCAAAGGGAGGGTGTACCGAATTTTCAAAAAACACCTCATGTAAATAATTTGTTCACAAGCTTTTTGCTAGATTTGTGAAGGTTCAAGCTAAATAGCTCTGAAGACTACTAGCTGTAGTAGCTAAACTCTATTATTATTTTTTGGTAGCAAAATGTACTTTTGTACAAAACATGGATAGTAGACATCGGTGCGCTTTTGAGATTATTACATAACATTAAAAAGTAATTGCTAAGTTAAATCTACCAGACTTCATAAACACACTATATATAACGGATCATTTAATTTTTAGCAACCAAACGTGATGTATACTATTTTTTTTTTAAATTACTATAAAATGACTCCCAAACATGTCCCCAAATCTCGTTTATAAACTTCCACATTTTATTGTAATTTTTGCATCATATTAATTTAAGAAACATGTGAAAGAATTTTCTTCCTATTTTGATGACAAAAAAATTTTGTCATCATAGCTCTCCATTTAAAACCGCCTATCCCATAATTAACCTTGAATATCATTAACCTTTAACTTTAACTTAACCTTTGCTATACGATAATTTATCTTAAATTTTCATTAAATTGCCTGCCGGTCAATAGCTAACAGTTGTCTTTTGTGTCCCTTGACCTTAAATATCGATAGGTCTGCATAAGGCAAACCTAACTACCTAATTTTGATGTATATAATACTACCTTTTCTCAATTCTCAAAGCTAATGCTTAAATCTTATACACGCCACTGTTCTGGAAATGAATGTGAAACAAAAAAGCATGGAACTCATTGAAAAAGTGGAATATGGAAGAAATTTCAAATAATATGTGTATTGATAAGTATAAAAAATATGACAATTCTGATTACGCAGATTTGATTCTTTTTAACTTTTTCGATAGTTTTCGGGAATATTGGATACTATTCGATCTTTGGATTTTTATTAATTTTTTTTTGGTTTCGTGCTTATGCAAGTATTCGACTCATAAGTATTAACTCCAACACTTCAACTTTTTCTATATTGACATTTCTTCGACTTTCATTGACTTTTTTTTTTGATACTCTTCGATACTGATCGTTATTTTTATCAACTTTTTCAATATTGTTCGATACTTATTTCACATTTTTCTGGTTTTCTTAATTGTTTCGAAACTTGTTGGTATTCCTTTATTATTTTTGAGTTTGACCGATCTTATTTTTGTGTACCTTTCAATACCATCGACAATTTCGATACTATTCATCGAAGGAATTTGTCGGCTTTTTCGATACTTTTTGAATCTTTATTGACTTCTGCGATACCTTGTGAGCGTTCATAAACCATATGGTCGATTTAAGGTCTTATTTGGCCACGTGGTATAACGTCCCTTTTTTCGTCAAGCTCCTCCCGCCGGAGAAATTAGTTGATGAATTGAAATTTTAAACGATCAGGTTTGCAGTTTGTCAGACGTTGGTTGAATGAAATATTTACGACGCGTATAGCACAAATTTTTATGCATTTTGGCCAGTTTGAACGTCGGTAAAAAGAAAAAAAAGTTTGAAGAATAATAAGCAATCTATTATGCCATTCACACAGGGTATATTCATTTTGTCATTCCTTTTATAACGTAGAGGACAGAATGCGGCAGGTACAGAAAAGTAGACAAACAAAGCGACGTGATTTAATGAAATTTGTTGTAGTTAGAGTTTGTGAAATTGAAAATGGGCAAAATTGGTTCACGAACACGCCCACCGCCCATACAAATAAAGCATTTAAACGCTGTACTTAGAGATTTATTTAAGGCAATGCAACCGATTTTCGCACTAATATTCGAAATGGTTCGGGCTATTATGTACTATAAATAAAGAAAGCACATTTTTGCTTTAAAATTTCAAATAAATATAACCCCCAATAAATACACTTTTTGAAAGACCGGCGGGCAAAAGTAAACTTAATAAATTTTTCTTGTTAAATTTAAAATAATTTTTTAAATAAAATATGCAAATTAATTATATAACATTATTTTTTCTTTATGTTTTTTTTCAGATCTGACGGCATGGCCACGCGCGGCGACGACTACGACGAAAAAAAAGCAGCGTTGCATATAAAAATTTCTTAATTGTAATTAACGTTTATTATTCAATATAACATTAAACGGGGGGAAACAGTACACGAAGGCGCAGTCAGTCAGTTGCACTCGTACGTCATCATAAAGCAAAAGCAATTAAATGCAAAATTGAGTTATAAAAACACAACGAATAAAAGTCGAACTGCAATAAAGTGTGATGAATGATGAAATTAAGAAAATTGAATAATTCTCGCTTGCTACTTTCAATATCCGTTTTGCGGCTTTTATTTAAATTTTTCTTCTCTTCTCTTTTGCAGGATGTGAAGCAAATAAAAAATCTCCGCATAAATGTTGAAAATATTTTTGGAGAAAACTTGTGTTCTTTTTTTTAAGTAATTAAATTTAGTCCTTTTTTATTATAAGCTTAAAATTAATTTAAATCGGAAGAAAAGTATGAAATTCAAATGTAATAAAAAGAAATTAAAGTGAGTGCATTGTTTTATTGTCCAATAAAATAATAAAAAATTAAATTAAAATTTAAAAAGTTTATTAATTTAAAAAAAATAAAAAAATAGTTTAAGCGTAAAGCTAGCTAAAGGAAAAATAATCTAAGTGCAAAAATCCTTTTTGAATAAATTAAAAAAATATTCATTGCATGTGAAATAGTATAAAATATGTGGGAAAATTATAATTGAAAAAAATTATTAAAAATGTTAATTAAAAGAAATTACGACAAAATGTTAAAAATCAGCAACAAATTGAATCCATAATTGAAGTTGATAAAATGCGTTAAAAATTTACGGCGATCTAAAAAAGAAAAAATAAAATTTCTTAAATTTCTACTGCTAATCCAACAAAATAAATTTAATATAATTAATTCATAATAATTTTTTACGCAAAAAAGTGGAAATTACTGCTGTTTGTTTGCTTACCAAAATTTGCTCGCTTGCTCGCCTGAAAGTATGCTACAATCGCAAACAATATGTGCAAGTCGTTTAAGTGTTGTTATTGCCAAAGCATTCTACAATGTTGTTGCCGTTGCCGCTGTCATAATTGTTGTTCTAGTGTCATCGATTTGCGATCGCTTGAATAGTTCGGCATGAAATGGAAGCGGCAATTCGTGCATCATCAGTGCAGGTCGGTGGACCACCACCACCGCCATCAAACGCGAGCCAGAGAACTGGCAACGCGTCGGCCGCCAATCAAAATAGTAACAATAGCAACAGTAACAATAATAACAACAACATTAGTAACATTACGTCAAACAGCGGCGGCAGCAGCAGCAACAACAGCGGTAACAGCAATAGCAGCGGCGGTGGCGGAATCCACAATAACCAACAACAGCAGCAGCAGCAGCAGCAGCAGCAACAACAACAACAACAACATGATAATGGTCCAACATCCCATCATCAGCAACAACAGCAGTCGTCAAATCAATCACAACAACAACAACTTGTTGGACAACAACAACAGCAACAGCAGCTGCAGCAGCAACAACAACAACAGCAAGCAAATATGTCGGCCTATCAACAAAGGATTCCATCGGGAGCGTCACCGATTAATAGGTAATTTATCTTGAATTCTACAGTGTAAGCTAAGTCGCTCTTGGTACTAACGCCCAAAAAAACTTTAAAGCCAAAAAAATTGAAAATCGCTTAAAATTATTATTGAACTTGAAAAAAAAAAATTGAGGTGATATTTTTAGCTTTTTAATATTTGGGCCATTTGTCCTTTGAAAAAAAAAAAAATTTAAAAAAAAGGATTGAGTAACACTGCTCTACAAAAAAATAAAAAATTATTTGTCGTGTAGGATTCTAATCCTTTTATGGAAAACCTAACTAAGTTCAAAGAAATAATTTCCTTTGGTTAAGTACACAACTTTCCCTTATTATTATTGTTATTATTTTCTCCTCTACTAATTAGTTATATTAAGGAAAATTTTTCGTTAACTAAAAGATTATTTTTGTGTAACTACTTTTTAGTAATTTTACTGAATACTTCCTTAAAATTAAGAAAAATTCGCGAAACATTTTATATAAAAGCAAAATTTCCTCAGTCAATGGAAACTTGTATGTAACTGCTTCTCTGTGCTTTTTTTTTATTTTTATTTGTCTGAGCAGTGGAAGCAATTGAAAAACAAAACTTGAGTATGGTAAATTTTTTTCTTATAAATAAAGTAGTAATATCTTTTTTTTTGTCATTAGATTTAGGAAATGCTTACAGCAACATTTACTAAGCTAATGTTTTTTTCGTCTAAACTTAGTCAATATTTTTTTCGGTGTATGGAAGAAAAATTACTATGGGATCATAATTACAGTTGCATAATACATTACGAGTTCAAAACCACTAAGTATTTGAGGCATCACTATCGAATACATCGATCTCGTATTTTATTTTACCTTTTTCACTCAAAAATGTTCCTAGAATCCATCGTCAGAAATATATTAATTTTTGTAGAGCAATGTAATTGCTCAAGATTTAAGGTCAGTGTAAGGTACTAATAATGTTGCTGAATTTGCTATCAAATCAGCGACTACCTACAGTACCCAGCAACAAAATTAGAAACAATAGTAAGTTACTCCAGCACTTTATCACTTCAAATAAAAATGGATGTTGCATTTTAGATTTATCGAATTCACAGCACTTTTGTTATGACTGCTAGCTAAATTATTCAATTGTGTCAAGACTTTGACAATTCAACCTGTAAGTGCTAAAAATGCTACTTTTGTAATTGATCTGTAAATATTTAGCTTTCCCAGAATCTAAATGAGATTTTTTTTAAAGCTGAATCCAAAACTGATCGTACAATTTTTCCAGTACATCATGATCATAAGGCGTAAAAGACAGGGCAATTCGGCTATCGGATATACTTATATTTAGCAGAGTCACAATCATAGGAAAAGTGTCGTCTCGTCGCTTTTAAATTTGTTCCTGATTAGGCTGTGATTTGCTGCTATTTCTAATTTTATGACGGCATACTCTAGAGTCTAGACAAAAGTTTTAAAATATCGGTTATGTGATTTTTATAAACCTTAAAAGACAAACGGAATGACTGTAGAACGTTTTTCGCAAGTAGAATTCTTACAAGGAAGGTTGAGTAACATATTTTTTAAACAACCAAATCGATTTTATAGTATACACTATGACTTGGTTATAGTTAACAAATAATATAATTGATATAAACGAAATATTTGGCATTAGTTGGCATTCCACACATTTCAACAATTTTATTGCATAGATTGAAATAAATAATTATTTATTTTTCACAAATATTACTTGTTGATAATTTCCAAATAATGTGTTGGTCGAAAAAAACAATTGCTTAGCTTAAATTTATTAATATTGAGAAAAATCGATAAACAAGAAATTAATGTTAGAAAATATAAATATTTTTCAACATCGACACACAATGGATACTCTTGGTATTTCACTATCATTACTATATAAAATATAAAATTTAAAACTGGATGACTAAATATTTATTTGTCTCAACCAAAATCCTTTTATACCCATTAACGAATATGTTGATTTTAAGTCAATATTTGAGTTCCTAAAAGTTATTTTGAGTAAGAACTGCGTATTCAGAACCCTAAATACGCGTGGATCACGCCATGTGTAATGTTGCAATGAAAAAGGTTTCGATTTGCTTAGAATATTTAATTTTCAACGAATTATTAAGATGCAGAAGCGAAAAAAAGTCATGTTTTCTTTTGCCTCGTGCATAGTATCATCAAAACAGCAAAAAATATTTTATTAATTTTAAATTTTAAGGTAGATAAACCCAACAAAAAAAAAATGCTGACTGTGTAGAATGACAGCTAATTAATGGCAAATAGGAAAAACACGCCGTATTAAAAAGGCGAAGGCGTTGCTAAATTTTTTTGTAAATATTACGAAATACCTAGAACACATAACACATAGTCAAAGGAAAGAAAATAAAAAAAAGAACGAGTATAGGTGTTATCTTTGGCTACGCCAAAAATGAAATACCCTACACCGCGTAACACTAAATTTGGTTGGCTGGTTTGACTAAACGTACTCACATTGAATTTGACAACATTTACTTAAATAGTTCTCTATGTAGCGTTTTGAAGCATATGGTTGTATGGGTGGTGCCACGCCCTCTTTTCGAAATTCGCCAACTTTTTGTCTGATGCTTGGCCCAACCATTTTTTTGTATTTGATGATACAGTGAAAGCTCCCGTAGGCGGACACCGACGGTTCCAACTAAATCGTCCGCCTACGGGAGAGGTCCGCTTGCGGGAGCTGTCGAAGGAAGTACATTTTTACAATTCAAATACAATTCAAATAAAAAAAAAAAAAACAATCAAAATTTTTCTTATCGGATGGTTTGTAGGAGTAAAATTGCCAAGGTGGCGACACTTAAACATTCGTAACTTTTTTATTTATGAAATGTATTAAAATTTTATTTCATGAAAAATTTTTGTAGACTTTACAGAACAATTTTGTGAAAAAATTTTGTTGTTGAACATATGAGAAGTTGGATTAAATTCTGTTTGTTTATTTAAAATTTAATTTTTTACAAATAATAAATAAAATTTTTATATAATTTGTAAAACATTTTTTTTTTTGTCCTATCACAAAAATTTCATTAATTTTTTTCCCAATATTTACTGAGAAATAGCAATTTAAAAAAACACCCACTTACAAATTCACTTGTTCATAACTTTTTAAAAAATCCAAATTTTGTTTCAGTATAATTTGTTGGTTTTTTCTGTGCCCACTTGAGAAAACTTTACTCTCAACAACACACAAAGAAATAGATTTTAAAGTATAACAATCGACAACCTGAATGACAGCAAAGCAAAAAAAGAGTTAAGAAAGAGTTTTTTCGTTAGAATGTCTTTTTTGTCCACCAGCAGAGATGAATTGTATGAAATGTGTATAAATGTAGTGTCCGCGTCTGGCCAAGGGAGCGTCCGCCCACCGGAATGTATTTTGTTCTAAAAATATAACGAAAAACTTGGGACCAAGAAATTCGTCCGGCTACGAGAGATGTCCTCCTGCGGGAGATGTCCGCGACGGGAGCTTTCACTGTATTTGGTTTCTATACTTTAAAGTACCAGGACCATTCACAGTTTTTTGTTTCAATCCTACGATTAAGAAAAAGAAAAATTTGAAAGAGGTTGGGTTTAGTCGAAAAAGTATGATAAATATTAAATAAAATTGAAATAGGTTGAAAAAATCGAAGAATTCGAAAGAAAATGAATTGCGACACTCACTGGTGCCATTTGGCCCACTTTTGATTCAGATATACCTAAATTTCATACGAGTTGTTGCAATAGTTCACTAAAAATAGTTTTTATAACATTTTGTTAATATGGAAAGTACCACGCCCACTGATACGATCCCATCTACACCAAATTTTTTGAAGATTACTCTCATAGCACTCTAACTATAACATTTAACTTTTGTTTTCTAGTTTGGGCGATATGCGTATCCGGGAACCGATTTTGTCAGTTTTCAATCCCAAGAAACTTGTTTGATCGTGATTTCCACAGACAGACAAACTGACATTGCTAAATCGACTCAGGTGGTGTCGCTGATCAAGAATACATATACTTTTTTATACCTGGCACACCCCCTTCTATGCGTTACAAACGGGGTCACAAAGTGAATATACCCTCTGTGTACGGTATAAAAACCTAAAACATATAACATTACGTTAAAAGTTTGTATAAAATTTGAATATATGTGGATACTTGAAAAAAAAGATCAAATTTTTTGTATAAAATAAAGTAAAAAAATGCGCTTAATTAACACATCTTCGAATTTGAATGTTTAAAAGCTTGACACATTAAAAAAAACCTAGTTAATGACTTCTGTAAATATTCGCCATCACAATGGGGTGGATTGAAATCTAACTGGCAAAAAACCAAAGGAATTCACTGTCTTTGTTTAAACCGAAAAGTACATACTTTCCAGTAAATTCCTCATTATGTTTTACAGTAACAATTCCGCCTACTTTAAATATAACTCAAGATATATATAATCTGTATCCATTTACCAATTTTTATTTCAATATCTTGCATAGCTTGCGAGATACGACGTTATAAAAATTAAAATTGTCGGCGGTGCCCCTATAACATTCTTTAAAAACTTGAAGTATAGTCCAATCTTAATTTTGTTCACATGTGCACCAAATCCACAAGAATCAATTTTTAGGATGAACTAGTTTTTCCTAGGCCAAACTAGTTCATCCGAAGCGTGGCATTGGACATATTGGAGGATGTAAACACTGAACCGCGGCCAATTGCCGCCCACTTACCTTAACATACTAAAATTTCAAGGAAATCGGGCGTGCAGAGGTTAAAGTAAATAATAACCCTAGTTCATCCTAGGCTAAAGAGGTTGATCCTAACACGCTTCGAATGAACTACTCGTAGTTTGGCCTAGAAAAAACTAGTTTAACCGGTAACATATGTAAAAAGATAAATAGGTATCAGTTCACTTTTATTCGAAGTAGGCGTGTTCAGAGCCTTAAAACCTTATCTACTTTATATTGACATCAAAAAAATGTCAGTATATAAAATTTCATGATCATGTGTACTTATTTTATACTCGTTTCACGGTGTAATTTATATGGATAGTAGGCGTGGCAATGATTAAAATCCGTCAATTTTTGCTATAGGATAAATGAGCTAAGCTTAAAATTGTTGGCCAACTAAAAGTTGACTTTGACCCATAGTGCAGCGTGACAGATATGCGACGCAATTATAAATAAAGTGTAGTGAGGGCGTAAAATTTTTAGAGGGGATATTGATAAGAAGCATACCATGTTCATCAGTTCATCGAACTAACAAAAAATGTGATTTTAATTTGCAATAAAGTCATTTCACCAACATATGGCAAAAAGAAAACAAAAAACGTTAAATTATAAAAAAAACTCCATAAAATAAAACGCAATTAGCATGAAGTCCGACCGCTCAGATATGGAAATAATTGGCGAAAAAGAATAAAGTAATAAAATACCAGATTTAGAATATGCTAAATTCTAAAATATTAATCGCTTAAATTATAAATCTTAATTATTCGCTAAAAAAACCACTTTCGAATAAAAAATATTTTCGTCGTTTAGGGACTTATGAACTTCAAACAAGTTGTTCTAGAAAATATTATAATTTATTGTCATGTTAATTTAATTCAAGATATTAACAAAAATATTTTATCTACAAGGTGGTCACGAAAAAAATGAAGTGTTTGAAGATAGTATCCCCTATAGATTAAAGTGGTCACGCATGATATCCAGCAATTAGTAAAAATCATTGAGTTTTTATATTTTAATAATAAAATATTCGAAACTCTGATAAAACATTAGCAAAACTAATGTCAGATTATCTCCCAGTAATAACATGATTCGGAACTTAATTGCTCGTATTTTGGAATCTCATAAACCCTTACATGGTTATTGACCCAGGGAAAGATAGACGTGTCAGGATATTTACAGCGTCTACAAAAATCTCAGTCTGTTAAAGAGCGTTTCTGCATTTAAGGTTTGTAAGATATTTCTGTCTAGAGATATTGCGAGCTTAGATTACTTGATATTGACTATATAAAAGCCAACATGCACATGATGTAGCCAATAAGGAGTCAATCGTTGCATTGACAGTAGCAATTGGTATTTTACAAAAGTCAGTTAAGCTATGACCCAAAATTTTAATACGGCGGTAACATCTTATGGAGCTGTTGTAAATTTTTTCTCGAGTTTTTGAACTCTTTTAAATGTAAATTAAACATTTTTTTCATGTTACATTCTTTCCCTTTTCTCTCTTTGACCAAACTTGCCAACTTGCATACTATAAACGTTTACTCTGCTCATTAAAATGATAGCAACCAAATAGTGAATATCCTTATGGAGGTAGTAAACGATAGAGATCGGCTTTCCGGTGCATGTAACTGAAATTACACGCGGTACTCAATTGACAAAGAGTTTCACCACATTCTTTGACTTTCGAAATAAATAACCACTCTCTCTTACATGTTTTGAAAATAGACTTCCACACTATGGACTTCCTACGTTTGGCTTCAGCGTATACCTGATTTGAGGGCACCAGCCTTCTTTTTGTGGGACTCCTTGAACAATCCCAAAATTGAAGACTCAAAATCTAACATTAAAACATTTAAATCATGAAAAATGTTATGAAAAGAGACAGTAATTGTGAGCAGAAAAATGGCGGTGATTTGAGGTATATTGTTTTCACACATAATACTGAATAAAATCCATTAATTATATGTATATCCAAATAAAATGATTAAAAACTTTATATCATCCAAGCCAATCGTTAAACAATTAGATTTATACTATAAATCAGTGATGGGCAAAATACGAAAAATGAGCCAATTATGGCTCTTTACAACAAACACGTAATTTTTCTTAAGAAAAATAACCAAAAGAACAAACACAAGCACTCTACCCTGCTACGCACATTTTCATTTTTGTAGTTTTTTTCATACGCACCATATACACATTGAATTTACATTTGCGTTTGCATTGTTGTAGCATCATTCGGAAAAAAACGAAGCTAACAAACTAGCAAATAACAATGCGCACATTGAGGACAGCTTCTCTCGTTTCTTGTTTTGCTATCGGGATCGAATTCATGATGCGGTTTTTTCTGTTGTAATTATTGCCTTTCTTGTAGGTGGCTCTTGAGTCCAAAATTTTGCCCATCTATGCTATAAATGACGTCGCAGAAAGAGAGCGATAGAATTAACATCACGATACAACAAAAGAATTACTAACGACGAAAATGAAAAGGTTTAACAAGTTGTTGAAGAGCATCACAATGGGTTTTCTTACAAAACAACAAAAAACTCACAACATATCAAAAAACCTAATTTACTATCGGATCTAATTCAATCGCGTAATGATATCATTTTGAATTTCAATAAAAACTAATTTTCTCAGCCAAATAGTGGTTCGGTTTGAAATTTTTTTTTATCTACAGTATTGAATAATTTCATTTTTGAAAAGTTATCAATCATAAGTATCCACTTATTGAATATTTCACATATTAAAGTACACATTTTCCTTATATTTAAGAATTCTTCCCTTATTTTCCGATTTAGAAAATTATATTAGTTAAATATGAAAAACCAAACAATTTGGTATGAAATAATGGAAAATTTTGCATTAAAATAAAACGTATGAATTAAGCTTGCTTAAATCCCTAGAAATATGCAATGCAATTTCTTTGTTTTGCTTCAACTGTAATTTTCTTCTGGGTATACACACGCCCTTAGTCATTACTTTACTCTTTTGTTTAACCCTGTGCTGCCCACAGAACATTCCGTTCCGCTACCCCTCTACGCTACATGGATTTCATAACAACCTCGTGCCTGTAAATCTTGCCTGCAGAAACTGACGTCTGCCAACATAACAAAATAATTGCGCGTTCTCGACTCTCTCTCCCTGCATTGTAAAACATGCATTGCCAACGTAACCCGTATGCTACCCACCCAAGCAGACCTTTCTTGGTGAAGTAATTCTGGAAAAAAAAAAAAAAAAATTATAATAAAAAAAAAATAGAAAAAATAAATTATTGGAGTAGAAAACTTTTACGGAATTTTAATGTTTTCTGTTCACTCCCGTCGTCTTCGTCGTTTTTCGACTTCTTTGCCGCTGTCCTTTTTTGGTATTTTTTTTTTTTTTCAAATCTCCACAATTTCAATGCTGCTCTTCCTGTTTTTATGTGTTGTTGCTGCTGCTATTGTTGTTGTACCATGTCGTTGTTGCAACATTCCAACGGGTGTGTTCCAACATGGCTGCCATATTGGTCGGTCGTTTAGTCTGTCTGTCGTTTGTGTGCACTCTGCTGCACAGGTTTTTTTTTCTTGTTTTTTGAATCTATCCCTTTTTTGCTTCTCTTGATTCCTTTTCTTTCGATTTCTTTTTCTTTTCTGTTGTACATAGCTGCTGCTGCTGCTGCCATGTAACCTGAAAATGTACCTTTTTATATTTTGTTACATTATCAGTTTCCAGTTTCTATGTACAAGCGAGTGGTTACCGTGCTCCCCTTATGTGCTATCAGGTTTTTCAACCCCTTGCCGAGTGTAGATTTCACTTTAGCTGCAGTGTAGCAACATAGCAACCTAACCTTACTTTAAATTTTTGTTGTTTTTATTTCACCGTAGTATGGTATAAATTTTGACATGCGGCTTTAGTACAACGAGGGTTAAAAAGAAACGACCTTTGATTGTGTCAAGCTGTGGCGAGCTCTTTTTTTATCATAACTGTCGTCTGTCGTTATTATATATATGTACATATGTATATAAGGAGCTCTGATCAAGTGCGTCGTTGCCAGTTTTGATTTGAAAAAAAATATTTGAAGTTTTTAAGTCAAAATTGCAAGATTTTCTCTATATTAATCGTTTGAACCGTTAGACAGATTTGCAAAATATGTGTAGTCCTGTATGGGTAAAAACACTAAACAAATTCTGCGGTTGACCACACCGTATCCAAATTTAATGAAAAGGATGAATTTACACTATAAAACTAAGCTCCTTTACGTCAACTTTTAGACAGCTGACCCAATTGAAAAGTTAATACGGTAATTAACTGTTGAGAATATATCGAATTGTATCGAAAAATGCCGATTGAACTTCTAAATTATGAATTGTTATCAAATGTCGATAAAAAGAACGGATAGTATCAAATAATATCTATCGAAACATGGAATATTTCATAAAAATTTTTATGTATCAAAAAATACTCGAATAACATGGCACGGTCGAACATTATACAAAAAGTAGAGATTTATCGAAAAATATTGAAAAATTTACTAAACTACAAAAGATTTCAAAAAACATCGAGAAAGTCTATACAAGTTCAGAAGCATTGAACATAAAAATTTGAATGGTATCGGAGAAGATTCGAATGCTATAGAGACGTAAAGAAAAACCGAAAAATATTAAGGGTATTCCTCTAAACGCGAAAACTCGAAAGTTTTCGAGCTTGCTTTCGTGAACACCCCTATCAATGCAAACGCTTAAATGATTGAGCAATGGCAATTTGACAGTTCCGTCAGTGCTTTAGTCAAAACATCCACTATTTCACATATGGCTGATTTTGTTGAAAATAATTAAATTTTTCATCAAATTCTTTGTCAAATAATAAATATAGAATCTTTAAAATGGCGCAAACTAGTGAAAAAAATATATTGATTTAATTTATTAAAGAAAATGCTATAAACAATTTACTTATGCCGTTTCGATAAACGCCAACACTGATTCACTTTCCAACTTTTCGAGGCTACTTGCTCAACTAATTTGCTTCGAAAGTTTTCGAGGGTTGAGCAAACTTGTTTTCATACAAATTATTTTCGAGGATCGAAAATATGCTCAGTTTTCGCAGTTTACGCAGTTTTCGAGGTTTTTTCGCGTTTTCAGGAAATTAGACGGAAGACAAATAGTATCGAAAAACATTGTAAAACTCGATACATAATTCGAAAACATTAAAAAATTTGATGAAAGTGTCGACAAAGTCATAAAGCATTGTCAAATATCGAAAAGCACTAAGATAGTCTATAAAAGTATCGAAGAACTCAAATAGTATGCAATGGAAGCTTTCGAAAATTCGAAAAAGTCTATAAACGTTGAATGAAACTTTCAATTTATCAAAAAAAGTCGAAAAGTTTCAATTGATATCAGAACAGTCGAAAATTATGAAAAATCGTTGAAAAATTAAATAAAAGTCAAATAGTATTGAAAAAGTCGCTGCACGTCCTACAATATCAAATAGTAAGCAAAAACATTGAAAGGGGTATCCTCGCGCTTTCATTAAAATACAATATGTTAGTTAATTCCAGAGATGTGAAAATTTCAGTTACTATAAAATTTTAAAATAAATTAAACCTAAACGTGTTGAAATGTTTGAAACATTGCGATCTTCCCTAAAACTCTATTGACTATATAGGCGATTCACACTGGCATCGAAATCAACTCGATTTTATTTTATCGAAATGAAATCAGCTTTTTTTCAACATATTGTCAAATAAAAAGAGTCAGCAAAATCACGATATCGCCAGTGTGAAAGCAATTTTTTAATTATGTACGACACAAAATCGAGATAAATGTAAATCTGATTTCGATGCCAGTGCGAATCGCTGTAAGTCGTTGGTCAGGGAAATCAATTGAAATTCCCGATATAACAACTTAACATACATTTTTTCCTGTATGTAGCTGGGAAAGAGTTTTTTTTAGAGGCAAAAAGGCATATCATGAAAATTAAATACTGGAATAATTTTTCATATGGACTTATTTTGTAAATGTTAAAACCTAGTGCCCTGGTAAAGACTCAATAATGATAAACTCACTGAAGTTGTCAGGGCAGGCCTTATTTCATAGGCATCCGATCTTATTTCGTTGAAGCTCAAACAAAAAGACACCCTATACTAATGTTGTGTTGACCTTATATGAATAGCTGATCTGTTGTCAGAGACATTCCATTAACATATAATAATTATTTCAAGCTAAATCAAACTAAAAATCATTTAAATTCTATTGTAAAATCTATGACTAACAACAACGATGACTACCTATAATATTGTTGTTGCGCAAACTTTTAACAAAAGCTATAACTTACATACAAATATATTTCTGAAAATTATATATCTACAAAACTTAAGTATTTCTTTTGTTGTCACGAAAACCTGATATTAAATATAAAGCAAAATAAATTCCAAGCCAACAACATTAAAACCAAAGAAATGCTAAAAACAGCAGCAGCAACTACAGCAAAAGTTGACATAAAATGTCAGTTATTAGTTGTCATGGGAAATCGGAGAAGTGGCAACAGTTGCTGCACTCATTATTGCAATTGTAGTTGTTGCTTTTATACAAAATTACAGCAACTGAACACTTTATAGTGTGGTTTGGGGTTGGGAAAAAACGATATGGTAATAAAATATAAAAATAGTAACAACAATGGGGGGAAAAACAAAAACAATTCAGCTGTAGTAATGGCTGGTAGTAAGTACTTAACGGAGTGACAGGTTGTGTAATTAGAATACGAAACGAAAAAATTATGTATCAAATATCGATTGAATAAAAGTTGAACGCATTTTTAATGGGAAGGAAATTTCAATTGTTGAGGCAGGCAGATTGATGTTGATAGATAGAAGCACTTAAAACTTAGTCAGTGTATAAATAAGCAATGTGACCAGCGTAGTTCTTAAGTGGGTTTGAAGGAAACCCCACAAAAAAGGGGGCAGACTTAAATATAAAATCAATAATTCTTTAAGCATACCGGTCTCTCTTAATTTTTTTGATAGAATAGCGTTCTAGTGGAAGGACTGTTCAGTTCATGCACTGCAGTCTCATTGAAGACCTATTGTAAGCGATTAGATGCTTAAACAAATGAGTTTTTTTTTGGGTTTTCCTGATTCAATTCCTTCAATTGCCGCAGAGCGCATGCTATGCTGTTAGGCTATATATTAATGTTGAATTATCAACCTCATCTTCTGCAGTATTATTTAGAGATTGAGAATTTGGTGCATTATTTTTCGAGGGTATTTGAATTGAATATAATTTCTTAAGTTAGACTTTCTAACTCCGCGTAAAGTTTCTTATTTAAGACGCACTATCTTGTTCAGTGAGCTAGCGATTTCATTCCCGTCAAATCTGTTGTGTGCGAAGACTCAGTGTCGGATTACTTACTGTATCCCACGCGTTTTTTTAGATATGATCATCAATTAGTCCAAGGTATTATGGCAGCTTAACTTTAAGATAAGATGAAATTTGTTTTGCCACGAACGTTAATGTTTGGATAGCTCTAGACTAGAAAAATTGACAATTACACGTGTCGCTCGCATTGTGCAATTACCTTTGCGCGAAATATAAGATTGCAGGATGAGATGATTAAGAGATAGAGATGCATTTTGGTGAAACTAACCAACCAGTGTTGTCTTGCCAAAGCGCGTCTCGATGCCCGAATTTTGACCAATTTTGGTATTTTAATTAAAAGTATATAAGATTGAAATGTATGCTAAATGAATGAGCTCGAAGAACCCAAATCGAATCCTCTCTCAAAAATGGGTTTTCACCCATTTAAGAAGTATTGTCTCAAAAAACAAGTGACAGCATAAATTTTCGGAGTTAATCAAGGCTTCTGGTGAAGAGAACGGCGTTGAAACCATTCAAAGCATTTGGAAAAAGTTTACAGTTTTGGATGGCTAGTTCATCTTGGAAATTGCTGTATCAGTATTTAAAAGCAATTTAAACATTTGCCTCTATAATTGAGGCAATTCCATGTATTAGAAAATATAGTATATGTAGTTGTTTACTTTTTTTTGCACGTGTTTGAAAATACCATCTCTCTCTACTTCCGTATTAAGAGAGTTGGGAACCCCCCTGTTACTTCCCAAATCCATTTTTGGTTTATTTCCATCGTTTGAAGCAATAAAATTTTCTACAAAAAAAAATTGGTACGGAAAAACCGTTTAGGAGGGTCGGGGACCCCCCTGTCACTTCCCAAATCCATTTTCGACCTAACAAGTCTATGAGTAATATTTAACGAAAATCTCACATGGTGAGCCGCCGGGTTGACTTTCCCTATGACGTGAAATGGACAAAATCGGACATACTACCACTTACACAAAATTCCATCAGAAGTATCTTAAATTTTGGACACTTTTATTTTGCTGTTTTAGCTGAAGCTTTACCGCCCCTCTAAATCCAGCTGAATCTCGTTTTAATACTTTATTTTATGGCAACGACTATGGGTTTTTGAAATAAATTGTATTTTCTTTATATGTTGACATTAGTAACTGACATGTAATCTACCCTGCACAACCCAGCTGTGTGCTTTATTTTAGCTTGATGTAATGTCAATAACTGAATAAACAAATTTCAGCTTTTATAGAATAAAAACGCACTCGCCCCTTTTTATTTTTTTTTAGAAATAAATTATATTTTTTCCTCTTTTTTTTTTCATTTATTAACTTATGAGGCAGGCATTACCATTGTCAATTATTTTTCTCGCTTACTTTATACGTTCTATATCTACACACATTCAGTGTTGTTTGTATATTTCACACTTTCTATTTCCTTATTCTGTCGGTGATATTATTGCAGCTGTAAAATTTTGGTCTTCCATGAATTTGTATTCTTCATCAACTGTCAAATCAATCAAGCGTAAATTGCACACAATATACCCCGCTACCTGTTGTACTATGCCATTTGTTGCTATTGTAGCAGCTCAGGGTCCAATGAACTTCGCGCCCAAGTGTGGTAAAAACTGTCTAAATGACTGACTGACGGGCGGCAAACTGACATTCGAGTAGCTGCATTTGGGCTGACATTTTGTACTTTGGTCGCTGTAGCACTCGTCATTGTTGGCGTCGACGCTGTCGTCTTCAGCAACGTCGAGTTGTCTGCTAAATGAATTGAGAAGGCATAAAACCGTTTTTTTAGATTGTAATTGGATTTTGGGTTAACTCGAATTGTTAGTTGGATTAAAGTTTTTGACTTAAGGTATCAAATGACAAATTAAAAAAAAAGTAATAAATGTTTATTTCCTTGTTAATTTAAATTAAAGCTAAATGTTTGTTTTTTTTTTTAAATAAGCTTAAAATACTGTTGTAGTTTATAAAAAAAAATGTGTTTTAACTATATTTTTTATGCTTATGGAATATTCCGACAATTAAGTTTTTGAATAATTGTCTCATTAAGTAGACGCTATAACTAATGAATGATCTTTCAACTAACAATTTTTTATATAACAGATAATAACAATTTTACGATAATCAATTAGAGCAAGGTGTGAATAGTGAGACAATGCAATTATTTTGTACCCAAGTGCACAGATACGTCGTTTGTGTTTCATTTCTCATAACTAAGGACTTAGTTTTTTCTTCGCACTCGAGAGACCTGTCTCACTGTTCGCCTTTTATGATTATAAATCATGCTGGCATGCATCTATCATGTTGTATTATAATCCTGTTACTAACACACACGAATCTGCATTAGACAGACGTTCATAAACTAAACTTTTTCTCGTTATTAATGTTTAATACCCAGTTTTGTAGAAACATTTTTTAAGCAATCTCTAACGCAAATATGTTAAGCTTATTTTGATTGAAAATTAAATTCTTGGTTTTCGTGGAAGTTAAAAATTTTATCACACGCACATATTGCAATAAGAATAAAGGTTGTTTTATGCGCACATGCTGTTGAGTTCCCACTTTCGAGCTAGAGTCGATTTCTATAAACAACAAATCAAGCATTTGTCTGCCTGCTTGTGCCATTGAATTAAGTTGCTTGGCTTAAGCTTTAATTTTCTGTTTCTCTCCCAGTTCGCAAATTTTCACACTGGCTCATTTAAGCACATATAGATTGACTCTTAGCTCTTTTAGTCAACTCCTGAGGGCATGCCTGATTTAAGGCAAAGTCTTTCAGTATTTACAATTATTTATGTAAGTATAATGATCTTTGTGTCGATGTTCGCGCATCACTCAAAAACTACTGGAGCCATTTTGAACAAATTTGCTTAGTTTTATTCCTTAAACGCTTGGTCTCAATCTCCAATAAAATTTTAATATCAATTTATTAAAGTTTTAAAAATTTTTTGAAAAAAAAAAAAATAATTGCGTGAATGCATGCAAACATTACAAACCGTTGAATGGCAAATTAATGTGTCTATGTGTGTTTGCATTTTGTTTTTCCATGGTGTAATTATACAAGGTGAATTTATTAGGGAGAGCCATGCATGCTAAAATTGAACCCATTTTGAGAGCGTGAGAGTAAATTGATTTCTAAAATAAAACTCAATAAAATAAATGGAATTGCCGATCAGAGTTCAGAAAGAAACAGGTTACGTGTACATAGTTTAGCAATAATATAAAGAGTGTTTCTTACAAAGCATACAAAAATTAATTAATTAACAAATGACTAAAGGCAGATTATGGCTACACACGAACGAAGCCGCATGTTTAAGTAATTGTCTTAAAAAAATTAAAAAAAAGGTTGAATTTTGCATTTAATTTTTTTCAAATAATTTTCTTTATAAAAACACGCTCCATAGCAATGTAACTACTGACATTAAGGTGTGTCTGTTGTATGTCTTTAGCTTTGCTGTTGTTAATCACTTGCTGACGGTAAAAATTTACATTACATTGTTGTTGCTATCGTTGAAGTTGCCACCACCAACACGACCACCACCAGCACAAAACAGCAAGCGTCGATTGACGACGATTTATTTGCAACCTTGACCGTTGAGAGAAAAAAAGAATTATCTAAAAAAAAATATATAAAAATGAATCAACAACAACAACAACATCAGCATCATGTTAAATGAAAATATCCATGAGATACTTTTTGTATCTTTAAACGTGCTGTTTTTTTTCTTATTATCTCACTTTGTTTTTTTGTTTTGCAGTCGGAAGTTACTGACGCATCTTTGGAATGAAAAAAAAAAAATCCAAACATGAGATAAAAGCTAAAAAATAATTTTTTTTTTGAGTGTAAACATTTTTCGTCTTTTGTAAAGTCAAACAAATAACAATAAAATTAAGAAAAAAAAAATCACAATGATGCCGACTGTTGACCGACACATACAACTAAGTACATACAATACGTAATTTTAGTACACAGAAAAAAATATTCTGACAGAATTGCTCATGAAGCAGTAGACAATTTTAACCGAAGTTGAAGTATAAACGCCTCAAAAAAACACATTTTCGTAACAGATTTTTTTCGTAAATTCCTTAGAAACATTTAGTTCAGAAATTGAATTTCAAACAAACTTTTATCTGTTTTTTTACAAAACCCTAACAAAGCAGTTCTATACTAAATATGATAATCTTTTTTATTAAATAATCTCGGCGAGTTTAGTTAAAACCGTTTGTTTTTAAGTGATTTTTTTTTGCTGTGCACCAGAAAATTAAAGCACGAAATCGAAAAATACAACTCATTAAACAAAATAATCTCACAGATACGCAGACGAACTAAAAAAAAAAAAAACTAAAGATTTATCTTGAATTTTTATTTTTCTCTCATTGTTTTATTGTTTGCAATTTTTTTCGTAGTTAAAACTTTTTGTTTGCTAAGTTTGTTTTTATCTTTTTATTTTTCAATTGCTTGTGAATATTTGCGTTTGTGACTGTGTAGCTTGGATACACAAAATCATCGATTGTATTACGTAGTTTTTTTGCTCTTTCCGCTTTTTGCTATGTTTTTATTTGCGAAGAAACTGCGTTACAAAAACGTTCGTTCATTTTAAGAAAATAAAAAAAAAAGTTATTTATAAATCAAACTAATAACTTCGCCTTGTGGTCTGATCTTTTTTCGGCCTTTTTGTTTTGAGTTTGCTTAGTTTTTTTTCGCGCCAAAATTAAGGTGTACTTTAGGTGAAATATATTTTTTAATTTTCAGTTCGGCATAATATAGCATTTAATTTTTTTTTGTTGCATATTTAGAAAGTCTTTTTTATTTCTTTCAGAAAGATTAAAGCTTATAAAGAATATTAATGTTCAAAACAGGAATTTTTACACGCCGCCCAGCCTACTTTCCGGCATCGTTTATTACCTCTCAGTAGATCTGTGTTATAAGCAGTGGTGCCCACTACCACAAGCAACGATAAGCATGTATTGATGATTCTGTATACGTACACGCTCTTCAAGCGCCTTTTCGTTATCATTTTTACGCTCTTTGAGCGTTTGCTCGTTCTCTGTGCAGCACCGGTTATAAGGTTCACGAATCACCCTAAAACGCTCAAAAAATATATTTTTTTCTAAGCTCTTAATAAATCCATACATGAGTGAATGAAGGTAATATGTTACACTTTCCTCAATTTGCGTTTTATTCCACGAATCAAGATGTAATCAGTATGAGGACCTCAGGAATTGTTGGAACCGTGCAATTTTATCTATATAACAAGGTGAAGAAATATGTTAACCCTAGTAGCATAAGGGGAAGCTATCAAGACAAAAATTGTGATACCTGTATAATGGCTTAATATCGTAGTTAAAAAGATTCTTTACCTTTGTAGCGAAATTTGGTTTTATAATACTCGTGTATTGCTAGATCAAGGTATAAAATCATGAGAGATGTAAAAATATCTTTAATATGCCTTTTTAAAGCTCATAATAGGCTGATTATAAAGACATTAGGTGGTCTCGTATGTTCATAACAAAATGGTAATGAAAACATGAGACGGCATGTCTTTCAAGTGACTTTTATGTCTATAGTCTCGTGTGTGTCTTTAAACTGAACATAATAAAATGTCTCGTGTGTGTCCTTATACTTTAAGCATAAAACCAACCTTTTTTTTGCTACTAGCGAATGAATATGTTATGCTCCATAGTAAGTTTATGGAAGATGAAAACTTTAAAACTAATTTCTGTAAAATTTAAATTTTGATCACCTCATCCACTTGTGTCTTCAAATATAATTAATGGTGCTTCACTGGGTGTTGAAACGTCCAGAAAATATTTTAATAAATGAAACAAACGTTAGAGCAAAGTTTTTTTTTTTTATCTGATATTTCAGAAAACCATATGAGTCATAACAACAGTCTTTTCTAAATTATTTTTCGGTGCTATTAACCCTATACGAAAAGACTCTTGAACAATCCTCTAATGCTCAGAAATTTGTAAATTTTTATATTTCTTTCGATATTATTTGACGTTTCAACTTTTCGATACTTTTAACAACATTTGACAACTGTAGAACTTATTTTATTTCATCGATATTATTTGATAAGTTTCGATTTTTAGTCAACATTTCGTATTTGATAGAGTTTTTCCATGCTATATGTCGTTTATTGATATTTTTTTTTACTACGTCTACATTTTGTCTGAACCTTTAACAATACTTTCAACAATTTGTAAAAAATCGACAATTTTAAAAATTTTTTCGACAATTTCTAAATTAATGCATGACGCTGCTTGTGGCCTGACTGAAAAGTTTTTTTTTTATTTTTAATATTCTTTTTGGCATAAATTTTTGTAAATAATTTGAGATAAAGCAAGAAAAACTTTTTGCTGACACAGCATGATTTAAATTTTCTAACTGAAAACATTTTGCAAAATACAAAAACAAATTTAGAACTGAAAAACTAATTTATTACAGCAGCCAGAAACAACATTTGGCATGCAGTCAACTTCTGGCTCATTTATTTTGTTGCGTTCTTATATGAAAGGTAAGGAACAAAAGTTGGCGGCTATCTTAAGAACTAAAGCAACTACGAACCGATGAACATGTTTTAAAAATAAATAAATAAAACTCGTAGTAGAAATAATTAAAAATAATTACTAATACGTAAAAATAGACGACAAGTACAATTCAAACACTTTTTCAATTATTTAATGAAAACAAAATGATTTTGTTTATCAATAGTACGAAGCAGTGGAGGATATCTCGTTTTATGGTTTTCGAACCTACGTGCTCGTACCAAAACAAGTGCTGTGGTTAAATCACATCGATATACAATTTTTTTTTTTTTGAAACTAAATCTTAGTTGATTGATAATTATATTGGTGACATGAAAATTTAACTAAGGTATTGAGAAGTTGTTTGATTCTCAATATGTTGGGCTTTTTGTTTAGCTTAATAGTAAACTTTAAGCACGAAAACTGACGCTTCAATGAACGCGCTGCCTCAAAGTTTTATTTTCTTGTGTTCGTTTCTACCGAAAAATAATGTCCCACCCGTAGCAATCAATCAGATAATTTTTTCAACCAATGCAAATTCAATTATTTTTATTTAGACGTCAAGTAGTTACTGTAATTACAAAAATGAATTATAGTGCATGTAATAACAAGTTGTTTATTGGATTATGGGTGTAAAGTTCTCAGAATAGAATGCACTTATAACTTTGCAATAAAAGGTATACCTATAGCTCAAGTTACTCTAAACTAAACCCATGCTTTTATAGGGTATTGTTTAAAAAACTGACTTCTTTTAAAAATTTCTCACATCAGCATACCTCACCCTAAACTCTATAGATTTGCGCTACAGTAATTAGCAAAATTCTTTAGAATTAAAATCATTAGCAAGTTGGTTTTAATTTTCTTTTTTTTTTTCATATATAGAAATACTGCACAATAGACAAAGAAAGTGCGATTGACCTCGCATCTCATAAAATTGCGCAAATAAAAATCTTCTACAAAAAAAAAAAAAAAAAAAAAAAAATTAAAAAATTGGAATTTTTCACTCTGGTTGTTGTTAATTTTAATATTTCGCACATGTTTGCCAGACGCACAACAACAACAACAAAAATAACCCATAGAAAATATTTTCACTTTAAAGTTTTGTTGGGTTTTTTTTTGTTAATTTTATTTCTGAAAATTTTTTACAAAATAAATCACTGTCGTCCACTGATGTTTGTTGTCTGTCTGTTCAGTTGCCAAGTTTTGTCTTCCTTTCGATTTTGCTGTCTTTTAGCACCGCACTGTAGTTTTTTGCGTTCAATATTTCATTTAAATCGAGCGTGTGCGCATATGTGGGAAATTTTTTCAAAATATTTCGTTTGTTTTTTGTGACAATTTTTTTTTATTTATGAAATTTTCTTCCTTTGTAGAGATCGCTCATAAAAATGTTTGTTTGCTTAAACTAGAATAAAATTGTTCTTTAGGCACGCGTTAATTTTTTCATAAAACTTTGTAAGTTCAATCTGACTTCAACTTGGCTCATACATGATAATATTAAACTAATTCTCAGCTCGAAATGTGCATTGGCAGCGGTTCTAGAACTGTCAGCATTAATTTGAGCGCTAACAGCCATTCTAGAACTATAAAACAGCTTACTTAGAGCACATTTCATTTTATATTTCAAAGGTATCATCGATTGCTCTTGAGATTGAATAAAACAATCTACATTGCCTAGACCAAATTTAAGATGCCTTATTTCTGTAGGGTGCTCTTAAACTGAATTTTTTTTTATATTCTTGTAAAGAAATAGAATCGTTTTCAAAACTCCCTGTTTAAGTTTTATTATGGGTTAACCCATTTCCGGCCACTGATCGCGTACGCGAACAGTAATATTGTTAATTTTAATACCTTGTTTTTACTGCGTCTTTTGAAAATTTTGAACTTAACTAACCTTCAGTAATTTAGTATGTTCTTTTGACTTTCCAAATATGGTATTGAGAATAAATTTGCACGAACCGTTATTGAGTTACCCCAAGGTCAAAAAAAAACCTCTTTTTTGGATACTTTTTCAGCTCAAGAAATGAGATCTTGAATTTTGTTAAACCAATAATGTAATGATGAGGTTCTGTTCAGAAAATTACATATTTTTGTTATATGGATTCAAATTTTTTCAAACGTACCATGCGTTTGGCGTAGATGATGACTAACATCAGTGTTCGCAAGCACGAACACTGGCCGCTATTTGACTTCCTTTTTTTTTCATATTTTCTACTATTTTTTTGAATTTCCGTGCAATTATTACTTTCAAATGTGAAAAAATATATAAATTCAAATAATTTTGTTAGAAGGGCTTGAAATTGATTCGTGATTTTTTGAATTTTTAAGCGGTTCTGATCATTTTTTTATTGTGTTTTATGAAAGAAACTTGTTTTGAGTTATTTTGTCGATTGTCGCATAAATATCCAAGCCGAGAAATGTTACTGGCCTAGAAGCTACATATATTGCTTTATATCAAAATAAAAAACGAAAAGCCGATGACTCAAAAAAACTTTCGAGTTAACGTAACAGAGAAATTTCTGTTGACTTCGGATGTTGAAACAACAGATCTTGACTTAGCTGGAAATACACTTAGACCAGCCAATATGCCACATATTACTGGAGACTGGCTCGGCAGAAGACCTGTCCTCGGTGTAGAGTACTCGACAACCGAAAACTGTCGAATTCCCCACTCGAACTTTATTATAGGACCTATCAATATTTCTGTATGCCTTTTAGTATCTTTATAAATTTAAAAATATTTAATTTATGTTCCAATTTGTTAATGATCGTAGCAATTAAAAATGAGTATAAATATGAATATGAATGCGCTGAGGTGGAGACTTCTAAAAAATATTGGGGGGGGCACAGCTTTCCAAAGCTTTTCGACGTGTTTGTAGTAAATGCTTCGTTTTGAACAACGTTCATGGCTTGCTAGCCTATATTCATAGTACCATAAGTTAGTTTTAGTGTCTACCTTGATTTCCAGGCTAGTTCGAAGTTAAGTTGTCTACCTTGTAACTCCAAGCTGATCGAGCGTAACAGACAGGCTAACCCAACTTTAAAAACGCAACATTATTCTGTAACGCCAAACTGAGCTTGACTTCAGGTTGACTCAAGATATTTTTTCTTGATTGCTTTGCTCTCTAAAATATTGGGGGACAATGCTACTAAAAATATTTTATGGGAGGTCAAAAGTGCCTTGTCTTCCCATAGTCGGCGCCTATGCGAATACGAATGTCACCAGCGCTTTTAAAAAACGTTCTAAAAGTGCTACAGAGCGATTCTCTCGAAAATGTTATTATTTTCTTATGTTGAATCATATATTAAAACAGATCAGGTATTATATTTGAACTGAATACACTGACTTACAATATTATCAATTATATTAAGCGTTTTTATTATCCATTTTTATCCATCTGACATTTAAATAGTGAAAGAAAGACTTATTTGTTTTAATTTTATCATCTGAAAAAATATGTCAAATAGCGGCCAATGTTCGCACTTGCGAACACCCCCTTGCAGGGCTTACAGACTAGTTAGCTCAAATCTGACAACTGATTTGAATTTCCTGACCCTAAGTTACCTTAGATTACATGGTTTCATTAAAAAAGAAGCAGTTTGAATTTTCGTGGCCGTAAATAGGTTAAAGCAGCAGCTTGCAGCAAAAGTAAATAAAATAAAACTATAAGCGCCCATTGCACTGCCATAAAACTATTATAGAGCTAATTGTGAACTAGAAGCTCTAACAATGTTATTTGAGTACTTTTTACAAAAACAGGTGAATGCAGAACGTGACTGAAAGAATTTGAGTGTTTAGTTGTGTTAGCCAAAAAATATTTAAAAAGTCCAAAAACTTGAAGTCAAATATTGAAAAAATTGAAAAAAAATAAAATTACAAATGTCGAATAATTTGAAAAATGTTGCAACAAAATTGATAAGGTTGAAAAAATGTTGAAGAAAAAGTTTGTTTGTGAAAATCGAAAGTGTTGTCTTAGTAAATGTTGAAAATCTAAATATTGGATAAAATTGGTAAATTTTGGAAAAATGGAAAAAGCCCAACGATGTGGAAGTAGTGAAAAATATAGAAAAAAGGTGGATAATGTCGAAGATTTCGAAATATCTTTAAAAAGTAAAAAAAAAAATGTTGAGAAGGTCGAAAAAATGCTGAAACTTGAAATAAAAGAATAAAAAACTCAAAAATGTTGGGAATGTCGAAAAAATGTTGCAAAAGTGAAAAAAAAAAAAAAAAAATTAAGTTGAAAAATGTCAATGAATATTGAAATAAAACTTAATTTTTTCTAATATTGAAATAGTTGGAACGGGTCAAAAAATCTTGAGGTCGTAAAATGTTGAAAAGTGAAAAACTATTTCAAAAGTTGAAAAAATATGGAAAAAGTCAAAAAAGTATTGAAAAAGTCGAAAAATGTCTGTGAATGTTGAAATAGTTGGAACGATCGAAAAATGTTCTAGAAACATGTAGTTGAAAAAATCTTTAATCGGTCGATTCGGTCAAGTGTTCGAAAACTCCAAAAATCCTTGAAAAAGACGGAAAGTCTCGAAGAATTTTAAATGGTTGGAAAGTTGTAAAACGTCGATTGTTGTATGTCGAAAGTGTCCAAAATGGTTGATGAAACTTTAAAATTTTTCAACAATTCACTCCAGTATATATTTTCTTTAATGCCCGATAAAATGATGTTAACACAGTAAAAATCGCGCAATTCGTTTATTTATGATCACCACGAAACATTTCCATTTTGACATTTTCTGTTTTCTTTTTTTTATCTTTTTTCTTGACAGTACCTTGACGGCTGTCTAATGTCGCCGAAAATATTCAACATTTTTCGATTGGCTCTCATATCGCTGGATAAGTTCAAAAAGGCACATTAATATCAAAAAATTACAAATGTTGCTAATTCAAGTGTCAAAATTTAACTTCAGAGAGAAATATTTTTATTAATAATAATAGAGTTTAGCTATTAGGCTTAAAGCTTTAAAATTTGTTATCACACAAGAAAATATTGCAAACTAATGTAATACTATGATGTCCACATCAATACGATGAAAATTATTCCCCTTTATATTGATATAAAAATTAAATATTTTACATATGTATAGTATAATGTATTTCTGATGTCCTTAATTAAAATTTAAAAAATTCTGATCAACTCGAAATATTGAAGAAAATATAACACAAATACAAAATTTAAAAAATTTTTTATTGTTGTTATTTTTCAAATTTTTGATGACCTAGAGCCAGCCAAACAATCCTATATTAACAATAAAGGTCGCTAAAACTCTCAACCTATTAAAAATAAATTTTAAACTTTGTGTTTTTTTATTCTCTTTCCAGGTAAATATCATAAACTTAATAATAAAAACATGTGAGTTAAATATTTCAAAAACATCGAAAAACTAAAAAACGTCTGTCAAAGGTTGTATAGATGCAGTTGCATGTGCATAATATGTTCCTAGGTTATTGAATCACCTTTCAAATGTTGCCCTATCCCTATTTATTTACAGCTCAATATACATACATATCTCCATACCAAGTTTCATCAAAATCAGTCAATTAGTTTAGCTAAGAAAACATATTTTCCTATTAGGAGCATGGCGCCACCCACTTAAAGACAAAGATCTTTTCTCAAGATTCAATCTACTTCCATACAAAATCGATCCATTAGTTTTCTTTCCCAAATTTCATCAAAATCAATTCATTAGTTTAGCAGTAAAATAATTTTTTCTGGTTAGGGGCGTGTCGCTGCCCACTCATAACAAATGTCTTTACACAGGAATCAATCTATCTTCACACCAAATTTCAACAAAATCATTGTAGCGGCTTAGACGTGGCAGCGTTTTTTCCCTCTTAAAGAACTTAAAGTTTTTAATACCATTCCTTAGGGTTTAATCCATCTCCAAATTTCATCAAAGTTGATAATTGTGCCATGTGCAACCTCAACAGATTAAACTGTATTTTACTTGGAACTCGTTCGCTTGTATGGAGTCTGCAGTTGTTGAAATTTTTCGTAGTCTTATATGGACTCCCACCATACTAAAATGAACTCAGTTATACTGCAAGGCATCTACCATCTTTGAAATTTCTATTTACATATTGTAATTTTGGCAGTATATAATGCCCGGCATGTAAAAGTTAAACTAATTGTAAGTAAAAACAATACCTTTTTTGGGGACGCCGCCTCATTGTCCGGGTATAGTGACGGCTCTGACACTGAGCCAATGCGCGCTTCCTTACACATATGTAATTTGTTGACCAATTTTTTAATTAAAAAGGGCTTGCAAAATTAGTGTTAACTAAATAAGTTTACCAACATATTAATTCGAAAATAAATCAACAATTTTTTTTCCCCAACTTCTTTATCGCAATAACTGCACAAATTATTATTTTTTTTCGTATTATATTTATTTTAATTTCAAAAAAATACTTAGTTATTTCAGTTGGCGTTAATTCTTTAATTGGTCTCGCTAATTATTTAATCGAAGACCAATTGTAGACCGACTAAACTATTTGATTGGGGTATAGCGACTTGTATTAAAATGTTCGATTCTAGTCGGGAAATATCAAAAATCAACGAAAAGACTATTAAAAGTAGAATATCATCGAAAAAGTCCAAGTCAAATAGTATCGAAAGATTATGAAGGAGTCTATAAAAATCGGAAAGCATTGGATAATTCGGTAAAAGACGAAACGTATTAAAAGTGTCTGAAATAAGTCACAAAGTATTGAATACATCAACAAAGTCGAAAACATCTAAAAATTTTTTAAATGCTATAAGTATAGAAAAACATCAAAAAAGTCGAAAAATATTGAAAACATCCTAAAGAGTCCAAAAGGGGGGAGGTTACAATTTCCGCGGTGCACTGCTCTGACTTTGGTTTTCGATAGAACACGTGAAAATAAATCGAAAATGTTAAATAATAACAATCGATATCTTGTTTAATTTTCGAGATATCGATACTTGAAAATTTAGTTTTGATAATACTACATACCATTAGAACTACGATTTTCGTGGCGCCACAATCTGACGATGGTTTTTAATAAAACATGTCAAAATAAATCGAAAATGTTAGATACAAAATCCAATATCTCGTTTGGTTTCCGAGACATCGATACTTAAAAATTATATATTGATGGTACCATACCATACTCGTAATGGTAGTGGTGAAACCAAACGAGATATCGATATCTCCAATACCAAACGAAATATCGTTTTTATTTTTTGTTAATAAACCCTCGTCAGATCGCGGCGCCACGGAAATCGTAATCGTGCACGAAACTGCCGTTAAGTATCAAAATCGATTGAAATTAGAAAACACAGGAAAAGTCGAAAAGCATCAAAATTTTCGATGAAAAAAAAATCGATTAATCGATGGAAACAAATTTTCAGTTTCTAACTGCGTTATCTGGCGGATTTCATCATAAACGATAAGTTTTGTGCCCTATCATCAAAACAGACTTTTTTTTAAGTTTTCTATATATGTTATATTTTTTTTTTGCTCTGTTATGATAATAATTTTATTCTTTAAGCATTTTGTTGGGTACATTCCAAGTATAAGTTCATAAAAATTTAGCTTTAAAAAATGCACGACTTTGAACTTTAAGTGCAATAAGAATCTACAACTCAAGGCGAGATAAAACTGCAGTGGGGAACGTAGAGTTACAAACTTTTAAAGTAAATTTCAATTCCAAAAAAAAACATATTTTTACTATTGTCACTTTTGTAAAAGTTTTCCGTGGATATGCCCATCCTTGATTTTGTTAAAAATTTCTCAATACAGCAGTTTCTACTTTTCCCTGCCGCTGTGTTGTTCTGTTTTGTAACTTGCAGTATAAATAACAACAAAGGAAAAATTTTATACAAAATAAATATAATAATTACGTTATTTTTAAACACGTTTTTGTGTATGCGGTTTTTTTTTTTCATTTTTTTCTATTATTTTTATTATGAAATCACCTTCAACTGTTGTTTGCACTCTGACGACCCATTCAGCGATGGATGCAGCGTGATTAACAACAAAAAAAAAACAATAACAAAAGGCGAACGCCAACGTTGACGACGACGACGACATCACAGCGTCGCGTTGCATCCAACCGTAACGACGACGCGGCAAACAAATGACGGCGTTTTGTCGTTAATTTTTGTTGTTGTTATTGTCTACAATTTTCTCGCTTTGTTGTTGTTTTAGTTTTGCGCAATACTTTCATTAAATTTTAAACAGCAACAACAACAATAACAATATAAAAAAAAGAACACAGCAACAAAAACGGTACAAACATTTTAACAACAACAATAACAGCAGAAAACAGTTGTTGGCAACGCCGCTAGCGATAAAGTGCTATTGACGTTAAGCATAGCAACAACAATAAAAGAGAAGCAGAAGAAGAAGAAGAAAAACTCATTAAAAATTGCCGCTGTCTTTGCGTCAACTTCTTGCCGCCCTCAGCGCGCAATCTTCCTACTATCAGCGTCGCGCATTTATTATAAATTTTTTTTTGCTACGCAGTTGTAGAGCAAAGTTGTTTTTGTTTTTCAACAACAACAACAACGCTCATTGCAACAAACAACAGTGTACTTAATAATTTTTAACAACAACAAAAATGTAAAATTTATGTCAACGTCCTTGCATTATTTATTTCCCCCTTAATTTTTTTCAATCGAATTTCTCTAAGCCGTCATGACACATTGGAAACTTTTGTTTTTATTTTTTTTTTTGTCAGACCAAATAAAATGATCTCACACAGTTCGCAAAAATTTCTTCGGTTCTTTTGTTCTCACTAAAAATTATCGTTTTCTCAATATTTATGGGATATAAAATGGTTATTTTCTCAATAGTACAATCATTTGGTAGTTTTACCTGAAAAGTTTTGCGGTAGTTTTGAAAATGATTATTTTTATAGATTTTGATGTGCTCTTTCTGAATTTTAACTTTGCCACCTCGTATTGTTGCTGCTCGCGCCGCCATATTGGAAAAATGGCGCCCAAAAGTAGTTTTTTGACAATATCTCCTTTCTGACTAATTTTACGATAAAAACATATACTACCAAATGATGTACTACAATACTTAAGCCTAAACCAAAATAGACGAGACATAACGAGTAAAGCCTTAATCAAAATAGACGTGACGAGACTGTAGAAATTGAACGAACGTTTGCACTCGTTTCGTCTGTTTTGACATTTAAAGACTTAACCAAAATAGACGTGACGAGACGGTAGCAATTGAACGAACGTTTGCACTCGTTTCGTCTGTTTTGACATTTAACCCAAAATGTTACGCTAGCCAACGAACCAAAAAAGCTGTTATGACGAGTAGCAACGTTTTGAAGTTCGGTTCTTACGGAACAACTCGTCTCGTCAAAATGTTTCGTTCACTTTCGATCAATTACATTGGTTCATTTTGGCTATCAACATTGGTTTACATACACTCGAACTTACTCGTTACGTCTCGTCTCGTCTATTTTGGTTTAGGCTTAACCCAAAATGTTACGCTATCCAACGAACCGAAAAAGCTGTTATGATGAGTAGCAACGTTTTGAAGTTCGGTTCTTACGGAATAACACGTCTCTTCAAAAGGTTTCGTTCACCTTCGATCAATTACGTAGGTTCATTTTGGCTATCAACATTGTTTTCCCTACAATCGAACTGACTCGTTATGTCTTGTCTCGTCTATTTTGGTTTAGGCTTAAGTTCGAGTGTATGTAAACCAATGTTGATAGCCAAAATGAACCTACGTAATTGATCGAAAGTGAACGAAACATTTTGACGAGACGTAAGAGTTCCGTAAGAACCGAACTTCAGAACGTTGCTACTCGTCATGACAGCTTTTTCGGTTCGTTGGCTAGCGTAACATTTTGGGTTAAATGTCAAAACAGACGAAACGAGTGCAAACGTTCGTTCAATTGCTACCGTTTCGTCACGTCTATTTTGGTTAAGGCTTTACTCTAATTTTTTACTTTTTTAACAGTGTAGAGAGAGTCATGTCATTTGATTTCTTTCGTTTCAGAAAGTAATGATTCGAAATAAAAATCTTTTTAAATGAAATTTGGACCACATCACAGTTGTCACCTATAGAACGGAAGCAGCTAAAATAGAAGAAAAGTTATTTTTGGAACATCGATCTTAGTCTGAAGATCGAAAATGAACTCAAACATTACCAACGTTGGCCTTCTGTACTTGTTATGCGCCAGTCAAAAGGGAAAGGCCTAAAATGAGTTTTGGATATTACCGGACCCTAAAAGAGTTAATTTATTGAAACTATATTTTATCAATCGATGGGGAAAGCCTAAAAATATACTAAGCACATTACTAAGCGCCCGTGAAACGTCCCATTATTAACCTGTTTTTCTTTTACCTTTTTTTATGGGGAAAGTTCAAAAATGTATACATATAATAAATGTTAAACCGTTACAGTTAAAATGTTTAAAATTTGCAGAGATGTAGATGATAAACTAAAGATGATTATTGCAAACGATAATCAAATTAAAAATCGTTTTAGGTATACAAAAAAAAGAACAGAAGTCATATTGCAAGTGTGCACTACTAATTTACTGCTCGCAACTGTACATATGTTGACAATCACCGGAAAACTTTTCTTGCATCAATAATCCAGAGTGGCCCTAGACTTCAAAAGCAAGTCTTGGCCGCATTTTTGGAGAAGAAAAAGATTTTGCGAAATCAATGCTTAATTTATTTATATTGATTTAGAGAGAAATCAGTAAACAAAAAATTTGTTTTAGATAATTTGTCCTATTTCAATATTGTGGCATTATTGTATTGGATGTCATTGATATTTACATTATAATTACACTCTTTCTTGGTGTTCTAACGTACCAGGAAGTATTTTTTTTTTGGCATGAAACCGAAAGCTGTAGAAACTAACCCGGAAAACGTACTTAAAGTTCTGGGCAGCTCTAGAGCTACAGAATTATTTTGGATTAAGTTCTATCTATCTATCTACCTTATCATCATTAATACCTCAACTGTATACCAAGTAATAGTAACATGTAATATTGAGAACTATATGACACTTATAATAACGTGAAAGAAAATCAATTACTAAAAATATTTACATATTTGTCCCTCCAAACAAACAACATATTTGACAACCTAATAAACAGCGCTTTAAGTTTCAATATCACTAGCGTACCAATGGAGTGCATCATGAGCATAGGTTTCCTTAAGGAGGACAGATTAATTAAATAAAATTCATATAAGTAATATAGATTTATTTTAAAATCTATTAATTTATCCTTCAGATTATCTGCAAAAATCATGTTCATATGCAACGTTGTATATACGCCGAATTTGTAATTAATAAATTGTGTCTCTTAAATGACAGACCTAGAACCAGAGGGGTACAATTGCAACAAAGGTACTTCGCTGTAAAATAAGACTTAAGTTTTTCTTTTTCAGGAGTAGTAGTTTTTTTTTCAGATACAGCTGCAGTAGTATCATACATTCAATTAGTCTAGTATCATAAACAAATTTTGATGGCTTTTTCAATATATAATTTAACCATTTTTTAGCAAAAATTAGAGTTCCGCACTTGTACCTACTCCTCTGGATAAAAATGCAAATAACTTTAAATAAAAAAAGGAAAAAAAAAATGGATATAGTTTTTGTTAAACATTCTCAAATTGTTGTTGTGCCTAAGCCAGAAGATTAGCTACTAAAATATTTAATCATTATAAATTGAAAACCCTTTTTTTCACATCAGTTTATGCACGACTGTAACAGACTGTGACTATAACTTGAAATGATAAGCCTTTTTCTACTATAGAATTCAATTTTTATACAAATTGTTCGAGACCGGAGATCCGGAATAGAACTTCGATAGTTTCGAACAACAGCATTTCATAAAAGATTTTCGAAGGGTGTACTTTGCCATGAAATGGCGCACAACGTGCCAAACAATTATATTGAAAAACATGTGTTTTTTATGAAACATTTAAAAAACAAATTGGAAAAACGCACCTCAAGAATTTTGAGCAATTAATTAAAAAAAATATTTACATATATATTTTTAAATGCTTTTATATTTGTGTTAAACAAATCTATTTATTACCAACCAGTTGGCAATTAGCCAAGTTATTTCTGACCAAAAAAGAAAAAGTAAAATTCTTTTTCAATTCACAAGCATTTTAATGTTTTTATTTTAATTGCATTTTGAAAATAATATGTTGCAAAATGTTTTGCAAAAAAAAAAATAAAATTCATATAATATATAATTTTGTGCTATTTTTATATTAAAATAAAAAATAAAAAAAATTCCTTGCTTCCGCATTAAAATTTGTCAGCGTTTTTATCTGTCATTCGAGTAGTTCTTATCAGTTGAATGTATTTCGAGATGTGTAAATAAGCTGCTTTCCTGTTGATTATTTTTATTACTATAGTTGCAATTTTTTTATATATTTGAAACGCAGTTAAAGAAAAGCATTGACTTCTGATTTTTTAATAATTAAAACGTAGATTGTGCCCCCATCTCACGTCAAAGGGAAAGTCGAGCCGGTATGACGTCTTCGATTTGCGTGATATTTTTTCAGTTGGTTTCCTTGCCTCAAAAAAAGTATTTTGGAATTTTTTTTAAAGTCCATAACAAGGGGCGCAGTTGGATTCAATTTTCTTAGCTTGGAAGCAAGGTCATAAAAACTTTTTCAATTTAGTGATTAAATATCGAGGGTTATTTAAATTCATGTACCGATTAAGGATTTGTCAAAGTTAACATTTGCTGGAAGCTGTGAGCGATTATCTCTAGCCGTTTTGTAATTTTTCACCAATGGACCCAAATGGAGCCCAATTATGTGTAACTGGAAATGTTATTTTTTTCAGTTTATTTTTGAGATATTGGCTTCAAAAAAATTGGATAGTTTAGCCCCATAAGTAAACTTGATATAAATACAAGAGATCACAAACGCAATCGCTGGAGAAAAAGTTCACGGCTTCGCACAATTAAGTACGGCATATCCAATAAAAATAGACAGAATCTTAAAATGTTATAATTCCATCTCTAATTAATGATGGTAGTACTGTATTTCGTGACCTCATAGTATTGGAAATAGGCTAAACTGATTAACGGACACGCCTACAGCTCTTAAAAATCGATACCATCCTCGAAGTTATCTCAAGAACGATTTGGTCAAATTTGAAAAATTTAATAACTACCATTGGAAGCTTAACAATGACAATATTATATCTTAATATATTTTTAAGAGGTGTGGCATCCCCCACACAATCAAAGACTGAAACTTTATTTGAATAAATGCAACCAAATTTAACACAAGAAAAAATGCTATAGGTAAGTTAGACAGAAATAGTGTGCAAATTTGCGCAATAGTGCGCGGCAGCACCTATATAAATAAAAAATTTGAAAATTTTTTACTGAGAGAGCTATGTTATTTAATGCAATGCAAACAAATTTCACACAAATATTAGGAATGGTTTGGATAAACAAAAAAAACAAGTTAAGGTGTTATCTTCGGCCAGGCCGAAACTCACATACCCTACACTGCACTGAAATAACCTTTTAAATAAATGTTGAAAAGACATTGAAGAGGTTGAGTAAGTCGAAAAAAATGTGAAATGTTAGAAAGATTGGCAGAGGTTGGAAAATGTCGATAATATATGCAAAATGTTGAAAAAAGTTGAAAAAGGTTGAAAAATTTTTAAACAATTCAAAGTTGATGAAAAAGTCGAAAAAATAAAGAAACTTATGAAGGAAGTTGAAAGAGGTTGAAAAAGTCGAACAAATACATATAGGATATATTGGAAAAAGTTGAAAGGTTGAAAAAGTCGAAAGAATGTAGAAAATGTTGGAAAAAATCGAATAGAAATGAAAATTTTGAAATATGCCACGCCCACTTCTCCAGTTCCGCCCACTTTTGGTACAATAAATTATATTCGCGATCGACATCCTCATATTAAATTTTAGCTCAATAGCTTGTATAGTTTGCGATATATGCTGCAACAAAAATTCAAAATTTAGGGCGGTGGCACACCCACTGGTACAATCCAGCCCGGTTTTGATCCAGAAATAGCTTTCCATAATCAAACCTCTAACACCAAATTTTAGTATGATTGCTCACATATTTCGATAAATATGCCACTTACCGTATTTTATTTGTATGGGAGGTGCCACGCCTACTGATGCTATTTCAGCCACTTTTGATTCAGATATGCCCTATAGCGACAGAAATACATACATTAAATTTCATACCAATTGCTGCAATAGTTCACTTAAAACAGCGCTAACAAATTTATGTTAATATGAGAGGTGCCACGCCCACTTATGCAATCCTGTCAAAATTAATTTATTTTTAAAGCTTATAGTAACTGACATCTATACACCAAATTTTATGAAGATTACTCTCATAGCACACTATCTATAACAATAAACGTTTTTTGCTTATATGGGAGGTGCCACGCCCACAGGTACTATTGGACCAAATATTTGTAGTAAGAGACCTTATAGTAAGTATATCTGCCTCATTAAATTTTATAACGATTACGTAGTTAGTTCTTTAAATATAACGTTTATAAATATTGTGGGCTGTGCCACGCCCTTCAACGAGTTTTTTCGGTCCAGTAGCTGAGCTTGTATTGATGACTGCTTTCAGCGGCATCATCTCCAAAATTTTTATGGAAATCGTTTGTGCGAATTTTGAGATATACGGAATCAAAATTTTTAACAGTTGAAAAGTGCCACGCGCACTTTTTCGATCCCGCCCACTTTTATCACAATTCAAGATATATGTATTTGATATGTATACGTTTACCAAATTTAATCGCAATATCTTGAGCGGCTTACAAGATATGGTAGTATTAATGATAAAATTTAGGGCTGTGCCACGCCCCTGTACGACCCTTTGGAAACTTGAAACCCAGCCTAATCCTAATTTGGTTCACATGTGGACCAAATCACCAAGTTTCATCAAAATCGCTGAAACTTTTTTCAAAATTGGCCGGGGTAAATATACATAGAGTATGGGCGGTAGGCGTGTCTGTCAACCGATTTTGCCCATTTTCAATAGCAAGATGCCTGCAAGAAGATGTGACCTGTGTGTGATAGTTTTATTCAATTAGCTTTCTTGGTTTTCCCGTAAAACTGATTTCAACAGACACCCAGACAGACAGACAGACGGACATCTCTAAATCGACTCAGGTGGTGACGCTGATCAAGAATATATATACTTTTCCATACCTGCCGCGCCCCCTTCGATGTGTTACAAACGGAGAGACAAAGTGAATATACCCACGGTGTAGGGTATAAAAAAACTACTACTAGCTAGAAGTTTTGAACAGTTAACTGAGGGATTTATTAAAGATAATGCTACCAAAGTTCATGAGTAAAAGTACTAGCAATGATTAAAAAAAAAAACACTAGCGTATGTCGATTTTCAAAGAGGGCGTGGCACCTCCACTACAAGCTAAAATACCAAAAACTTAAGACTTCAGCGGATTTCCACTGAAGGACAAAAATAACATCCTAACATGTTTTTTTTTTTTTACTAAAAATAAAACTTTATGGAAAGAAGATGATGTTTGTTTTGATATAAGTACAATAATACAACATTTTTATTAAAATTAATTTTTCGCCATATTTATTGTCCATATTGAAAGCAAGAAAGTATACATATTTTTATACTCATTTGCTGATTCACTTGAAGCTTAAGAAACGCTTTAAAATCCATTAAAAAATGTAATGTTTTCTTCAATCTTTGTGTTTTTTTTTTCTTTGCTGCTGAAATTTATACTGCAACAAAATAAATGAAAAGAAAAAAAAAAAAGAATCTTTAAACCAAAATATATATGTAGGTACATGAAACTTTTCTTCTACGCAATTTGATGTTTTTTTTTTGTATTTTTCCCTTGCTTGAAAATAAAAATCAGAAAAATAAATAATAAAAAGAAAATCACGCCGCCTACAGTAAAATTTCATAAGAGAGAAAAAAATAAAATAAAAAACTAAAAGAATTTCATAATAGAAAAAAACAACAACGAAAAAAGTTAGAAACTGGAGCACGAGGCGGTCGTGCGGTCGGTCGCAGTAAAAAAGAGGCTGTTGGATGCAGTAGCTGTAGGGTGAGATGAGGAGAGTTTGTGAAAAGCGGGTAGAAACGTACAAAACCATTCATTGCTGTTGAAACTTGGCAGCAACAAAAATAATTGCTGCAGCTGGCGGCGCAGTTGCAGTTGTTCTCATTTTATAAATTGTTGAGTTTTTTCTATAATTTTTTTTCTTTTTCTTTTATTTTTTTGGTTCATTTTATTTTGTATACAAAAAAAGTAACACACAAAAAACGTAGTTTGTTTTTGTTTTACTTTCTATGTACGTGCCCATTACCACCCACTTTTTTGTTTTTGTTCGCAATTGCACTTTGTACGTTTTCACATATTTAAAATAATTGAGAAACTAAAAAAAAAAAACACATTTCTATTAAAATTTTTACTTTAATGAAAAGAAAAAAAAAAAAAAAAACTGCCTTGAACTTTAAAGCTGTTTCTTCTTATATTATTTCTTGTTTTTTATTTTATTTTTTGCTTCATGTTCCTTTTATACTTTTTAATTAAATTTCCGCAACATTTTCAATTAAGTACTACTGTTTTTGATAACTTTATAAAAACAAGTTTTTTACAATTTGTTTAAATAAAATTAAAAAAATAGCCGCATACCTAGCATTTGTTATTCGAATTGAACCTATCTGTGGGAAAGGATTATCCAAGAAATGTCCAGGTTTGGCCACCCTTGGTTTTAAAGATATTCAAAAAACAAATATCTGAAGAAACGTTAACTTGGCGCCGAAAAATGGAAAAAAATGAAAATGTGTGTGTTGTATTAGATTGTCCACTCTTTTTTCATTTTTTCTGAAAAAGCTTAGCTCCCAAAGTGGAGAGTTGAAATGCTGCATTCCATTGTCCGTCGAAAGTAGGTCCACCCTATGTTTCGTTTGTCCACTCTTCAATTTGGTTTGCCCATCCTTTATTTTCGTTTGTTCACCTTTGGTTCAAATGATATTCAGAGTGCTGAAAAACTGTGAATTTGTCCACCAAAAGTGAAAAAAATTGAAAACGTTTGTCGTTTGTCCACCTTTTAATTTCGTATGTCCATCTTTTATTTTTCTTTGTCCGTCTTTGGCTCGTACGATATCAAAAGTTTGGAAAACTCGTCCACTTGGCTACATTAAGTGGAAAACTTATATAAATAAATACATACATCAAATGTCCACTTTTAATTTTCGTTTGTCTACTCTTGGTTTTCATCCTATATTTTTGTTTGTCCACACTTTTTTTTCACTTGTCCAACCTTTATTTTTGTTTGTTCACCGTTTGTCCACCTCTGGCTCAAATGATATTTAAAGAGAATTGTGAACTTGGCCATTAAAGGTGAAAAAACTTAATAGTTGTTTGTTCACTGTTGATATTTAATCTAGTTTGTCCACCTTTTTTTTTGTTTGTCCAATTTTCTTTGTTTGTTTGTTTAATATTGGTTCAAATGATATTGATAAAGCTAAGTTCTGAAAAACCATGAACTTCGCCCCATAAACGTGGACATAAGTAAAAATATTATGCTGCATTCGATTGTTCATCATAAGTCCATGTTTGTTTGTCCACCCTTTATTTTTGTTTGTCCAACAAAGAAAAACCAAAGGAATGCATTTTGATTTTCCACAAAAAGCATATTCTAAATTTGAATTATATTTCTAAAATTTCAAAGGCTTATCTTATAAACGAAGCTTAAAAAATGAATTGCTCATTATTTTTTTCAGAACTTATAGCTGCTTAAATCCAAACAACCAATGAGAAGGCGCGTATAATTTTTAGCTCTTTTAGTTTTCAGTTCACCCTGTAGGATATGCATTTTGGAAACTTTGTCAAAAATTACGTTTTTTGTTTAAATCGTTATAATTGGTTTTGAAGTTAAAAAGTTATTTGCAATAGAATACATTTTTTCTTGAGTTGGTCCTCTCGTCGTGCTCGTAATAGCGCCGAGCTTATCGTCTCGTACTCGTACGAGATTTTTCTCGGTTTCTTTCGATTACATTTATATATTTATTACTAGTTGAATTCGTGGCTTTGCCCGCGCACTCCTCGTTGTACAACATTGCCTACATTTTATGCAGTTCTTACTGCAGACAATTGGGCTTATGTACTAAATTTCACAACTTGATATAATTATCAAGAATAAACTTTATGGCACCTATGGTAATGTGTATAATGTATGGGAAGAGCCACGCCTCGTTGCCCAATCCCGGTCACATTTTGCGAGTAGCTTGGCACAAGCAATATACATCCCCGTATCAGATTTCACAACTGCAGCTGCCATAGAGATGCCAAGATATGTATAGTGTTTCTGTTGTATCGAAGGTGCCACGCCTTGTTGTCTTATCTCGTCCACTTTCGTGAACTGCTAGCATAGACAATATGTGTACATCTTAGCACCAAATTTTAAAACGCCTACTACACCATGTGCTAAAATATAGCGTTTTAAAAGAATCATAATAATAAAAAGGAAACAAAATTTTTTGCAAACGAGTAATTTTGGTATATGCGCGCTTAATGTTCTAACGAGAAGGTCTGACCGATTTCTCGTCCTCGATCATACGAGAAACATTTTTATTTAATATCGTTTCGTTATCGCTATCGGAACCGAGAACGACAACGATCGTCTCATCGGGTTTCGGTGAAGCACTAAATAATAGCTGTGTTTTATTCGCCAAGTCGCTAAGTTTCCTACTCGTTGTTTATACAACTTTTCGTTTGTTGTTTTTTCTACTTTTTTAATTTCAAATTGCTTATTTTTGCCGCCTGACCTTTTAAACAATGGTTTTTCCGCGAAATAGCTTTTCTTATTTTCATTTCAAAATGTGCAATAGACAAAATACAAATCAGCTGGGTAGCCCTGGCATTTAAGCAACTTGCTACGTATGCATAGCTACTATAATTTTACTCGTTAAGTTTGTGATTTTGTTTTTGTTTCTCATACAATTATCGTTGCTAGCTAAAGATAACTAGCAGCGGATGGCGAATAAAACGCAGCTAACTAATATGATTTTAAGTCTGTCCCATATTAAGTTTCAAGGATATCCTGATTTACAAAATGAAATTTAATTGTTTTTAACACGAGTTACCGTGGAATTACCATTAAGGTATCTATTTGAAAAAAAAAATCAAGAATTTTTACAATTTTTTTTCTTTCTTACTTTTAAAAACAACAAACCACCTTGATTACTTCTCGTCTATAAAAACGTGATTATTCCTTAAATTTAATGAAACCACCGTTGTGTACAACATTATCAAATGGAAATTGCAGACTTACGGCATCAACAGCAACAGCACGTTGCAGAAACGTCATTCGGCCGTCAGTTTTTATTTTCATTACATGAATTAAGTGTTTTTTTTTTGTTTCTTCTAGCAAACAAAATATCAACAACAACAAAAACTATAAATATTTTGACATTTGAGTTTTAGGTTTAAGACACCTAAACAACATTGACACTTTTGCTGTTTAGAAAAACAACAACTACAACAACAAATCAATTTAATTGACACGAAAAACTTCATTCATTTTCAGTGGAATTACATTGAATGACATGAAAAATCTCGTGTCGCAGGTTCTAAAATTTACGTCTTACCCGCATACGATGTCTTTCTGTATGTCTGTCAATGACAAAAACGCTGCAAAATATCGTTAAAAAAAAACAAAGAGTTAAAAATGTCATAGAAAAAATGGCTTAAAAGCACTAGATGCTAATTGAATTACCATGACTTGTCGACATATGTGCGTCCGTCTGTCCGTCCGGTTTGTTTTGCCAATAAACTGTCTACACACATGTCCATCATTAAGTTATGCCGGCGTTTGTCGTCGTGAATGACACGCAGCATTTTGCAAATTTTAACTGTCATTTCAAATCAAGAATGACGGATTTTGTTTGTGGTAGTGTAGGTTCAGGGTGACCAGAACCAGCCAGCCAGCTTAGCCTTAAGAGAGTTTCAGTTATTAATATAGTTTTTTTTTTAACCCATGTCTACAATAATGTGGATGTAGTTCAAGAGCTAGAAAATCTGTTAGCTCAGACACGAGATAATTTTCAAGATGCAGCTGCCGCATTCGAAAAGAAACTTCGTTTCAAAGAACACGAACTTGGCATTACGACTCACTGACTTTTGACTTGATGTTGATGGAAAAATCCCTACAATTTTTGTTAGCTATTGATTTTTGTTTATATAAGTTACTGCTATTTTCCATGCCTCTCCATTCTTTGCCAAAGGTTGCCATGCTTTTTTTATTTGGTGTTTTACCTTGCCAACTAATTTGCATTTGGTGGTATTCAACGCTACTTTTTAAGGCCTTCATTTTGGTTACTTTAACGTGTTGCCTTTAATTCCACCTCATATCTTTCCCTGGTTGTTCCTTCCATACTTTATATGCTTTTTTTTTTTTTGCCACTCCTCTTTGTTTGCCCACCGCTGTATTTTTTTTTTGTGCTTTGTATGCAAATCACTTGTTTATTCGTTTAATTATTCATCTCTTGTGTTATTGTTGTTTACCTTCTTTTTTCTTGTTTTTATACCTACGACTACAACAACATTTCTGACACATTCTTATGAAGTTGTTGTGTTAATTCTTGAGAATTCTTGGAATTCTTCACGTTATGTAAATGCGTCAAGTGTTTAAATTTTGTTGCAAGTAATAAAAATAAATCAAAAAAGAAGACTACTTAGGTACAGATTTACGAGTATATGCAAAGCTTTGCACTTTGCAGTCATCACTTGTGAGTTTCTTGGAAGGTTTTTACTGCACACGTGTATATTTTATCCTTTGTATAATTTGTAACAAGTCAAATTAATCATCTGCATAAATGCAAGTATTCATGATAAGTCAAGATAAGTAGTTATTTGGAAAATTACGCCCAACATTTGCCATCTTGAAAAGTTTGCTTACGTAATTTAATATGAAAAAAATCTCACAAACCAGGAAAATTTTAAGTAAAAATTTTTACTAATCTACCAATCGATATGAATTGATTGGAGGTTAAAAAAGTTGAACGACAAGTTGAAGGTCTAACAAAATTGTTGAATAACAAAGTAATTTCACGACAAAAAATTTGTACTTCTCGTCGTCTTGGTACTTGGTCGTCCGTGCTCAATCATATTTATTCCGAATAATAAAATGTCAAACTTAACAGTGCTCCCTATGGACAAAAACAGCCAAACTATATTGGACATTTGTCGACTTTATTTGATGTATTTTGAATTCGTGAAATTGTTTCGACTTTTTTCAACACATACGAAAAAATTTTAAAAAAATAACGAGCATAATTACTTCGTTTTCAAAATTTATTTTTAGTAAGCTTTTTACTTGATTTACTTTAAGCTAAATAGCTAAGAAGGTTAATAGCTGTAGTAGCTAAACTCTACATATAATTATTAAAAAAGAAAAACTATTTCAAATAAAAAACTAAATTCATATTATCTTCTTTCTCATTTCAGGTAAGAGATTTTTCAATTTCAACGAAATCATGTTACTGTAAGTTTTCAAAACTTTATAGCTGTCCATAAAATAAAAGCTTAAAAAATAAATAACTTAATATTTTAATCTTTTGCGTTTTTATCAGTATAATAGTAAATTATTATTATACATTCGCCTTGAAATGTATCTAGGGTAACTCGTTAAGTCTTACAAATGTTATAATTTGATAGACTTAAAGTGAAGGCACTTTATACAAAGATTAAGATAATAAAAAGTATATTTATAGGTAAAGCTAATGCAGCGACAAAAAAGTATTCCATTTAAGAAAGAGGTCCTAAATTTAAAGAAATAGTGACCTTCAATCTGCAATTAAGCTATGCATTCCTTAAATGTACATTAGACATGTTCAAAAAGAACTCATGTTCTTTGGGAACGCTTAAAATTAGAAAACTGATTCATATTCATAAAAAAAACCTAGGGTTGTGAAATTGGAATTTAATTAAAAATATTAAGAAAATTGGATTTTTTTTTTTAAATTTACCGCTATTTCTTTAGCCAATATACTTATAAGAAAAAAATCCATGACTGGCAAGTTGAGCTTTGGTGTTTCTTGCATAACAGCTCAAATCCTTTGCTGTTTTTACTACATTCACCTTAATACACTAAAATTTGAAATTGGCAATGCCATTTTTTTACTCATATTCCTAAAAATTAAAATTTTGCAGCTCTGGTAGCAACCCTAGGCATTTTTAAATATTCAAATTTTAAGCGTTCCCGAAGAAACTTGAGTTTTTTTTTTTTTTGAACATGTCTAATTTACATAAATTAATTTGGTTTTCTTAGTACATATTAATAAATGCTACTTCTTTCAAATAAACTGATTATTTTCAATCACATGGTATCAACAAAATTAATTAATTTAATACCAGATTCTCATTGAATACAAGATTTTCATTGATCCTCCTCCCCCTTGGTGAGATTTTTCCGGACCCCCTCCTCCCCTATTTTAACTCACGTAATTAATGGATTGCCCCTTACTACAAACAGAAGGCAAATGTCAGCAAAATATCGATAATACCTGTGTGAAAGCTATTTTTTTAAAACACAATACAAAATTGAGATAAATGAAAACCGTACTAGTTTCTATGCCAGTGTGAATCGCTTATTAAGTAATTTGATGTAGTTTTGAACTCAATGGTCTTATTTACCATATGTGTATCATTGAATCATCATGAAAACATGGCCAATAGTCTGATTTACGAGAAATAATCGAAACATTTGAAAAATATACTCAACGATTTGAGTTAGAAAAATTCTGATAACACCATTACAGCTTATTTTTATAGGGTTAAATAAAAAAAATAGTTAGGTATATGTAAATTTTGTTTGAACATTTATTGTTTAAACAAAATTGTCGTCATATGTCCACCACGATTTGCTGCAATAAATTGCGTTCGATTAGTCCATCACGCTAAAGAAAATCCGCCTTTATAAGAATGCACTAATTACTCAGTTTCGAGAAAATCAAAGATAAGGTCTTTTGATGTTAAATAGCGTATATGCCTAAAAAACTTTGTTCACTAGTGTGTTGTCGGGTGTTAGCGATAAAGAAAAGATCTGGTTATTTTTCTTATCTTATCATATTCCGTGGCAGCTTTCATGCCACGTGCTTTGGTCTGTTTTATTTAATTGGATTTTTTGCTTTTTTTTTTTTCTTTTTCTGTGCGATAGTGACACCAAATAAATTTAGAACTCTGCTGCTAAAGTATAAACAAATATGAAAGCAACAATCAAAAGTTTAAAGATAATTTCTTTCCCACTACCACCAAGAAAGATTAATTTCAAATACGTGCGCACAAATTTTATGCAATAATTTATTGTGAGTCATGCGTGCGTGTTCTTATAACTTTTTGTTTTCATTATCAATTAAGTTTATGTTATGTAAATTTTGATTAATGATTGTTTAAAAGAAGTTTTTTTTTTATTAATATTTTGCTAAAAACTTTGCCATGAAATGGTGTTATGTGACTTCCTAAGCGAAATTGGCGCAACGATTAGTTAACAAATTATACATCGCATTTAGTTATAATTTAATATGATTACACTCTTGCGTTTGTTTTTTTTTTTTTTTTACGTTTTCCTTTAGGAAATTTTATTATAAATGATAATTTTAACTTCAACTTTTCCATAGCTACTGTGTTGATATGAATTTTCACAAAATTTTATCCACTGAAATCAAATAAACTGTGGTGCCTGTAAATTTCAGGGTATGAATAATTTAGGTCATCATGTAAGCCCGTTGTAATGCTACTTAGGTTTAACTAATAAGATATAGCTAATTTTCTGATACTAAAAATAGCGATGTTTATTTTTTAATCGAAATGAGAGAGCAGAAAACTTTATTTAATTTTGAATTCGGAAAAAGAAGAAGAATTCGGTTGTTCAAATGTTGCTCTTACAGAGTCGAATACGATGAGTCAAATTTTCGATTACTTTATTCAATAAAACAGGCTTTATTCAACAAATTTGGCGCTAGCTTTGACTTTAAATCAGGGACCGTAACGGCTGTGAATTTTATGATAGAAATCACTGCATAATCGTTATAAATGAATTTTTATTTTTTTCAATTACAAGTACATAAGGGGCCGTTCATAAATTACGTAAGACGTTTAGGGGGGGGGGGGGGGGTCGGCGGATTCTTACTACATCTTACGAGAGGGGGGGAGGGGGTGAATGATCATCTTACGTAAGATTTAAAATGCGTATTCATACATTAAAGTTGTATTAACGCATCGTCATTTGTGGCAGTAATGAAATATATTTGAATTTTCGACAGTCACGAAAGATTCAGAAATATCGATTACAATCGATTTAAGTAATCGACTCTAACTTCTCTTCTGTTTATGTAATGAAATATATGTATGTTGTTTACACGCAGGGTCGACTTGTAACACCGTCTCACAAGTTTGCTATTATTCAGGCATTTACACGCAGATACGTCGACTTTGAAATTTTGTTGATGTTGTCCCGGTTCTTTACCACCCCCTTGCACTTGTCCTCTTCAACAAGAAGATTCGCTTTCGATTCCTTCTTCAACAGGAGACCAAAACAGCAATCAGTTTTGTCCTCTATTTCTTCGCTTAGCGTTAAATTACGATTGGTCAAAAGTACATCCACAGTTCAAAGTCATGCCTTACGATTTTTTTTGTCCTTCCCTTGCAAACGTCTTAGCTGATCGAGTTTGTAATATTTGTGACCAGTACTTTGCCTCGAAAAAAGCTACTGTAATGCACAAAAAACTACATGGAAAAGACTGTAGTCGCACTCACATGATTCAACCAGTTTCAATTTTGAAACGTGGACAGGGGAAAAGCCTTTGCATTTTAAAACAATCGGAGATTTGTCAAGTTGCAGAGTGGCATGACGACGAGGATATTGATGTTACAGGGTTTGAATGTGAATCAGAAAATTCAACAGACGAATCGGGTGTGCCAATTGTAGGTTCACTATCAGACTGGTTGAAAAGCGCATGAACTAACGATGACTTACGATGACTTTTTTTATTCATATTGAAAAACAAATGTGTAGTTTGCAATTTTGTAATATTTATTTAATGTGTAACACAGGTACTTATATTAAAATTAAATATAGTAATATAGTACATCACATGAAAAATACATTTTTTGACTAGTTTCACCTTAGTTATGAATCTTACGTAAGATTTCGGAAGGGGGGGAGGGGGGGGTGGTGAGAATCTTACTAAATCTTACTCGGGGGAGGGGGGGGGGGTCAAAAAGTCATGAAATTGTCTTACGTAATTTATGAACGGCCCCTAATCGTAATTTGGGATTTTTATGCTTCTCGATCAAAAATAATCGTTATTTAGGATCAATGGTTTATGCTTAAATCCCAAGAAATCGAAAGCAATCGTGATAGCGAAAAGATGCTCTGAAACCTCGGCAATGCCTAAGCTGTACCTGAACCAATGTGAAGTTGATTATGTGGTATCTGCAAAAAATTTGGGTGTCATTTTTAATAAAACCCTATCCTGGAATAATCACGTTAATATCAGTATTGGAAAAGTCTATGGAATGCTCCGCAATTTATGGAAAACCCAACACTTCACCCCTGTTCACATAAGAACTCTTCTAGCCAAAACATATCTTGTACCTCAGCTTATCTATGGTTGTGAAATTTTTGCCAATTGTGATTACATTTCCAGACACAAATTAAATGTAGTGTTTAATAATATTTCCAGATATGTTTATGGTCTAAAACGCAGAAGTCACATTTCCCCATTTTCTAGCAGAATGTACAATATGAGTTTCAACAAACTTTTAGAATATCGTACACTTATTTTACTACATAAGATCGTTTTCACTAAACAGCCTTCATACTTGTTTCGTAGATTAACTTTCTCCAGATCTAGCAGATCAAGTACGATACTTCAACTTCGTCACACCTGCTTGGCTTCCGAAAGACAGTTTTTTATATTCTCCATCCGCCTTTGGAACGCTCTTCCTATAAACTTAAGGTCCATGAGTAGCCTAGTGCAATTCAAAAAAAACTTAACATCTTTGTTGCAATAGTTTTTAAAATTTTTAATATTTAATACAAAAAAGCAGTTTCACAACTTAAGTTTTCAAATTTTAAAATTTTTATTTTTATATATAATTTTGTAATCCAAGTTTCTAATATATTTAGTTACACTTTTACTTTATTTTAATTTAAAATTATTTTAATTCTTTATATTTAAGTAATGAAAGAAAAATGTTTGAAGCAACTTGTTGTTAGTGTATTAATATAAGATATTTGTCTTGTTACGCTAACAAATCAATGAACATATAAATAAATAAATAAAATAAATAAATAAATATTTTTTTTTCGATGCAAAAAAAGTCGTAATATTGGATTTTTAATTTTTTCAGTCAAAAATAATTTTGGACTTAATTTCTCTTAGGTCCAAAATAACTGTTTTTTTGGATTTTAATTTTTTCGATCACATGTCATACATTTTCGATGTTTTTTTGTTGACTTTTGAAATTATCGATTTATTTCGAAAGCTTCTGACTTTCTCTGATTTTTCGATAGTTTCCGAACATTTGAAAACTTCTCACCACTATTTGGCAACCCCTTTACATGTTAATTTCTGCGTTCTATGCTTGCTCAGCGCAATGTATTTTGTAAGCGAAGATAGCCAGAGTAGCTTAGCAGTTTATTTGCGAATCAATATCATAAATATCTATTCTAAATTTGTTTTAGAAACTTGTGACAAACACTGTGATTTAATATAATTTAAGAGTCCTATTCTACTAAACCCAATTTAATCTATTCTATAACTCTAAAGGTGCTCAGAAATTTCTGTAGATTTTAAACGTTAATTTCTGCAAGACTTTCGAGGGAAAGGATCCCATGACCCAAAATGATCCTCTTAGCACGGCACAGTGTCGGACATTCTGTAATTATGTGTAGTGAGGTCTGTCTCATCATTGTTATTCCTACCAGGACTATTGTTTAGGTTTCTCAAGACTTACGCCTTCCTGTTGTCATATTAAGAGAACAGATATTTAGTGCAGTATTTAACTAGAATAAATTTAATAAATTAACTATTTGATTTTTTGATGCTGAATCCGAATTTTGTATTTTTCCCGAGTTTTGGGCCAAATTCTTTTTTTTTTCAGAAATTAGTGTTTTCAATATCTACTGAACCAAAGGTGTCAAAACAAAAATAAAGTGTTGAAAAACATAGTCAACGAGTGCACTAATTTGACTTTATTTTTTCTAAACTATAATTTTTTTTTTCCACTTTCGCGGGCCAAAAAAAAAGTCTTTCCAGACGTAAAATAATTTTAGCTTAGGGAAATTAAAAAACTAGCTGGGGCCACACCTGGCAAACTAGGTATATACTGGGTTAAAGAAATTTGTTAAGTTTTTGTTTAAAAATTCACCAATATACTGAGAGGAAGAAAGACTTAACTCTGTCTACTCAAACAACCAGATTGGATGAATATATGATAATTTTTCATCGCGAGCTTTTTGTATAAATAATTCTCGATACTTTTTTTTGTTTTGAATTAAACCCAATTGAGGTAAATCTTATCAAAAGTCAACAACGAAATCAATTGTTTTGAATTTGTTCAATTAGTTTTAGTTTTAAAACTTATCCAATGTAACATTTTTTCCTTATGATTTCCAAATATTTAACAAAGTACGCAGGTGAAAAGCTAAGTAAAATCATTTAAAACAAAACTTTTTTATTGTTTCTATAAAAAAAAAAAAGTTTGTTGTGATTATTTTGCTTTTCATGATATACGCGTTTAACCTTCGTCAAGTCAATGTCAATGACAATCAACATCCACAAAACTTATTATTAAATAAATTAAATGTTATTTTTGTTTTCTTTTGTTGTTTGTGTTTTTTCTCTTTTTTTTAGCTCATGAACTTTTAGTAGCGACTTTTGGAACTACTTTACGTAACTGATTATTATTTTTTATGCGTTATTACTCTCGCGGATATAACAAAGAAACAAAAAAATCAAATTAAAAACAAAAAGTTTTAATTACTCATCCCATCCAAATGGCTATGGGTACCATATTTATCACTAAGCACTCCATACTACTACTATTTCTATACCAGTACTGCTTTTTAATCATTCAATTTTATGAAATTTTCGTTTCAAAATGAAACTATGTATTAAGGGTGTTATCATTGGCCCCGCCAAAAGTTAAAACCCCACACCGCGTTAACAATAAAAGTGCGCGTAAGTCTTAAATTTTTATTTAAAGTGTATTTCTTCCATCACAATCTGTGCTGTATAGTTTGACTTAACGTACCCACATTGAATTTGGCAACATTTAACTAAAGAGCTCTTTGTGTAGCGTTTTGGAGCTCATGCTTGTATGGGAAGTGCCACACCCTCTACACCCTCTTTAAGAAATTCGTCAACTTTTGCCTGATGCTAGACCGAACCATTTCTTGTATTTGTGTGATATTTGGTTTCATTACTTTAAATAATTATGGCGTTTTAAACTTTTTGTTTCTATGAAGGGTACCATGTCTCTCAATTCTCTCAACCCAACGGGAAACGGAAGCACTTCTGATGTGCTTCAAGGGAAGCAGGAGTATGAAATGCGTTTCCTTGAATGCAAAGTAAAACCACATCTTTGCAAGTAAATTTTCAAAAAACTTAATATTTTTATTTGTCACCAACCAGATTTGAACTTAAGCCTGCTGCCAGTGTTTTGAGATGCGTAGAGTAGCCACTTGAAAATTCATGAAATATACTTTTAGCCAGAGAAAAAATAAATAGGTTTGGCAGATGTCGTTAAACTGCGCATGCAACAACACGGAATGCCCAGGTTCAAACCCCAGTGGATGCGATATAAATGTTTTTTTTCTTAAATTAAATATAATTTCAAATTAAATGCTTCCGAAGAAGCACATCTCACTTGTCCTTGGAAGCTGCTTCCGGATTTTCCGTTGGAAATATAGCGTTTTATTCGTATGGAGAATTTCAATTTCAAGATTTAGCCTGTGTACCGAATTTCATTCTATTATCCTGCTCAGTTTTCGCGATTTCTACAGGCAAACAGACAGACATGGCTTAATCGACTGAGGTGGTAACGCTGATCATGAATATACATATACACTTTTTTATATACCTGTCACGTCCCATTCCATGCGTTACAAACGGAATGACAAAGTGAATACATTTACCCTAAGTGTAGAGTATAAAAAATGCCTAACGGGTATGATATTGATGATAGCACCTCAAGCACGTTCTGACTGTTTCACCACCAACGTTTGAATTTTTAATTTTTTAAAACTTTTCTTAAAGCCTCACTTTACGTTGTATAGCCTCTGCCTTCATACTCTATTCCGTCATACGCAGCGTACTTTCACAACGACGAATCCACTCCGTTTCCTACAGTCCAGCATATGTCAAAATATGTTTTTAACTTGTCAACGTTGGCGTGGTTTGTGGCTCTTTTGTTTTTTTCCATTGAAACGCTCTACTTTACTGCCAAATGTTTTGGCTGCTACGTTTTTTCTATTTTTCTTGCCAACTTTAGGGGGCGCCATTTTTAGATTTTAACGCGCATACGCCAGACATTTTGAGGACATGAAAAATTGCTATAATTTTAATGTTTTTGCATAAAAAAGCACTTTGGAATCGCTTGGAGTAGCGTATGGAACATGTGGTTTTTTTTGCGTCCATTCTATACCTTTTTTCACAGCTTAAATGCTGAATTTTTTTTTATTTTAATTTCTTTGTTTAAATTGCATTTTACCTCTTACTTTATTCGCTCTATTTGCAATTTTAATTAAATTCTTTTATTCATTTTTATTGTGCCAACATGCACAACACACGCCTAAAATGCTTTAAGAGATGACGTCGATTATTGAGCTTTTGAAAATCGAGTGTTTGTTGTCTATGAAAGTAACACTAAACAACACATAAAAATTTGCTTTGAAAAAATTTAGTTTATTTACTTAAATTTTGCTAAATAGATGTCAAAAAAGCTTACTGCTACTGTTTAAATGACATTACATTGACCCCACCCTTAACCCTCTACTGCATACAGAGTCATATATGGATTTTCAACTTTGAAAATAATTTTCTCCACTTTTTCAACGTTAATCATAATTCAATTTGCCATTTTTGTTATCTATACTATATTCGCGTTTTTTAATATTTTACCTATATACGTAACGAAAAGTTGGTTTGATGCAAAATCAGTTTATTTAGTGCGATCTTACATTGCAGTCGAAATTTCAAAAAAAGTGAATTGCTAAAAATGTAAATTATATCTTTGTTATAATGACCAAATGAAATTGCTTTTCTTCATTTCACAACGTTGCCTAAAATAAAAATTTTTCCGTTCATAAATTGATCTACTAAATCGACTAAAAAGTCGTTAAAGAAATGTGGCATTAAGTTGTCAAATAAAAGCAGAAAACAAAATATCTGCAAAACTGTGAAGTTTGCGAAGGCGGGGGGTTGGTGTGTGAAGCGAGCAGGGAGAAGAGCCCTCTCAGTTCCCCTAGATTTAATCAAGAACAAGTTAAGGTGTTATTTTCGGCCAGGCCGAAACTCACATACCCTACACTGCACTGAAAGTACCTTTTCATCAAATGTTAAGAAGACGTTGAAGAGGTTGAATAAGTCGAAAAAAATGTAAAATGTTAGAAAGGTTGACAGAGGTTGAAAAATGTTGAGAAGTCGTAAATATATGCAATGCATTACGTGGAAAAACTTAAAAGTTGAGAGAGGTTGAAAAACTCTAAGACAAATGAAAGAGGTTGAAACTATTCAAAATTGATGAAAAAGTCGAATAAATGAATAAAGTTGAAAGAGGTTGAAAAAGTCGAACAAATACATATAGAATATATTGGAAAAAGTCGAAAGAATATGGAAAATGTTAAAAAAATCGAATAGAAATGAAAAATTAGAAATATGCCACGCCCACTTCTCCAATTAAGCCCACTTTTGGTTCAACTAATTATATTTGTGATCGACATCCTCATATTAAATTTCAGCACAATAGCTTGTATAGTTTGCGATATATGCTGCAGTTAAATTTAAAATTTAGGGCGGTGACACACCAACTCGTACAATCCAGCCCGATTTTTATCCAGAAATAGCTTTTCATAAGCAAACCCTTGACACCAAATTTTAGTATGATTGCTCACCTATTTCGATAAATATGCCACTTACCGTATTTTATTTGTATGGGAGGTGCCACGCCCACTGGTGCTATTTCAGCCAGTTTTGATTCAGATATACTCTATGGCAACTGAACCACTTATGTTCACTTAAAACAGCGCTTACAAATTTATGTTAATATGGGAGGTGCCACGCCCACTGATGCAATCGCGTCTTAATTCATTTATTTTTAAAGCTTATAGTAACTGACATCTATACACCAAATTTTATGAAGATTACTCTCATAGGATACTATCTATAACAATAAACGTTTTTTGTTTATATGGGAGGTGCCACGCCCACAGGTACTATTGGAATAAATTTTTGTAATAAGAGATCTTATAGCAAGTATATCTACCTCATTAAATTTCATAACGATTACGTTGTTAGTTCTCTTAATATAACGTTAGTAAATATTGTGGGCGGTGCCACGCCCTTCAACGAGTTTTTTCAGTAAAGTGGCTGATTATGTGAAATATTTCTTAAATAATGTCTGTTCGATATCGCGAAATTCCCACGTTGGTCACTGATATTTTAATATATCAATTTTTTTTTATCAATCCATATTTTTTTACATCTTAATTTTTTTTATTAATCTATGTTTTTTTACATTTTCATTTTTAATGTTTATTTCCAACTGAAACGGCGTAAAATATTGTTGCGTATTGTGGGTAAAATTGCACAAAAATGTGTAAAAATTTCATTCATGTTACTGTTAATTGTGTTGAATTTAACACAGTTTGTGTTGAATTTTAAACTGTATTTTGTGTTGAATTTCATACAGTTTTATTTAAAGTGTAGTATGGTATGCATTTTGGCAATCTTCTTAAAATGTTGATAAAGAACTTCTTTCCAAAAAGCAAGAATAAATTTTGTTGAACTGTGTAATTGATTAAAAATTTTTAGCACTTTCCTTTAAATTTTTTTTTCTTTTTCGTTTCAATTCATTGACTCATTTCCGCTGCAAAAAATTACGTTTTGTTTTCAACTTAATTTTATTGTTGATTTTTTTTCATTGTTTTTTATATTTAACACCATTTACAACGCCACATCCATATAGACAACAACGACAACAACAACAAACATCAGTTTATCAGCATATAACTTGATTTTGACCGCATTTAACATCGCCATAGCCAGCCGTCGTCGATTTCGACGTTGTCATGTGGCTGACGTGGTTGTCATGTAAATTATTTTTCTTGTGAATATGTTGTTGTTTTTTTTTTTATACCTAAAACAACTGTTTACATACATACATTTTCTATCTTGTATCTGTTTATCCATAAGATACGCGTTTTTTTTCATACGTTTTTTGCTCATTCGTGTAGGTTTATTTTTAATGATTATTTTTTCTCAATTAAATTAAATATATGTATATTTTTTTTCCAACACGCCTCTTAAAACTAAGTTGTTGTTGTTGTAGCTGTAGCCTTTTCATGCCAAAGAAAAATTTACTTGTTTTTGTTTTTTCTTAACGAAAATTATCAATGAATTTTTTTAGCGCAAGCGTAAATAATTTTTTGAAATTGCAATACAAAAAAAAAAAACAAAAGAAAAAAAATTGTACACTAATGCCTTGCAGTGCTTAGAATGTGAATTAAGATATATTTCGCATTCTATCTAGGTTTACCAAGGTCATAAACTTTTGACAGCGTCAGATTTTTTGTAATCTTATGTCTTGTATTGAAACCTTCCCAAAAAGTCCATTAAAATAATCGTTAAAAGTGCATTTAAATACTTAAAACTGTAGTCGAAATTTAAGCTATTATACATAACAGCGATGGGCAAGCTGTGACATCACTGGCTCCGCTTGGCTCTACATCAAAAATTTAATTTTCGTTGTTGCTTTATTAAAGTGTAACAAAAAACTTGCTTAGTACAAAAATAACTCTGCAACGAAGGTTTTCTTTTTTAGTAAAGTTAAATGAGTCAGTAAACTTACATACTTTGAGTAAATGAAGGACTCAAATGCCTTTGGGCATCTATGACTTAGACCCTACATGCCCATTCAGTACAAATATTTGTAGCTTAAGCTTTCACATTTGAAAGAAAAGTGGCTTTCTGCAAAAGTAAAGAATTCTTGCACGCTTCAAGCACCCATGAGCTTTTATTTTTTTTTAATCATAGGAGATATTTTCTCATTGCCAAAAAAATAAAAAGAATCCAAAATATCAAGTAAACAATAACAATTTAACAAAAGTTCAGGGATCAAATGGCGCACATGCAGTTTCTTTTTTGTTTTTCTACATACGAACTAGCAACTGCTTCTATGTGACAACAGCTCGCTGCATTTGGGTGTCGACTTGTATTATGGAACTACATTGCTTTGTTGTTGGGCTCATTTCAATCCTTTGAATTTGGTTTCGCATATTCGTAATTGACTTGATTAAAATTGGTGCATTTCAAATGTTGAGTCTTTTAAACATTCCCCATGGGCATGCTTGATTTAGACAGAAAAAAATATGTTTTATTTGTTTGTGTAAGGGAATTTAAAACGATGTAATCCTATTTATACCCACTTAAGTTATACACGTACCAGAGATGTGCAATGAGTGGCTCGTTATTATTTACCATTCGTTTATTCATTTATTCGACAACATATAAAACGAGTACTGCAGTGCATTGCCTTTTAATTTCATTGCCATTGCTTGCCTTTTTTTCTTTGAACATACTCGAAAGACAAGCACTATTCACTCAAAGCTCATTCATTCGTTTCTATTTATATGCAACGAATGCTATGGCTATGCAACGAATGCTATGGTTATGCAACGAATGTTATTGCGCAGCATCGAATACCTCATACGATATGAGCTCATGCTATTGTAGTGTAGTACTTTGCTTGCCATTGATTGTGATTGTTGAGTTTCTTCTAAAAGACGAAATAATTTCTTATTTTAAAGCATGGAAAATACACAAATCAAGAAAAATATAATAAAAAAAGTTCATGTTGCGTAATAACATTCGTTGCATAGCCATAGCATTCGTTGCATAGCCATAGAATTCGTTGCATTAAAATAGAAACGAATGATTGAGCTTTGAGTGAATAGTAATTGTCTTTTGTAGAGTGCTTGTTGCCTTCAAAGAAAACAAAGTCAAGCAACGACAATGCGATAAAAAAGTAGTGCATGTCAGCATTCGCATTCGCTTTGAGTGAGCAGTGTTTTCATTCGTTTCACACGTTTGATGAATAGTGTTGATTCACAATTCGTTTTTTGTGAATGTTTCACAACTGCGTATGAATGCATTCGTGCACATCTCTGACACGTACGCTTTAATATTAATCAGCCTTATGATTGTGAGAAGTATTATTGAATTATCGGCATTTCCCAAAAGAGTTTAGTAGAAGTAATAAAGTCGTTATTTTTTTTTAAGATTTGTCACTTAATCCGCAGTATAGTCGATATCATTCGAAAAAACCCTACAAATGTTGAATATAATTCTGAAACACTACAAATGCACTCACCCTTTTCCGATGTATTCTAGGTTTTTGTTTAAGTTATTGAATTTCCTTTTAGTAGTTTATCTACTATATTTTTAATACCAATTAAACTTTTCTCATTTTTTAGTTTCATTTAAAAAACCCACTTAACTCAATAAATTCTTTCTTATCATAAGGTGAAAACTTTATTACACTTTGCAATGCAGCATATTTTCTAAAGCTTCTCCTTTTTTAATCCAATTCCCTTAAAAGAGAATTTAATTTGTCCCAGAAATTGTATACCTTTTTCGACTATCCGTCGCCCTTCTTGTGTTATAAATTATTTTTTTTTTTTTTCATAAAAATTCCAGAACAGAAATTCACCTTTTTTATGTCATTAAAAATAGCAACTCAAGGTAACCGGCGGAGTACGAACGGGCAGACAAAAGAGAACCCTGAAAAATGAATCCAATAATAAAATTCTTTTTGTTGCCCCCCACCGTCGTAGTATGATATATCAAATTTAACGAAAGACGACGGCGACGCCATTATTAGGGAAGGATATGGCAAACATCTTGCTATAGTTGTAGTTGTTGTTACTAACAAAACACAAATAACAACATCGCAAAACAACATAAACTGACGTCATTAATGGCTGTGGTAGCAGTAGTAGAAGAAGAAGAAGCGGCGGCGGCAGCAGAAGAAAACAGCTTTAATAACAAGTTTTATTTTGCCAATTTGGCTACCCCTTTGCATTGTCCTCGTCGTCTTTGTCGTCATCTTGATTAATTTTTTGGCGGCGGCAATGGCACCCTTTTTTCGGTACACCCATCTGCATGTACATATGTATGTGTATGTTTATTTATGTGTTTTCTTACTCACATTTGATAGCTGAGCCAATTTTTGATATTTTTATGTCATATGCGTCATAAGTTGGCAAAAAGCAAGCACTTAAAGACATTTTATTTAGGCATCACTTAAAATACCCAATGGGAAATGACCATTGTTTTTTTTTTCCCCTCAAATTAAATAATGAGAAAGTTGGGCATGATAGTTATCAGTGTCGGATCCGTAATTTGAACACGCTAAAAAAATCATTTCTTTTCTTTAAAAGTAATCCTGATCGTCTTTGAATTGCATTGCAGTCTAGTATTTTTAGGAGGGGGGGTTATAAACAATATATACAGTGGCAATGTAATTGAAAGCATCTTACAGTTTCGCTTAGTCGGCGTTTACACGAGGAAAGTCTGAGAGACAAATTCTTGTCCATTCTCTTTTGTGACAAATTTTTTACCTCGTCCCTTTCGCTTTTCCCCTCTTGCCTACAAACAAGGAAACCATGCGGCAAGACTTTCCTCGTGTAAACGTTGACTTAGAGCTCATCAAAAGTATTTAGTTTTATTTCCCGTTGGGTAGTCTCTTTTATCAAAATTAGGAAGTTTGACCTTCTCTCGCTTGTCAGACGCTGTTCGATGAACGCCTTTCAGTTATCTATGTATGCTATCTTATTTAATTTCACTTCATAAGATATCATTCTCATCATATTGAAAAAAACTCTACTTACATAAATACGTTCTGCTTGGTACACTATTTAGGTATATTGACATCCAATCTAAGAATGTGACGATATTTGAAAAATTATATTTGTTTATAGTTGATATAAAAAATTATCGATTTATTAATGGAATCGTTAAAGGATATTATTGATATTTTAAAGTATCGATTTTTTGTCAATCGGTTTATATCTAAATTATTAATAAATGCTTACGCTTGTGATAAAACAAAATTTCTTCCGCCAAATAAATTGCTTCTTAGATATTAACAAGTAAATATTGGAACAAAGGATTCATTGCTTCATCCGAAATGTGATTTGATATTTATAATCAATTAGTCCTGTAAAGTTGTTCAAATATATTGTAATTTTTTTTTTTATTCAGTACTATATATCAAAATAGTTAAATATTAGCTTATTGCCTTTATTCCCATGGCGGCAATTTGTTGAAAAATTTGAACTTTGAACTTCAATATATCGAAATCAATGTATAAAGACTATTTGAACGCTACACACTTCTTAAAGAAGTAATGGGAACAGGCTGTTGAAATACAGAAATTCTCCGGAAATAAACGGAACAGCTTTTGACCAGATATCGACTAGAGCGTATGTGTACATGTTTTTGCATTACAAGCAGGATTACGCACTACTCTTCATGCTCTTTGAATGTTAACATCGATATAATCATAACATTACATGTGGGTTAGCTTTCCATAAGCTATACCAATTGAGACTATTTAATATCTAATACACTTCTGGGGGAGAATCTAAAGACCATGAGTTTTTATTTGATGATATGCCTTTCTCGAAAAAACTTCCTCACTTTAACTTCATCTGGACTAATGTGGGAAGTGTAAACATTTTTGTCCACCCATAATGATCTTTTCTAGTATATGATGATTGGCATGTTTTATTTTTTAATTAGTTTTTTCAGCTTTTTTTTTTCATAAATTCATTTTATTTCTTAATAATTTTATTTATACTCATTTTGCTGGTTTCCATATAATTTACTTCGAGTTGTAGGTAGAAATTCGTTGTAATTCTACTTATACCTTCGTTATACTTTTGTTATTTCTCTTTACATTATATCATCTTCATTTACTGCGTCGTCGTTCTTTTTATGTTTTTCAATATTTTCCATCAACTTGTCGTGTTACATAGCGCTGCTGCTATGATCCGATTACGGCCTTTGTACAACTTGATATTTAATACGTTTCATTTGCGTGAGTGATAATAACACATATGAATAAGTAATAATGAAAAAAAGTTTCGTTCATTTTAAGAAAATATATAATTTACTTCAATTTTGCTCTGTCATTGATTTTTTTTTTTTATATTTTGAGTGTTTCTTTTTTTGTTTATTTATAGTTAGCATTAAATCTTTATGTGCAGACCTTAATGTTTGCTGAAACATTGGTTGATTCTTTACGAATGTCATTCTTGCTATTGATTGTAAATTTAACCAAAAATAATTCTTAACGAAGCATTTAACAAATTTAACGACTTGTTGAAATTGTCAAAAAATTTTAAGGTTTTCATAGTTTGTAATAAGAACTTTGTTTCTGACCTTCTTTGACATTGGTATAGTCAAAAATTTTGAATAGTGAGAAGCATTGAAAAATGCTAAGTAAAATTAACCAATGCAATAATTTGAACTAAATAAAACCACGAAAATGTTAACAAAATTTTAAAAAAACTTTCAAAAAATTAATTAAAGTATGAAAAATATCGAAACTTTCAAAGCTTAATGAAATTTCAAAAACTTAACGAATTTTGAAGAATTTATTACAGTATTAAAAAACCTCACAGAAAAAAAATCAATCTTGACGAAAATTTGAGAACTGAACGAAACTTCAAGAAACTAATGAAAATTAAAACAATTCTACAAAACTTTAAGAAATATAACGTAATTTTAAAAAACCTTAACAAAACTTAAATTTTTTGTCGATATAAGAACTACAAGAGCTTCTGAAGCCAAAACTAAAATAGGCGTGACGAGACGTAACGAGTAAATTCGAATACATGTAAACTAATGTTGATAGCCAAAATGAATGTACGTAACTTATCGAAAGTGAACGAAACATTTTGACGAGACATATTGTTCCGTAAGAACCGAACTTTGAACTGTCACTACTCGTCAACAGCTGCTTCAGTTCGTTGGCTAACGTTTCATTTTGGGCTAAGTGTCAAAACAGACGAAACGAGCACAAACTTTCGTTCAGTTGCTATCGTCTCGTCACGTCTAATTTTGGTTAAGGCTTTACTGAAAATTCTTTCATAAAGAAAATACAAACTTAACTTAATACTTAAAAAAACTTTAGTTTCAAAAAACATAAATTGTAATTTAAAATACCTATTTTAGCAACATATACTTTTTACGTGAACTACTCCTGATTTTTTTTTTAAAGCCTATGATTACTGTAATAGTCTTAATACAAAACAAACACCTGAAACTTACCGAAACTTAGAAAATCTAAATGAAAGTGTTGAAAACTTCACAAAACCTTTAAAACATCGAAATATTTAAAATTACGAAAGCCAAACTAAATTCACTATCAAAACTTAACGAAAATGTCAAAAACCACCAGTAAAGCATTCTATTAAATCCGATAAGTATAAAAAATACAAATTTTGAAGGACTAAGCAAAATTTTGAAAACCTAATAAAACTTTGAATACCTTAAGTTGACTTAACGAAACTTTGAATACTCAACTCTTGATTTCAACAAATCTTTGTAAAATTCAAAGAAACTTTTCAAACACTGAAAAACTCGAAAAACAAATTGAGAAAATTCGAATTAAAGTCCACATTACGGAAAAAAAATTCACCGGTCACCATTCAGTTTGAAAGCTTATCTCAAGTAACTTTTTTTTTTGTTTAAGTAGATGTTCCCTGTTTTTGATTTTTTTTTCGATAGCTCTGCCATTTGTTGTTTGAACAGACACCGAGGGGTGATACGCCCTAATTTACACCCCTCTCTTTAAAAAAACCGTGTTGCTGTTGTAAGCTGATTTCCTTCACTGATATTTTATTGTTGCTTTGGTAGAACTGCATTAAATTAATTGTATTCTTACTTCGTCCCTCAACGATAGCAAGAAAAATGGTAATAAAAACGAAAAACAGCTCAAAATCACTGACTTTGTTTTGTTTGTTGTATTTGCTGTATTATCATGTTGTTTTGGTCTGTCTTCTAAAGAAATTTCATTACTCGATTTAATGATTTTTTTTTATGGGTTGTACTAACCCTGCTGCACATATTTTGACCATATGTAGCTCCGTGTATATGCGTCCGTTTGTTTGTTACTCTGCTGTTGTGGTCTGTTGTGAATTCATCCCATTAGGATTTTTTCTGTTTTGTTTTTAACGAAAGTGTGGTTTAGTTGGCTTTTGTATCATATAACGGTGAAATTAATTGTTTCTTTTTTTTTGGAAATTTGTAATGTTTTTTTTTTTATCGCTCTTTCTCTTTAAATAAAAATTATTATATTTAGTTTCCTTTTACTGTTAATTTTTGCAACTTTTTTTTTTCTTGCTAATTTGGCGCTCAAATGTTTTAATCTTTGACTTGTCATCATCATCACTTGATGTTGACTTTTGTATTTCTGTTTTTATTTTACAGTTATTTATTTTTTTTTTTTTTTTCTTTAATGCCTCTTCTTCCATATATAGTATGGTTGTCATAGCCATGGTCTTAGTCGTTGTTGTTATCGTCATGTGACTCACAACTCGTTTGTGTTGTCTGTCTGTCATGAAAAATTTTATTGATTGATGTCGCTCGACATGGCGACGACAGTTTTTAAATTGTATTTTTTTTTTGTTGTTTTTTCTCAACTTTTAATTATGAAAGATCTTAATGAATTATTACATGCAATATTTCCTGTATAAAATCAAACAAAATTTATGATGCCAAGTGTCATTATTTAACTTAAAGTAGTTGTACTTATGATTAACAGATATTCATTAGAAAATTCACGAAATACAAATACTCTGCGAATATATTTAATATTTCATTAGAAAAAGTCACACATTGCAAGTGTTCAACAGAAATTCAATGAATATAATATTACAACTTACGAACTTACATGCTATTTATTAAAAAGAGGTTTTTCATTAGAATTAACACTTATTTTATATTTGACGTAAGCTGAAAAGCGTGTACTTAAGCAGCTAAAGTCTGGAAATTCGTAAAATTCACTCTTAAGGGGAGATTAACGTTAATTCGTACAAAAACAGGCACATTTTTGTGAATTTTTTTCGACAACACAGTTAAAATATCAAAAATATCTTGAAAAATTTTCATGTAAAAATATTGAAAACTACGGCAATGGCAGAAATTATTTAGAATCGTCTCAGAAAAAAGTAGAATTGCGGTGCCCCTCATAACTCGGTGCTGTATCATCTGATATGAAAAAAAAAAAAAAATTTTTTTCGTTAGATAATTGATTTTTTCAGATAATGCTGGGAGGGTTTTTCGAAATTTTAATTTTTCAATTTTTGGGAACACTGAAGTGAAAAACGCGATTTTTGCAAAAAAAAATCGAATAATTTGTTAATATAAAATAATAAATATTGACAAATTTGAAAAAACTCTTCAGCGTTACCTCGAAAATTATGTACAGAATTATGTTCAATTATGTTCAAAATTTCAAAAGAATCGATGCAGTAGCTTTGAAGATACGGTGGGCACCGACTTTCAAAACGTGAGTTGTGGGAAAAATGCTTTAAAGTCTTAAACGTGCACATGTATGAGGCACGATTGCTTAAATTGCTTTATCTTCGTTAGTTTTGCTTCGATCCGTCTCAAATTTTCACACAATATTCCTGAAAGGTTTTTAATTTAGACAAGAAAATAAAAAAAAAGTGAAAAAATACGTTAAATACGTTACCCTGCCCTTAAGCATATTCCAAATACAATTGAGTTGTTTATTAACAAAAGTTCCTAAACCCATTTTGGTGATTTTTTTTGTGTTCCACATTCAAAGCTTTCTTCAAATGAAACACTCTTCTGTGTCCTCTATATACTCACGGAGCATAGGGTCTACACAAAATTCTTCCAACGTGCACGATCATCAGGTAGTACCATCTACGACATTTCCCCGATTCACATACTACTATTTTCTGTTGTATTGATCGTTTTCACGATGATTTAGAACAACCGCGTTTTCTAGTACCCTGAAGGCACCACTCCACTCCAATGGTTGTCAGCAGACTTCAATTTGTGATTTCCGCAACGTGTGTCCAAAATATTTACATATTCAGCATTTTAGAATGGAAAGCAACTGATGAGTAATTCGGCATTAGTGATGCACATGGGCCACCAAATTTTCAGAACTCGTCCAAGACAATTGTTGGTGTAGTACGGCGCTGTTAGTAAGCCAAGTGCTGGCTTCATGTTCGACTTAAATATTTTGAGCTTAGTTGTCGTTGACAGGAACAAAGGTTGCCAGATATTAATAAGCTGAGCGAAGGTACCTTCCACTTTGTGAGTATAGTGCAACGATGGGCAAAATATGAAAAATTAGCCATTTGTGACTCAATCAACAAACTCGTCGTTTTTCTTAAGATAAATAACCAAAACAACAAACGAACGAACAAGAAAACAACAATGCGCACTTTGAGGACAGCTTCTTTCGTTTCGTTTGATCAGTGTGCTATTATTTCTACACTCATGGTTGTTCTTGCTTGATTCTTGGAATTGGCTTTTGGCTTATTGCAGGATTTTTTTGCTTTTGTTTTAAGTGGCTCCAGCTTTCAACATTTTGCCCATCTATGGCTTGGAGCTCTGGTGATTACATTATACAGTACTATCAGAATCAAAATTAAATCTTTTGTGCTGCAGGTCGTCTCAGATTCAATTGCGACGTTGCAATCAAAAGCGGTTCTGCAGTCAGTAACAGTTAAGTAAAACAAGGCATACAATTTATTTATCTGCTTCACGATAGTGCAAAGGGTATTAATTTGATCAATACACGATCTGTTCGGGCGAAAACCTTTTTGATATTTTCAAATAAGTGGTCTATTTTTTCACTGACTCTAGTGAGTAGTATTATCATGAAACCATTAGACGGAATCGACAGTACCATGATGTTGCTATAGTTCTTTTATAATGGTAAGTCCCCATTTTGTGTTTTTTTTTTTTTTATTTTAAATATGGCTTCCATTGATATTTACCGTAGGACAATTAATTAATCAGAAAATTCACTAACTATAAACTTTTGGTATTTAGTTAATACTAGCTGATGCCCACGTCTGCGTCTTAATATACTAAAAATATATTTCATTCCGCTGTTTTTCTCCCATAAATATTCCAATAATTTTTATTTTTGTGCAGCACTGGCTTTCTTCTATATTTTTGTACTAATTTTTTCACGACAAACCCGAACTCCTAGAAAAAACCATGACACGGTGGTATTGAATGCATTAAAAGTTTGCGTACGCTATCGAAAGTTTCGGCTTATGGAAATCGTTTGCTGAACGCTCTAATAATAAAAAACGCCACGAACGGAATCCCTGCTGATCGCGTTATTTTTTTTTTTTTTTTTTTTTTTAATATTCACCATTTTTCATGTGAAAAAATAAATATTTTCCATATTTGTTCGACTTTCTCAACATTTTCCATGTATTTTCGATTTTTCGATTTCTTTCAACTTTTTTTAATGGTTTCCATATTTTTTCGACTTTTACAGTCTTTTCCAACTTTTTCACCTTTTTTAAATTTTTTGGATTTATTTATATTTAACCTCTTCAACGTATTTTTAATATTTATTTAAAAAGTACTTTCAATGCAGTGAAGGGTATGGGTATGTGAGTTTCGGCCTGGTCGAAGATAACACCTTATCTAGTTTATTTCAAATTTATGGGAAACTTTGCAACGCTGCATTTTCCTTCGTCGTAAGTAAAAGTCCAAAATTATGACTTTTGCATACAATACTACTTTTGACCGCCGAAGGACCAACCGCTTTTTTTTTTTAAAACCCGATTTCTGTTGGATAGGATGCCAAAGATTATCCTTTCAAATCTTTTGCAGCTATACACCGTTATCGATTAAATATGGCGACTGTTACTGTTATTTTGTTGTAAGTGCAACAAAAACCAAAGGGGAACAAACATTTTAAATCGACCGACCCTTGTCAAAAGTTGATGAATGTGACGCGCCACCGCCGTGCGCCACAATAACAAAAACAACAACTTTATCATCATCAGCTGGTGCGCACACTTGGGGTGTTTTTTCATTAATTTTTTTTTATTTCTGTGTCCTTTGCATTCGTTAGCGTAGGTCTACTGTGCGATATTCAACTACTTCCTTTTCTTCCTGTCTTTGTCAGTCATTCGTTGCCTTTTGTTTTTGCACCTTGCCGACTTTGCTGTTGTTTTTGTGTCTTTCGTTTCCTTTCACTCGCACACTTGCATGATCTTTTGTCATTATTATCTTTTACTTTTTCTTTTCTTTGGTACACCACTCTGTTCCTTTTTTGATTTATTCAGCATAATAATAATTTATGTCCTGTTTTGTTGTTGTTGTTGTCCTAAAGTTTGATGACATTTTTAGAGGTTGATTTTATTTCATTTCTGTCGCGCTCTCTTCTTTGTGAGGGTGTGGCAAAAGGCCGACCGACGGGCTTAAGGATTTATAGGCATGCAATTTTGTTGGATATTGTGCTTGGTATGTCAGGTGTTTAATGCGGCATTGTTGCTTCTTTTTTTAGTACTTTTGTTGTAATGTTTTCTTTATAATTTTGTTCTTTTTTTTTTTCTTTACCAATATCATGCTGCGTCATATTGTGAATACTTTGCAGCCGCCGCTATTGACGCCCAACTGTTTTGTTACGGATTTATATGTCTCAGTTTTGACTTTCTTTTAAATTATTCCTTTGACACGCGATGCACAAGTACATGTCAGTCGGATGTGAAAAAACAAAATTTTCAAGGACCTTTTTTTGTAGTCGACTTTTTTTTTGTTGATAATTTTCACACTAAATCAAAAATCTCACTTTGTGTAATTTATATTCAAAGTTCCAATAAGTAGGCAAATATAGCTATGCCGACTGTATAGTACAAATATATATGTTTTTAATTAGAGAAGAATGCACTAATGTATTTTGGAAAATTTCCACCAATCTCTTTTGTTAACATTAGTTTTTCTTTTTGCCAGAGTAAAAGTATCCAATCCCAAAAAAAACTAAACTTATATTATATGGAGTTATTTCCTCAGCTTAATATCATTACTATTTGCATTACCTGGTAAAAGACATTTTCACCAACTACCTTTTACATTAATGAACTCATCGATGACTCTTATTTAATTTTCAATTTAAATCATTGCATAGCAACTTAAGCGAATGGCACAAACGTTTTTCATTAATTGTGGCTCTTTTTGATTTATTCCAATATCATGTTGATACTGAAAGAAAAGTACAATACCAATTTTTTAGTTATATTTTTTTATCTTTCATGCCAATTGACATTGAATTTTTTAATGCAATAGCATATTTATTCTTATAATTTCATCAATTACAGTTTCATTAATGAATTCATCTATTACAAACCTTATGAACTTCTTTTTCATATTAACTAGACCGATCACTCTATTTTTCTATTTTCTTATTTTAAATCATCCTACAGAAACGTAAGGCTGTTGAAAAATCCTCCCACGTCAACTACAGCAACTTTTCGATATGGCAACCCAACTAGAAAAATTCGTTAGTCACAAGAATGCCTAAGTTTATTTTTGGGTACAAAACTAAATTAAAAAAAAATAATTTCTCACGTTAATATCATCACTATATTACCTGGTAACTTATTTTTGCATTTATCGCTTTTCTACTGAATTGGAAACTTAAAAAAAATTTTTACGGCAACCAGGCGCCTGGCTAATTTATATATCAGAAAACTTGCTATTCTTAATTGAATCCGTTGTTAAAAAAAACCAGTATCCTAAAGCAAATATCATGTTTATTTAACTTAGTCAGGAACACTTTAAATTTTAATTCAAGACATAATGACTCAGTAGTAATACCTTAAAAAATTCTAGTCAGGAAATACTTTTCACTTAACAGGAATGTCAATAAATTTTTGAAAATAATAGTATTACTTTTTGTATTACTTGGTTTACTTAATGATATTACTATTTGTATTACTTGGTAACTGATAAAGTCAGCGCTTACTTTTTTCCATTGATGAATTCATGGATTACGATCTCCATACAGCACTGATTCCCTTGTGAAATCAATTTTTTTTACTGCTACTAAATGATGAATTAATATTGAACGTGACTAAGTTCACCACCGACCACTCAAAGATAGTGCTTTGGGCAGGGAATGGAATACGTTTGTAGCCAGCATCGAAATTGATTATTCTTCATGACTCCAGAAGTTTTTGGCGGCTTATAAATTAAAAACGAATCCGTTGAGTTTCCGTATGAATTCAACACAATTAAAATAACACAATCCCCCCGAACTCGTAGCTGATTTGCTTGCTACCTTGTTTCAAAAAATAATAAATCATTTTAGATCAACTACTTTGAATACATGGATGGTGACTCGAAAGTTTCACTCAATATGATATAGCTCTCACTTTAATTCATAGGGAATTATGTCTTATATGTTGATGATGACTTCAGCTCAGGATCTGTTGCCTTACCGGCAATAGTATTGGTTAACCTGTGGCTCTGTTCTGAGTCTAACGCTCAGCTTTTTTCCTAAATTTTAGAAAGCCCATTTTCAACAAGGGGTGTTAAAATTATGTTTCAAACAACAGCCTCATAGCTAAGTTATTCATCAATACCGAAACTTTTTGAACGAACTCTATACGATCAAGTACCTAGCTAGAGTGAAGTAATAACTACACGTCAACATGTTCTTGGTTAATTGGAGATCTACAATTTCTAACTTGATTGATTTCATTTTTGCATTAAGCTCTTTAGACTCTGGACTGCGTTTACATTGGCTTCAGCAAAGCATTCGACATTTTAGGCTTTTCAACTTGAATGAATCTAATTTAACTTAACGTTCATATCAAATAAGATTTCGGAAACTGTTGTTCACTGCATTTACCTCTGCATCAGGTGTTCCACTTAGAACCGATCCTGCGTACTGATGATAAGAAAATATATGTGCACTTGAAATCTCTTTAAGTTTGGTTTTCTCAAAATAGCTTACACCTCAATGCTGATAATGTCAAGCTATAACTTTTTCCAGAAAGAAAAATATTGTGAAGTCTGATTACAAATTTAAAAATAAGATAATTTGTCGTGTCGATATAATCACAGACCTTGGTATAAATTTTGATGCTAAATTGGCATTTAATGTGCATGTTAATCAAATTTGTGAAAAAATCTTCATATCTGCTGGTTTTATTAAGTTGTGCGCAAACAAATTCAATAGCCCTTTGTAATGAGCGACTTTATATAATACAATTGTGCGCCCTCTTTTAGAGTACGCACAACACACATATAAATAGAATCGGGAGAATAAAAAAAAATATTTCTTTTGCTCTCAAATGCTTTAATTAGATTGACCTTTCAAACCTTCCTCTTTGTGAGGATCGTTTGAATCAGCGGTGGGCATAGAAATCTAACAAAAGAGCAAAACAATAACATCAAGCAACAACAAACGAAATTTTAAAGTTTTTTTTACTTTCAGTTCCAAATTTGCCATTAGCACCAAAAAAAACCAAATTGCACTACAAACAAAAACAATTGCTACATTCGTCAAGACACAACGCGGCGCCGTCGTTTATGCCTTTGTGTTTTGTTTTTGTTTTCATTTGAATTCAAGTCAACGCTGTGCCTCGATAGCGTTGAAATTCTGCGAATAGTTTTTCGCTTGCTTGTACGTCGAATAACGGTGAGAGCAAATAGAGCCACTATGTGCCCATCACTGGTTTAAATTGATTACATACGCAGTCCGGAAATACTCTGTCAGTATAAGCTTGTAAATGGGTATGCACCAGCGCTTCTTATTAACTAAATTCATTTTTATAATAACCAGACAAAGTACTCATAATTTTTGTCAATTATTTTATGAACCGGTTAGTAGAACTAATTATATACATAGCTACATCAACCTTTAATCGCATAACAATTCTTGCGAGTATTAACAATTGTAAAGTATACTCGTATGACAAAAGTTTGTCAAAAAGTCAACTCAAGCTTAGACTAACAATAGTTTAATTCGTAGCAAAATAATTGCTTTTGTTTTAATGTCTTTTTTTATTTTGTATGAGCAAATCCCGCAAATTCCAACATAACTCATCACTCAACTGTATTTAGGACTTTCTAATGACATTGAAATGTGAATTTATTTAGACCGATTAGAGAACACCATAAGAAAGCATTTAGAAAAAAGCTGGACTTAGGGTCTTTTAACTTATCAGGGCAGTATATTAACATATCTTTTTGTAAGGGTGGGTATGTTGAGAAAGTGGAAAAGTTTAGTAAAAAAGCTATAATAAATTTAGGAGGCATAATTTGTCCCTAAATTTTTTTTTTGTAAATAATGATTTCAAGCTAAATAGCTAAGAAGGTTAATATCTGTTATAGCTAAACTCAGTTTTGTCTTATAACAGAAGTCGCTGCATATTCGTTATAAATTGATTTGATATTTTTTAATTTTAAACAAAAATTTCATTTTTATTTTTGAATTGATTTTATTTTTTTGTTTTAGCCCTATTTTGCTTGTAAAAGGGAACAGATTTTGGATGTTATTTCTTCAAGAGTAAACTTCCAAAAACTCAATTGGAACAAACTGACTAAGATTTATAATTATATTAACTTGTTTTTTTTTGTTCCTAAATTATTAAAATTTTGATGTCCATGTAACTCACAGACAAAACCCTGTAGAACTATGAATATTATTCTGAAGAATGTTTTCAAATAATTAGCAGTTTCTGATTAAAAGTATTTAATTTAATCCATTTATTATACATTAAAAAAAAACAATTTGGCAATAAATCGTAAAACTATTTCGAAACTAAAACCAAAATAAATGCGCCTCGTTAGTCAGCAGAGTATCCAGCATTTGATACCTTTTGGGTTACTTTTGGTCTTCTTCTCTTCCATCGCTGCGTTCTTTTCCTCACTTAAAGTATGACCACATAGTTCTTTTTTTCATTTCTCATTCAAAGTTTTTATACCCTACACTCAGTGTGTGTTCATTGTGTCTTTTCATATATAATGCATATAAGTGGGTGTGGCAGGTATACAAAAATATATAGTTAGCTTCAGAGCCGCCGACCTGATGTCTGTCTGTCTAAAATGACGAAGTAATTTTATGCCATTTAGCACACTGGCTACGTTTTCATTTATATCCTCATGAGATTGAAAAAAGCTATACTGAGAGAGTTTTTGAAAGATGAAGTGAGTGAATTTTGAAAAGAGGGCAATCCCATGCAAGGTGACTTTTAAATGCTAAGCTGAGTGAGTAATTTAATGTAATGTGTAATGCAATCAAATTTCGCACAAATATTATGAATTCTTTGGTCGAAAATTAGTTGAGTTTCGACAAAAGGCGTGGTACACCCATACTAGTAAAACTTTAACACGCCATTTTTTCTGCGGAGCTGCCTTCACGTTCCTCCCCAAATTGAACTCCTGTATTTGGATTTTCGTATCGTGAAAATGGTCATTAGTGAAATTGACCATTCGTGAAATCGCTTCGTAAAAATTACATAGAATCAACTAATTAAATTTAATACGAAAAGAAAGAGGGTACATTTTGACATTAAGACGTGGCACCTCCTATACAAGCAAACTTTTAAGCGCTTGAGAGAGTTATTGAAGACAGTGCAGCCAAATTTCATTTTAATACTGGGCGTGGCAAATCTCTTATCAATAATATCTTAAAACCGCTGCATTGAGAACTACACTGTAAAACTTTTGAAGTGAATGTTACATAACTGGGCACGTCCACATTTGTTGGTACAAATTAGCATTAGAATAAACTAGGTGGCTTTGGTATTAGGGGCGTGTAACAAGCAAAGTTTCAAAACTTTATATTCGGGTAGCAATTAAAATATGGGTAATTACTGCATTTAGTGGAACAAAGAAATGATGAACGCTTTTGCATGTAGCGCAGGATCCTCGGAAAAAAATAATCTCAATACAAATCTAAGACTTCTACTGTCTGTCCAGTGTAGGGTATTTAATTTTTCGCATGGCCAAAGATAACACCCTTCTTCTTGACTTTGGCACGTTCAGCTTTTGTCCCGGCACAAAAACAAACACAAAATTGAGAAAGAGAAAACCGTGTGTGTGTGCAAAAGAAAAACAAAATGAAAAAGTTTTAGAAAGTTGGAAAAAAGAAATCTACAATTTTTTTATGAACTTATTTTTCCTTTGGTGCTGCTCCTGCTGTTGCTACAGTTTTCCCGAGTGGGTGGATTGGCCAACGTGCTGCATCATTGCGAACTTTGTACATAAAAACAAAGTTTTCTTTTTTTTTTTTGCCCACTTTATAACAATTTATTTATGTTATATGTACGAGTATATAAGTACATACATAAATGTGTATACACTGCTATAGATACACATACAATGTACATAAGTATATGTTTGTGTGCTGCTGCTTTTATTGTTGTATATAAAGAACGTCTGCTCAAAGCAGTAAAAATTTATCGATTTTTGTGGAAGCAACCAACTTTTCTGCTGACTGTTGAAGGGAGGGGGGGCACTGTTGAAAAACTTTGCTTGTACAAAACTGTAGCAACTACACGACCTGCCATTTAGTTGCTGTGTTTGTTGTTGTTTTTGCTTGATAGAGAATAAAACTTTAAACAAAATACAGAAATTAAAACTTTGCGAAATTTTTTCTAAAGCAACTAATTTTGTAAAATTGTAGAAGAACATTTCAAGTTTTCTTGTTTTTGAAAAAGGTAAAATTATAAATAATTCAATATGGTATTTAGAAATTTGTGATGTTATAGATTAGTTGAAAATGAAATCCAACTGTGCCCATAATCGCCCAAAAATTTGATTGACTTTTGTGTATTAGGGCGATTCTCCACTGTGAAGAATTGCTCAAAAAGAACAGTTATTGTTGGGCAATTATTTATTTGGTGATTGTTCATAATGTACAATCGCTCAAAATTAGTGGGTGCTTAGGAACTTTTTAGCACTAAACGATTATGGGTACATTCTTTTTGTTCTAATGTGTTTGAGTTTTTACACTGAATAATGTTAAAGATTTCAAGGAATCTAAAAATGTATTTGACATTTTTGAAGCACTTCTTATATGAGGAAAAATTTTTATTCAATTAATATCTTTAATTTTTCTTAGTTTCTTTATTGATATTAGAAAATCCTAGTGGGGCTGCTCGCGTTCATGAAAGCACAAAATATATCTCAAAACAAAACTTTAATTATAAAAAAAATCATATGTGCAGTTCACACCTGGTAGAAGTGAAATCTTTAGAAAACTAAACTCGATAAAATGAGACGAAAATATTTTATTTAAATGATAAAAGTTGACGGGATCTATAATAGCTACAGCAATAAATGATATATCAAATTAAAGTGCTCATCGAGCAGAGTGCTTCAAGATCGGTCAACCAAAGGCTGAGATATAAGCATGGAAAGATTTCCTTTTTTTTTTAAGCAATGCACTGAGTAATTAACAAAGCCTTACCATAGCGAGCAGAAAAAAATCTACTACTCTCTCTTATTGTAATTGTTATTGTTACCCAAGTAAGCGTTGTTGTTATTAAAATATCAAAAGCAATAGCAAAAAATAAGAGAGAGAGAGAGTAGTAGATTTATTTTTCCTCGTTATTGCAAGGTTAATCACTGCCATGCTTGGAAAAATTGGAAATCTATCCACGCTTATATCTCAGCCTTTGGTAAACCGATCTCGAAGTTGAAAGTTTTCGGGCACTCTGCTCGATGAGTACTTTAATTTTATACATCATTTATTGCTGTAGCTATTCTAGATCACTTCAACCAAGCCATACCTTCGAGAAAATAAACTATACTAAGTGACCGTACGGCTAAAAAATATAGTGTCGCTTTTTGCGTTTCAGTATACACACCTAATTTCACTTCAAATATACCTTGTCTATATCAATGGTTAAAATTCTTTGTCATAACTGAATAGGAATTAACTCCCGAAAACTTTCATTATGTATAGCACGGCATATTAAGAGATCTAGAATTCAACTTGAACCTGATTAACATGACTCCTATGTAAAAATGTGCGAACCGATATTAAAAAAAAAAATAAAAATGCAACATCAACGCAGTGTAGATCAAAACACATGCAGACAGCCAAATGTATTGAATTGTTGTGTAGGGTTGACATTATCTCTCACATGTAGAAGCTTAACCGCATGTCTGCTCATAGTCTGTGTTGCCATTGCAATATGATGAAGACATTTATTCTACGCCGCTTATTTTTTTCTAACAATGAGCAAATCATTATGAGTATTTCATAAAACTTAAATCAGAGCTATCGAAATTGCGTCGGAGCAAGACCTCAAATGTGCGTGCCAGTTGGACATACAGGACTTACAGTGTTATCTGGAACGTATACAAAGTTCGAAAAGATCAATTACTTGTAAAATTTAAAGTTTTTTCAATTCAATGCTATAAAATACATTTTTTTCATCGAAAACTTTTATAAATTCAAAAAAAAAAAAAATTCTTTTAATCGAGCCTAAGTAACTATGCGTTTTAAATGAATTTCAGATCTCTGCATTATAAAATATAATATAAATTAAACAAATAGGTTCAAATTTAAAAAGAAATTTTTTTGTCTCCTATAAAATAATATGACTTATTGAAAAAAAAATTTTATGCAAAATAAAATAATATGATATTTTCCTCAAAGATAATCATGTTTAACCTTTAGACGACCGGAAAACCGATATATCGGCTTTGGAGGAAAATCAATAACTTTTTGTCAAAAAGAAGATCCAGGTCATTTATAATAAAAAAAGAGGAGCTATAGAAATACTCTTTACGTCCTTAGCTCTGTGCAATTCTAAGGAGGAGTTGAAAAATTAATTAAACTTTGGGAGTACCAAAAAATAAAGTCTTTGTAGCGGATGAGCTAGAGGGGGGAGTAGGGATATGTAAATTGATCAAATCTGACCCCTGATTCGTTATCAGCGACCCCGAAAACCCCTAGAGTCACATTTTCATCGAATTTTAGCAATTTAATTTAATAATTTAATACTACAAAATTGTTCCTATCCTTCACCGGACCGGATAGCCGATATATCGGCACGCCCTATGATATGAAATTTGTATATATGTATGTAGTTGATACGTGATATCAGATACAAATTTGGGCACTTTTCAAAAGGTTAAAGTTTTTCGTATCATATTTTAATACCATATTGTAGATACCGAGACTGAAGATATCGTACTTGTACCCCACTCTAAATGTTGTACGAATGAGCTAATTTTTTTTGGGAACGTCAGTCCTTAGGTGGGAACCTAATCGGTGTTTGTCCATTTTTATGTGATCTAATATATGTACAGTGAAAGCTCCCGCAGGCGGACATCTCTCGTAGCCGGACGAATTTCTTGGTCCCAAGTTTTTCGTTATGTTTTTAGAACAAAATACATTCCGGTGGGCGGACGCTCCCTTGGCCGGACGCGGACACTACATTTATACACATTTCATACAATTCATCTCTGCTGGCGGACAAAAAAGACATTCTAACGAAAAAACTCTTTCTCAACAACTCTTTTATTGCTTTGCTGTCATTCAGGTTGTCGATTGTCATTCTTTAAAATCTATTTCTTTGTGTGTTGTTGAGAGTAAAGTTTTCTCAAGTGGGCACAGAAAAACCCAACTTATTATACTTAAATTTTTTTTTGCAAAATTTGGATTTTTTAAAAAGTTATGAAAAAGTGAATTTTTATGTTGGTGCTTTTTAAATTGCGATTTCTCAGTAAATATTGGGAAAAAGTTAATGAAATTTTCGTGATAGGACAAAAAATGTTTAACAATTTATATAAAATAAAGGTTTTATAAAAATTTTATTTATTATTTATAAAAAATTAAGTTTTTAATAAGCAAATAGAATTAAAACCAACTTCTCATATATTGAGAAACAACATTTTTCCACAGAATTGTTCTGTAAAGTCTACACAACTTTTTCCTGAAATAAAATTTTAGTACATTTCATAAATAAAAAAGTTACGAATGTTTAAGTGTCGCCACCTTTGCAATTTTACTCCTACATACCATCCGATAAGAAAAATTTGAATTGGTTTTTTTTGTTTTAATTGAATTGTAAAAATGTACTTTCTTCGACAGCTCCCGCAAGCGGACATCTCCCGCAAGCGGACATCTCCCGCAAGCGGACATCTCCCGTAGGCGGACGATTTTGTCGGAACCGTCGGTGTCCGCCTACGGGAGCTTTCACTGTACATATGTATATGTATGTATAAATAAAACGCGATTGTCCCTCTGGTACGGGACCAAAAGCCTGACGGTTAAACGAATCAAATAAAAAATTTTAATTTTATTATTTTTTTTTAAAGTAAAAAACTATAGCTTGTTTCAGTGTTTCTCGAGACCTCGATACGGTGGAACTTCAACAACCGAGTGACGGATAATCAAGGTTCTACTGTTTTATAAATAAACAGGAGCGTTTGCAGCAAATAATTTCGGGGGATTTGAATTGTTCAGACTAATTTTTTCTATGGCATCAAAACTTCAATCACGATTGATATGATTGATGACGATTTACACACATTTTAAGAATAGTTGTCTGCGGATCATATTATTTATTAACGTTTTTCACACCTTTCATAAGTATATTTTCATACTTTCCCCGCAAGGTTCGAAGAAGAAAACAAATTCCGCGTACGTTGGCGTTGGCGACAGCTGGTATCTTATCATAATACGAGTATCAGCATTCCTATTATATACCTACTACTGTACTAATTCTAAAATAATAAAAAATGTGTTGCAATTTTTAGGTTTTTTGTCACTTAACTTCCTGTCATAATCAGAAGAACTTTTTTTGTTTCCCCATTTTTTTTTATTAAATTGCAATTTACGCTTACTTTTTATTGCACGCCCTTTATAAATTTTGAAATTTCAATGCATTGATTTTTGTTTATTTTTATTTTAAACAGTGAAAATGAGAAACAAAAAAAAAAATGTAAATCAACTCCCGCAGCGTGATAAATTTACGATGGCATCGCCAATTGCGCCGCGCTGTTGCCAAATTTCCGCCTTTACTCAGTCATGCCAGCGCGCCGCTGTCGACTGAATGTTTGTCCAACTTCAATTCTTGCGTGCGCGCTCATTTTATTTTCTGTGTCATGCAAATAAAAAAAAAATAAAAAATGTGACAAAAAAAGTAATCGCATTTTTTTTTTTTATATTTAATCAACGATTTTTATCTATTTTTTGATTATATTGTACTATTTTTTTTCATTCTTCTACAAAAGTTCTATATTTACAAAAGATAAGTCAGTATGTTTTTTTTTTTGTTTACTTTTTTTCCTCACGCCTGCTGCAGCGACAGCGGTGCTTTATTTATTTAATAAATTTTCATTTATAAATTTAATTTTCAAAAATTGTGTTATCAATTTGAATCATTGCTAAAGCGCTAAGCGGCATTGTCGCCGCTGTTCTCAATTTTCAATTTCAGTTTATTGCAAGTTTTTTTCTACAGCTTTTCTGACGTTTTTTTTTTGTCGCAATTTTGTAATACGAGTGTTTTCGTTCGTTCGTTTTTTATTTTATTTTTAATTTCTTCTATCAATTTCCTTATGAACAGTGTAATTTTTTCGACATTATCAGCTTTGTTTTTTATGAAATTTTTTTGTGAAAATATTTTTTGGACAATTCTGCAAAAAAAAAAAAAAAATTTCGAATTATTACTTTCGTGACGCACCCGAAACAAAAGTGAATGTTATGTGTTGAGTGTGAGTTTGATTTCGAGATCATAATCTGCCAGCGGTCGAAATTAATATCAATGCCTTGGGAATCAAAGTTTCGACAAATCATCAAAAGCAATAGCAAATTACAATGAAAGAGAGTAGTAGATATTTTTTCTCTTCGCTATGGCAAGGCTTTGGTAGTTAGTCAGTGCCTTGCTTGAAAAAATACGAAATCTTTCCACGCATATATCTCAGGATTTGCTTAAACGATCTCAAAGCTGATAGTTTTCGGGCTGATGAGTTCTGCAATTTGATGTATCATTTATTGCTGTAGCTATTCTAGACCCCGTCAACTTTTATCATTTTATAAAACATTTTCGCCTCATTATATCACAATTTAGTTTTCTAAAGGTTTCACTTCTACCACATGTAAACTGCACACATGATTTTTGTCTTAACTTTTTGAAACGAAATATCTCAAAAACGATGGGGAATGGAATAAAAATCCCAATATTTTTGTTTAAAAATGCTTCAATTATATGTAAAAGAAAAATTAGTTAAAACATTTTTTTTTATTTATTTATAAAAAATGTTTCTCAAAATGTCTTCCACAGAACATTTTTTTTTTTTTGATTTTTTATGTTATTCTTCAATCAATTCTAAGAATGTAATTCAAATCGAAATTCACGATGTAACTTTGGAAAATATGAATTGAAGGCGCTCACTAGTCTAATGTATGATATTTTCACTATGATTTTGGCTTAAAAAAAAATTTATAAAATAAATCAAAATTTGACAAATTTTAATTGAAACTAGGAAAATTTTGAAAAATAAATTTAAAAATTTTGTTTTTTTTTTTAATTAAAATAGCATTTTTTCTTATTTGCCTAAAAAACTGGTGAAAAATTTTAATTTAAGTTGAAAAATTTTTGTATCAGCTGTTTTTTCTCTGAGTGCATTTGATATAAAAGGCGCTACGAACAACTTTACACAATCAGTTGATGTTTTGACTTGTCCTATTAAGCAGCGTGTTCCAAGTTAAAGTTCCAGTACTTACTATTGGGTGCACATCAATTTATTTTGGATTATTTTTTTATAAGGATAACTCACTTTAGTTACAAAAAACTGAAATTTATCCCATTGCACAAAGACAAATTTCATGAATAAAGTTTCATAAACCTCTTTTTTAGAGAGAACTTTATTATATCCAACTTTTATGTTAAAAATTTTTAAATTGATTCCAAGACGAAAAATACTTAAATTTAACGCCTTAAAACAAAAAACCCACGGGTTTAAGGTTATTTCGAGTAAATTTTTTGACTGCAATTTTGATTAAAAGGCACTGATGTTTTTGTAGTCTTTTAGTATCAGCAAAACATCAATACGTTCGATGACAATACAATGAGAAAAAGTAAGGTAGATAAGAGTTCTAACGAACGATATGTTGTTGATTGATACAAAAGTATTGAATTAACACGGCTGCTGAGTTGTCAAGAACAGCAAATTTATGTCGTTGCATTTTATGTTTGTTACATCTTCTTTTTGCAAATAAATTATGATATTAGATAACTAAAAATATATTAATAAATTTTATTCAAATGACGCCTCAATTAATTCAATGTTTTTGTTCTTTTATTTTCAGGTAAGATATTTACTCCAACAAAGTTATAATAGTATTTAATAACATGGACTTGAAATATAATTTTTACTTCTCTCCTTTGGGAAAAATGGCAAATTGCAACTTGTAAGTGTAAAAAATCAATTTGAAATACTTTCATACATATACAATACGAAGATAACTCCACAATGTTACTTTTCATAGAAAAAATTTGTAAGTTTTGAGGTAACCTACTTACATATCTGGACAAATTGCGTATCATTTTAAAAGCAACTTTCCCAATGAAAAAAAAACTCGAAAATTCTTATAAAATAAACATTGTTGACGATGGCGCAGCAGTCGCTTAAACTCAGAAAACTTTCACCAAAAATATTGGCGAATTCTACTTTATTAGAAATATCTTTTATAGTGCTTCGACTCTTACCAATAGCCCAATATCTCAACCGGCAAATTACGCTACTTTTCCTCATTTTTCTGTAAAATGTTGTGCCATAAATGCGAATCGCATTATTTTGCGTTGCGGTGAGCTGAGTTTCAAAACAGATAAAAAAAAATTTTTGACGCTGTAACATTGCAGTAACTTAATGCAATCCTGATACTTTGTATGCATTTTGATTTGCATTTTTTTGACATTTCGGAATGCACAAAATAATAAATAAAATTCACTTATTAATTTTCTGGAGATTCCATTTTTGTTTTTTACGTCGTCGAAATAAATAGCGATGCGTTATTTGCGCATCGAAAACGCTGATGACGCTTGTGATGCATTTCGAAACTCTTAACATTGTAGTAGGTTTTTTATAAGCCTTTAGGAAAAGTAATGACTTTGCATCAAGTACGCATTTGATAATTTTTGAAACTCAGCCGTGCTTTTCGGCTTATACTTCATACGCAAAAGGACGAAATTAATTTCGGGGTTAATGGAAATGTATCTATATGAATAAACTAAGCTAAACTAACATATTTCAACAAAAAAGTGCCACAGTCTGAACCATAAAGTTTAGTTTTAGAACTTGTGACTTAGTTCTTTTTTATTTTATTGAGTCGAAAAGTTAATCTTTTACGTTGAAGCCAGTAAATACATATTCATTTTAATCAAAAAATTATTAAAGAAAAAATTTCCATTACCTCTAAATTTAGTGATATGTATGTAATTGAAAAATTTCACTTTTCACCGAACTAATTTAGGAAATGAAAAAAATAATGCATTACATATTTAACGCATGTTTGGGAAATATGACGGAAGGTGACACAACTAAAAATTTAATAAAAACTTAGTGGAATCAGCGTAGTATGAATTTGTATAAGTAAAAATTTGTATTATGTGTGTCACTCGACATCTACATAGGTATTATACTTTTATTGCATCTTACAAAACAAATTTTTCCCACTTTTTCGATATCGCGCATTTTGTTTTATAACGTCTCTTTACTGTTTCACTACATTTCAAAATATTTCGTGCCTTAATCTTAGCTTAGATATGTGGGAGGTGCCACACCCACTTTTTCGAATGCGACAATATTTTTTTAGTAACATTGAATTTACTTAAGAGGCCAAATTTCATTGTGATTCATACACATGTCGTTTTGACGCTCCGTATCTCAAAAACTAGTAATAATATTTTACTATGCTGAATACCTATGTAGGTACATGTACATATCATCGGAAGGATCTATACTACCCTCAGAAGCGAAGAGGACTTATCTCAAAAAAATTCGGATAGCTTAAGAAATTCAAGACCAATGAATTATTCCAAAGGCCGTTGTCTTAGTGCAAACATATAAAAAATTTCCTAAAAGAATTTTCTCTATCTCAATTTTACAGGTATCAAATATGTATCTCGAAACGTTTTTTTTTTTTTTTTTTGAGATACGCTCTTTTCGCTTCTGACGGCAGTATATTCTTGCAAAGATTGATCCAATTTCACCTAGGAACAACAACAAACTGTGCGGGGTGCTTTCAATTAAAAAACCATATCCCCTTTTTAACTATCTAAGCTCTATAAAGAATTTCATTGTACTTAATTTAAGCAAAGAAAAAATGCAGTAAAATGTGAAATAAAGCAAAAAAATTCCCATTTAAACTGTGAATCTTTAAAGAATCAACAACGCACACATATCTTCTCGCACTAACAAACATGAAATCAACCCACCACTTCACTATACTGTAATGAAATTTGGCAACGTTGCCGTTCATTTAAAAATTCGTTCTCGCTCGCTCATACACTCAAATATTTCACACAGTGTCGTTTTGAGTTCTTCTGTTGGCAAGGCAACCGAAGAAATGAACCGCACAAAACCAACCAACCAACCACCCGCCAGTCAGACGTCGAAACAAAACTTGATGTCGATAAACAGGCTAAAAATGGAGAAAAAAAATTGCAAAATTATTTTGCCTTAAAATGTTCTGCCGCAAACAGCCATATACAGATATACTTACATACATACTTATGCATCTACAATGTACATGCATACATATATACACGACAAATAAACATTGCTGCTCTTCATCTTCTTAATGTTGTTGTTTTTTTTTCTTCACTATCTTGCTGTTGTTTCATTTACTGCTGTGTTCTGTTTAAAAACAACAAAAACAAAGCGTAGAAAAAAAAAACGCGCCAAATCATCGCAGCCACGACGACGAGTGGAAAAAGAAGAAGACGAAGCCGCAGTGCTGCGACTGCCGGGCAACATTTTTTATTGCTGTCAATGTTTTTTTTTCTTTTCTGTTTGGTTTTTATTTACTGATTTTTGTTTGTTGTAAGTGCTATCAGCTGTTGTTGTTGTTGTAGTGAAACCAGTTTTTGCTGTCTTCTACGTTGTTGTTGTTTAATGACACCACGTTTGTTAACGTGGTTTTGTGCTATGGCCAGCGACGACGTAGCAGCGGCAGCATCGAACGGATTTTTGCTGTTCTACTGCTGTTTTTTTTTCGTTGTTTTATTTTGTTGTTGTTGGAAAAACTCGTTATTTACATTTGTTTCTATATACAGATTTTTTCATGTAGATACAGTGGTGGCGGTCAGTGAAATCTGAACTGGCAGTGTTGCTGTACACTAATTGAGAATTATATTGCAGAAATCTGTCTGAAACTCTAGTGGAATTACGAGTCAAAGTGAAACAGCGGCTTATAAAAATCTAGTCATGACTTTATATGAAAAATTATCAAAAGTTTTGATTCGCTCAAAATTAAAAATCACTCGCACTTTATGATGTAAATGTTTTATATTAAAAATAGGCCCAACATTTTAGATGGTCATTCATGTTGTTTTTGTGTAATTTTTCAATTTCTGTTGGACCCAAAATAAACATGGTAGAATTATCTTTTCAAACTCAAATTAAATCAACCGTGAAAGTGACTCCATTACTGTCAAAAAACAAAAATTTTGATAAGCATTTTTATTGACACCATTGAATTGTACACTATTAGTCAAAGAGCCGGCTGTAGAAAAGTCAAGTGTATAAGATTACAGGATGGGATGCATGACAACTGATAGAATTCGACGAGCCTATATAGAATATCCCGAATTGTAGCCAATTTCGTTGTTCTAATTAAAACTGTAGCATATAAAAGCTCGAAATGTATGCCAAATGATAGAACTCGAAAAGGCCTAATTATAATATCTAGGATTGCATTGTTGAATCCTGTCTCAAACATGGGTTTTCACCGGTTTTTTGGGTCAATTTTCATTAATGAAGATAACAGCTTGAAATTTGTGGCAAATGATAGATATCGAAGAGCCTAAATAAAATTATAAACAATAAACTAGAGATTTCCTACAAACTTACTTTAAAATAATACTAGTTATGAATTGATTTATGATTTTATTAATAGGATTCTTAACATCGTGTCGGGCGGTTAGCGTGTTCGAGAACCAATTTTTCCCATTTTCAATCTCTTGAGGTTTAACCGAAAACGTAACAACTGGTGTGGCGTTGTCTTTGTTCCCGTAATCATTACATGTGCAGACAGACGGACATTGCCATATGGAATGAGACGCTAATCTAGAATATATACACTTTCCTATATCTGCCACGCCTTTTTCTGTGTTACAAACGGAAGTATAAAATCTACGATACATTCCCTGTATGTGTCAGAGTCTTTCAGATACTTAAATAATTGTATCCTCTCTAAATTTTCTGTCCGCCACTGTATACAAGTTTGATTGTCTGCTAAGACAGTGCTGCCATTTAACCAAGTTCAGCGAGAATTAAACTAAAAAGTTTTCAGTAATTTGTTGTTCAATATCTACTTAACACGTTTGCTGGCATATTGTTTTATTAACAAGCTTTTGACTTGATTTAAATCTTCAAGCTAAATAGCAAAGAAGGCTAAATTCCAAATTTTTTAAAATAAAATTACTTTATTGACAGCAGTATGAAATTATTTTACCTCTCACTTAGTTGGTGTATGTGAAATAATTTCGCGTTCTGTGAGCTATCAATAATTTCTTTTATTAAATATTTAGAACGCCAAGAAGTCAAAAAAAGTCTTGAAACATTGAACTTAAGGTTTGAATATTCCGAAATGATGTGCTAAGGCAATACTGAGGATGATTTCGGACTTGAAATATCTATAAGAAATTATATTTTTGTGTTATTTCATATACCAGTATTTGAAATCATATATTTTGTAAGACTTGTAACAGAATTTAGCTCTCAAAAATTACAGGCAACTCCTTCAGAAATGTTAAGTGTTTCTTAAAATTGTTTGTACAAGTCGTATATTATTAAAAGTTTAATGAGATAAGCGATATATGAGCCCTTTATTTTGAGAGTTTGACAAGTTGAATGAAAAATTAAATAAATGTTATAGGTACAGTTCATTTTAAGTTGCTTAATTTTTTCTTCTCAACGAAGAGGGATTGCACCACTTTCAAAATGAAGGGCTGATGTATTTATTAATTTTTTTTCTAATTTGATCGAGCTTTACAAGAATTAAGGGTCAAAACTTGGCATTCCGGTAACTTTAACTCTCGAAAACGAAAGCGAGATAAAACAAAATGTCTAATTTTACCTCCGAGTTTTACAAAAAACAAAAGTTTAACTATGGCGGCACAAAAACCTTCTCTATTCACTCCCATTAAGAGATTAACATTTTTCTCAATTTATTTTAACATAAATGAAAATTTGAATTTTTGTTTCTCTAATCAAAAAATGGCAACACTGCTGTGTATTGGATTTCTGTGCTGCTTTTCCTCAAATTCGTTATTGTAATTGTTGTTTTTGGTGGTTTTATTACGAATGAGAATTTATTTAGCTGTCGGCAATGACGACCAAACGAACAGACAGACGTTCGTTTGTTCAGACAGTCAGTTGTTCAGTCATATCTTGGTGAAAAGACTGAACGACAAACAGAAAGGCAGCTAAACGATGACTATAATATGAGCGACTGAGTGAGATGGAGCACGAACGACGGTGGTATGTCGTGTTTTGTGCTGCTGCTTTTGTTGTTGCTGCTGCCTCTGCGTATAAAAGTATTTCTGTTAATTTGTATAATGTATGTATGTCTGGTTGTTTGTGTTAATATAAAAAAGTTCTTGTTGTTGCGAAGCGAGACGAAAGAAAAGTTGAAACCATTCATTATGCATGCAACGTTGTCAAATTTCATTTTATTTTATTTTTCTTTTAAAAGTTTGCAAAATTTGCTTTTAGCTGAGACTTTTTGTTTTTTTTTTATTTGTTTTTAGTTGAAATTTAATTTGTTTCCTCTTATTTATTCTTAATTACGTATGTACGTAGTAACTAGTAAAATTAAAAAAGGAAAAAAAGACATAAGCCTTTTGAACTTTTATTTTTAAGAAAATTACTTGTTGGATTCAAAAAATTAATGATAGATTTATGGACTTAGGATTTGACGGTCTGTTGGACTTGTGCTGCTATGGATTGACGAACCTTTGGATTGACAAACTAAGTTTTTGGAGAATGGATTGATTAGTTTATAACAGAAAAATATATGAACCTACCTAGACTTGGAAACTTTTGAAATTATAACTTTTTGGATTACTGAAATAATGTGCTATTGCAATAATACGCATGTAAATAAATGTGATCGTTCATGCCAAAGAATTGGTAATTTGAAGAAAAACAAGTTAAGGTGTTATCTTCGGCCAGGCCGAAACTCACATAACCTACACTGCACTGAAATAACCTTTTAAATAAATGTTGAAAAGACAGAGGTTGAGTAAGTCGAAAAAAATGTGAAATGTTAGAAAGATTGGCAGAGGTTGGAAAATGTCGAAAATATATGCAAAATGTTGAAAAAAGTTGAGAGAGGTTAAAAAACTCTAAAAAAGTTGAAAAAGGTTGAAAAATTTTTAAACAATTCAAAGTTGATGAAAAAGTCGAAAAAATAAAGAAACTTATGAAGGAAATTGAAAGAGGTTGAAAATGTCGAACAAATACATATAGGATATATTGGAAAAAGTTGAAAGGTTGAAAAAGTCGAAAGAATGTAGAAAATGTTGGAAAAAATCGAATAGAAATGAAAATTTTGAAATATGCCACGCCCACTTCTCCAGTTCCGCCCACTTTTGGTACAATAAATTATATTCGCGATCGACATCCTCATATTAAATTTTAGCTCAATAGCTTGTATAGTTTGCTATATATGCTGCAACAAAAATTCAAAATTTAGGGCGGTGGCACACCCACTGGTATAATCCAGCCCGGTTTTGATCCAGAAATAGCTTTCCATAATCAAACCCCTAACACCAAATTTTAGTATGATTGCTCACATATTTCGATAAATATGCCACTTACCGTATTTTATTTGTATGGGAGGTGCCACGCTTACTGATGCTATTTCAGCCAATTTTGATTCAGATATGCCCTATAGCGACAGAAATACATACATTAAATTTCATACCAATTGCTGCAATAGTTCACTTAAAACAGCGCTAACAAATTTATGTTAATATGGGAGGTGCCACGCCCACTGATGCAATCCTGTCAAAATTAATTTATTTTTAAAGCTTATAGTAACTGACATCTATACACCAAATTTTATGAAGATTACTCTCATAGCACACTATCTATAACAATAAACGTTTTTTGCTTATATGGGCCCACAGGTACTATTGGACCAAATTTTTGTAGTAAGAGACCTTATAGCAAGTATATCTGCCTCATTAAATTTTATAACGATTACGTTGTTAGTTCTTTAAATATAACGTTTATAAATATTGTGGGCTGTGCCACGCCCTTCAACGAGTTTTTTCGGTCCAGTAGCTGAGCTTGTATTGATGACTGCTTTCAGCGGCATCATCTCCAAAATTTTTATGGAAATCGTTTGTGCGAATTTTGAGATATACGGAATCAAAATTTTTAACAGTTGAAAAGTGCCACGCCCACTTTTTCGAGTACGCCCACTTTTATCACAATTCAAGATATATTTTATGTGTATCCGTTTACCAAATTTAATCGCAATATCTTGAACGGCTTACAAGATATGGTAGTATTAATGATAAAATTTAGGGCTGTGCCACGCCCCTGTACGACACTTTGGAAACTTGAAACCCAGCCTAATCCTAATTTGGTTCACATGTGCACCAAATCACCAAGTTTCATCAAAATCGCTGAAACTTTTTTCAAAATTGGCCGGGGTAAATATACATAGAGTATGGGCGGTAGGCGTGTCTGTCAACCGATTTTGCCCATTTTCAATAGCAAGATGCCTGCAAGAAGATGTGACCTGTGTGTGATAGTTTCATTCAATTAGCTTTCTTGGTTTTCCCGTAAAACTGATTTCAACAGACACCCAGACAGACAGACAGACAGACGGACATCGCTAAATCGACTCAGGTGGTGACGCTGATCAAGAATATATATACTTTTTCATACCTGCCACGCCCCCTTCGATGTGTTACAAACGGAGAGACAAAGTGAATATACCCACGGTGTAGGGTATAAAAATATCAAAAAGACGAAACAAAATGTTTGGATTTTTATTTTATTCTTCATTTGAATCAATTGAAATGATGCTCATTTTGGGATTTCTAAGAACATTTTTTGCGAAATTTATTCACTATCGCTTTGACGAATTGATGAACATGTTTCTGAATTATGTATTAAAATGATCTTTTCACTGTTAGACTGAGAGATTGGTGGGCTTGTGAATTAAAAGTTTAATGGATGGTTGGGTTAAGAAAATTAATGTATCTATTCGCACCGATCCCATTACTTTTGATAATTCAAGAAATTATTGCTCTTGAAAAGTTTTTTCTTCAAATACCTATGCCATAAAAAATGTCGATACATTGCAACCGATCAAAACTTTTTGTAAAATTGAAGTAAGTTTCCTGGAGTTGGCTGAGCTAATATTATTTTCTTTTTATGGGAAATACCCTTAAACAAAATATCTTGAAACAAAATTATAAAAAAAGTAAAAACATTTAAATTATTATGTTAGAAACGAAAAATAATTCAGTTTAAATCAAAAGAAGGGCAATGTGGAGTTATTAGTTGACTCTTTTCAGTATATCAAGACTAGAAAATTTAATCTTGGAGTAAACAAAAATTAGTTTATAATTTTAGGTATTTTGAGTATACATTCGGGCTTAAAAAATCTGGGAGCTTCACCTATCGATCACACAAACAGCGTAACCTAGATAATATCCAGAGCACTACCACTGATTACGAATCACCACATTATGTATGACTAAACAACTGATAGACTGATTTTCATCTGCCCATATCCTTAAGGTGTAAACCTGAATTGATTTTTTATTTAATTATGTTATTTATGTTCAAATGAACAAAATTATCGAAACAAGTCATTATTTAAAAGTTTCAAACGGATGCTGTCAGCCTTACTTGTTTTGCCATACATAATACGGGAGTAAGTGTCCAAACTTTTTATTGATAGGAAATTCTTAGCGACGTTAAATCAATCGAAGTAGGTTTCTATGTCTTCAGTTCCCACGAAAATTTCTCGTTTAAAAAATCCGTATTTTCAATCTGAGGTGTTTCTTAAAAAAAAAAAAAAAATATAAACATGGATGAAAAAATCTATTTCTACGTTGATATGCAGGCAGCTTCAGAAAAGATCAGCATTATAAGTGTTAAAATTTCTATAGATGAGTTTATATGCATGTGATGTAACATTGGAATGAGGTCTAATGTTTCCGAGCAATAAATTTTTGAGTTTGCTAAGTTTCTTAAACTAATTGTCTAGTTCCATCACTAGTTTGAATGAAGCACATATTATGTAGGTATGTACAGCTGAAGTATGATACCAAAACAAACTTTCAGTATGTGTTGATACAATAATATTTAATTTTCGACTTAAATTTTGAATTTTAGTTTCTTTATCTTTTATGTCGTGCCTGGATATTTATGTATATGGGCATTTCCACAGAAAAGTCTACCCTGACCGAAAAATTAAAAGTTGACCAACAGTTCTTTCTTACTTGCATTATTAAAGAGAGATATTCAAAATTAATTAAATTAAAGAGTTCAAAGTTCCGATGGCTATATATCGGGCTATAAATTTCAAGTTCACGTTTTCGTTAGTTTTACTTATTTCTAAGAGCATCTTCTAATTACAATTTACATTTCTAAGAGTATTTGTGCAATTGCATTCTTATCGCAAAACCTTGGCTAGAACGACAACTAACCGCAAAATAAATGCAAAAGAGCAAACAAATATCAATTAATGGTAAAATTTTGATTTGATTTCAATGAAATTCTAAGATAACGTAACGCCAGACAAAAACCATTTATTCTCATTATCTCTACTCTGACGATTGCAAATTCGTGAAATTTTGTATGTTAACAAAGGTCAATAAACTGAACTAATTTTAATAAAAAACTCGGTTACTTAACATATAGTTAATTTTATATTAAATTTCGAAAGTGTGTAACGTAACGCCAAATTGCCAGTAATTTCCTTGCATGACATTTTGTATATATTAAATTTTTCGACTTTTAAGTTTTTTTGACGTTCTTCAACATTTTCCATATTTTATCAACCTCTTTCAACTTTTTAAGTGTTTTCCATATTTTTTTCAACATATTGCACATTTTTTCAACATATTGCACATTTTTTCAACTTTTTCAGCCTCCAAACGAAATACCAAACTATGGTCTCCTGGTAGTTATATGTATATAATAGCTAAAATTTATGTTTTATTTACGCCAAATAATTTTTTTAAATCAATTTTAACTAAAAACTTTGCAATGGAAATTTAAGTAACGTAACGTCACGTCAGATACTAAGGCTAATAACAAAAAAATCGAGAAAAGTTTGTAAATTTTATAACTTGGAAAATAAACCTATATTATATCAAGTCATACCAAAAGCTTTACCCAATTCGCAGAGTTTTGCAATTTTGTAATCCAAGTCAGACACCCACTTCTGTTTTTTGTAACGTAACGCCAGTGCACATTTTTGCTTATATCTTGAAATCCTTATGGTCGATTGTTGTCAATTTTCTTACATAATATAGTGCTACTTAATTACTATGCAAATATAAAAACCTTTCTAAAAATGTGCTATTTTGTATTTTTTTTTAAAATATTTTTTCGTACAAACATAACGTAACGCCACAATGGAAATGCCCATATATTATATCAGTTTTAATTTACCCAAACTAATTAGCCTATTGGGAGTTAGACACCTCGTTAGGGACTATAACTTTGTGTTTTTCTTTGTACTTCCTATGTTCATTAAAATAAGAAACAAAGTTTAACTAAAAAAGTTCCAATGAAAAATAAAAGAACTTATTTTCTTACCCCCCAAACAAATTTAGCTCAGAAAAAATACTTGTCATGTTCCATTTCCATTATGTCTTACGATACGCCCTTTAATTCACCACGATCAAACGCAACATGTTTGCTCAATAACGTGCCACTCTCATACATGTTAGCCCACAATAGCAACAAATTCCCCTTAAACTATGAACCGTTCCGTTGCTATGGCGCTTGTGGCGGCCATCATGAATTTACTAACACATCTACAGTTTCAACACGAAAATGAGCGAGCCAACTAAATATAAAAAGATTCGGCTTCATTCACACTTGCATCTGCAACATGGACATATTTTCTTTTGGACGCCATCATGAATTTTTAACCAAACGGTTGAACGGTTTTGCTCCGTTTCATAATGCGTTTTCACTCTAACATACTGCGAATAATTGCAGTGGTGAATATGAAGTTTTTCGCTCGATTCTAAAATACTGTCATTTTATTATGAAAACGCCGCAAAGTCGCTGTGAATTTATCATCGTGCTCCATTGTTGTGAAAATTTCACTTTAATTAAGTGTGAAACATAAAAAAAGACTTAAAAAATAGAGGTTTATTATTAAAATATATGCTAAGTGTGAGAAATGGTGTTAAAAGCTCGTGTTTACTATTTAAAAGTTAAATGTTAAAATAGTAAGAGACTTGCTGAAGTAATATTTTGACTTTGCTGCATATATAATTTTTGTTTGTGTTACTTAAATTATAAAAAGACGACTTTAAAAAGTGTGCTGCCTCGAGTTTTTGACAAATAGCATATAATTTTCTCTAAAAAAAAAAAAACGAAAATAGCAACAAAGAGCGTTGCAGCGAGTAAATTTACAGTTTAAAAGGCTTGATAAGGCTCTCAAACTGTATTGAGTTGTAAATATTGCGCTGCATTTGCGTATTTACCGGTGTTGTCAATATTCCTCAATTGAACTCACCAATTACAACATTGTTGCTGGAACATTATAAAACAGCTGTTTTTGACATTCATTGACTCATCCTTTACTGAAATCAGTGAAAACGAATTTTATATAAAAAAATGTCTGCAATTACATCAGCACCCAATAACAATCCACCCGGCAACCAAGACAGCAACGCTCCCGTTGAACGTCGATGTGAAAATGCCGATTGCAATGCATCTAAACTGCTGTCACTAGTACCAAAACGCAAGGTATCACAATTTGTAGTTGAGCCCAATGTCATGGAAAAGCCCATGCTTATCAATGGCTTCACCACAGTCTTTCAAATAGATGGCCCAGCAGCGAAACTCTCTGACGTCAAGAGTGTGCCCAGTACAGGAGCACTACAACCTAAAACTATTTATCGCATTGTACCCAATACACATGCGCATATTGTCAACTATGTGGTAGTGGATGCTGAAGGTGAATCCTTGCGTAAAATCAATGAAAGTGATCCGGCGACAATGCGTAAATTATTGGAATCACAAAAGGTCAGCGCTGATCAAATGCTAAAGAAACTTATTGCTGGCGTAAGTGTTACTGGTGGTAGCGCTGTCGCTCCTCGCAACACCAGCATGACAGCATCCGCGGGGTCTCCTTCAGTCTCAGCAATGCAACAAACAGTTACAGCGGTTAGACCACAAACATCAGTTGGTTCGCCACAAATTCAATTGCCTGTACGCATGCATCCGAATTTAAAAATCACTGCAGTTGCCAGTGCTGAAACTGTATCAGCTATGAATACCACACCACAGATGTCGTTGCCACCACAAGCGCCACTAATGCAGCCACTTATAACTCCAGTACCATTGTCATCATTACAGAGTGCTCCCTCTAAGGTGATACTAAGGCCAGCAAGTGTTCCAGTCGCTGTGATGACCCCACCACCTGCTGTGGACACAGTGGAAAAGTATGTTTTTGATTTGATTTTTTTCTAATAAAATTTGATTAAATTGTTTCTTCTCTCCTTTTCATAGACCTGTATTTGATAAAATGCAAGCTGAATTGCAAGAACTTCGTCGTACTGTGGCCATGCTTGCGGAGGCTCAGGCAAAAAATCAGCAGCAGGTGCCATCAATTCCTGCCAAACGCTTACGTTAAAGTTACTAATTTTGTCTATAGAATAAGAGTTATTTCTAGCATTATATCTAAGTACCTAGTAATTAAGAGTGTTGAAAAATCGTAATCATTTAACTTTTTCTGTCGGCAAAATGGCGCACAACAGCAAAAAGTAAAAAATTGACCACTAAAAAAAGATTGAAACATTAATTGAGAAATTTCCCAAAAAATGAAAGGAAAATTTAATCGAAAATTTAATCTGTGATAACGATATTTTGTTTTTTTTTGTAACTAACGTAATTCTCGATGATTTTCTCTATTTTAAGTCATTCTTAGTTATAATTTTTATGTATAGACTTTTTTCCGATGTAGATATCATTTGCTTTGGATTATTTTCGTATTCAAAGGAATTTTCTATTAACAGGGCCAATTAAATCAACTCAAATTTCTCAATGGACGTAATAAAAATTGAGTTTTTGTTGAAAAATAATTAAAAACATCATATCCATTTCACAGAACAATTAAATTAGGTGATTTTCTCTTCTGAAATTCAATTTTGGGAAATTTTTCGCTCAAATCGGTCAAAAACAAAATGAAAAATAATCTAAGTAGCTTGAATCAAAACTTTGAATCACTTCCTTTGCTTTATGTTTGACAATTTAGCTTACACTCAAACTTTTAAATTCAAGAAATAAATTAATCAAAATCATCAAAAGAAATGTTTTGTTAAAATATAACAGGATTAGGCACAAAATTATGATTTTCCACCGAAGTCTATTTATCCGTTTTCGTCGAAAAATAATACTGCAAAAAATACATGTTGGAAACAACTCTTCTCTAAAGCTGGAAACATAGTGAACGCTATAAGCTAATATTGGCTATAAACGTAGATTTGCTATAACACGGTACACGAGTATATGTCGTGCAGAGCCTTAATTTTCATTTCACTTGCTGATACAAAAAGACAAAAAACGAAGGAAACTTTTGTTGAGAAATTTTACTCGTAGCCTTAGGCTGGTTACAGACAGCGCTATAAGCCAAAGTTTGCCATTAGACGTAAGGTCTACGGAGACGGAAGACGTGTTTGTGAAATTTTTGCGATCACTACCTTTTTGAACTGTTTTTGAACCAGGACTTTGTTTTCCTTTTCCGTGCACAAGAAAAATTTGAAGGCAAAAGTGAAGTTAAAGCAGTGATTTTGGATTAATTGATTAAAAAAATTGAAACAAAATAAGTTCCGATGATGAATTCACTCTGCACGTAGCCTTTCTATTATTTTACCTGCCGTACAAAAAGTTCATTCTCTGATTTTTTGAAATTTCCTATAGCAGTCTTGTTGACGATACGCAGAAAGGTACTGTGCAATGCTATTATTACGAGACAATTGCATGAAAACGTAACCGACAGCGTAGTACACAGTACAGCTAACAACTTCACTATAATCGTACCCTTAGTAATTGTCAACAATTTGAACGTTACGGTTTTGAGATACATTTTTCAGAGATTTTTGTCTCGCCTGTATTCGTAGTTATACAGTGCTATTTGTTTCATCTCCAAATCATTGAATTTCTTATGTGCATGGAAAACGGTAATCGCTTGTGCAATGCTACATATAAAAGATATCAAAAGCGTTATATTGCAAAAGTTCTTGCATCGTAAAGCATTCACTAAGTATAGTTTACTTTGCATACAACTGCTTGTCAACTGTTTTATAGCAAATCTTCACTTATAACACATTCACTCTAGGGCTGGGGAAAAATCGATTAATATCGATGTTTTTCAACATCGCTTACTATCGATAGTTTTGAGCCCTGACGATTAAAATCGAAATCTCTTAATCATTGAAAAAATTTTTTTTCGATGTTATCGATGATAAACAATTTTGTTACCAAAAAACATCGATGTTTTTTTAACGATTTTTCCCTGCTCTAATTCACTTGCACGTAGTCTGAAGTCACAATTTTGCACAGGAAAAGAGGTCTTGTTAGTGGAGGGGTATGGGTACGGACTTTGTCACACTCATGGTTTAATAATAAAGGTGAAGTTATTAGAGAGAGCCATTCGTAAGTAAGAAAGGAAGTGCTCTCAGAGATACTTAAACCAAAAGGTAAACGGCGTCAAAAACAACACAACACACAGGCTACACCTTCAAACAAGATTCTTGGGATTGCAAATCATCGAAATCGGTTTACGGACACGCCTATCGCCTATACAAGAAAAACATTTAAACCGCTATATTGAGAGAAACCATGATGAAACCAAATTTCAAAAATACAAGAAATGGTTTGGTCTAGTGTCAAACAAAAAGTTGGTCACTTTTAAAATGGCGGTGGTTCTAAAACCTCTCTGCTACACAGAGAGCTATTTAATTAATTATTGCAATATTCAATATGGGTACGCTTAGACAAACCAGTCTAAATTAAAATTTAGGACTTAAGCGCTTACTATTTTTAACATTGTTAATCAGGTACTAATAGTATTCAAAAAGTTTTTATTTTTTACTCGTAATTTTGACATTTGACTTATAATTTTTGTAGATTAGAACTAAAACTAGATTAAATTATCTATTAAATTGTTGCAATTAATTTTAGTTTTCCAAATGTATCAAATGGCTGGAAGTAATGAATAAATGTACATATAAATAGATATATCAATAATTAAAATAACCTCAACTGATTTTAATTTAGAAGAATTTTTTGAAAAATTATTTTTTATTTTTTAAACATTTACATACATACATATATGATTTGCACAATGAAGTAAGTCTTTACTTTTTGACTGTAAAGCTTGTACTTTCGGTTGCAGATGTGACATATATTCTTCTATGAAACAAACAGTAACAATGAATTTCGGATTCGTAGCAACGCAATGCAGTTGAAAAGCAGCTTTTCTCATTGCTACGTTTTTTGAAAGCATGTAATGCGCCTTAATTTTGAGGCCAACGGGTTTCACAAAACATTTGTGTATTTGGTATGCATCTTCGACGGAGAATCGGCTACGGAAGAGTTTTATTATTTCTTTTATTGATATTTGACTTAGGCCATTGAATTCAGTTTGTCACTTGCACAGTGAAAATACAGCGCCTTTGTATAGTTTTCTCGTGGAATTTTTTGAACACCACACCACCATCGGGTCTTGCCATAGTAGAATACATATCCTATCTTTATCCGACTGACTTTTCTGAATCCAGAGCTAGAGCTACGATTCCCATTAAGTTGTCAGTTTCGGAAGCGATAGGTTTTGAATTTATGGGGGTTAACACCACAAAACCCAAACATTAAGAAATTACGCATCTAATGAACTACGTTCAATGCCGGTATCTTAATTCAAAAGTATAAAGAATCTCCTAAGATAATTTCCTCTACAACATCAATTTTCTTGAAACTCACTTCCACTGGGATACCGCTTTTGTGCTTATGAGGGCAGTATACATAGGTTCATGCATTTTTTTTACATCAGTGGTGATGTCGTCCCTTATGACATCGCCAGCTAGACCCTCCTGTAGGTAGAATTTTTTGCCCTTTGTTCATGTTTTCCAAATTTGGTTATCAGCTTCAATTTTGAGATTGAAGAAGTTTTCAAAAACACCTTTAGAATTTTAAAATTAAAATATGAAATCATTTTTTAAAAATATACCATCTTAAATTTTTTTTTGTGGTAGTTAATATAATATAGCAGTAGCTTATATAGAAACGTAGTAAGTTACAGAGGTATCCCGGTATATCTTCGAGAAAAAATAAAAAAAAAAATAAAAATCTGCGGTGCGGCATAACACGAGAACATTTTTTTCCTGCACTTTACAACATACTTAGTTGACACGTAAATATATCGTTATTTGCAAAAACTGGTATGTCAAAGCTTACACGAGGAAACTCTTTCCGTAAATTCTTCTTGTTTTTTGGCAAGAGGGAAAAAACGAAAGGGACGAGGTAAAAAATTTGTCATATGTCGCAAACGCAAAACGAAAATCACAAAAGAGAATAGACAAGAATTTGTTACACAGACTTTCCTAGTGTAAACGTCGACTATTGATGGTGTTGTTTGTTAAACGAAATGCTAAATTTTGTTTAATTTCCTTGCAAATTGTGAAACTAAGTGGGTCAAATAATGATAGCCCAGGCCAAGGGCCAAATGTTGGCTGGAGCGGGCCATTTGGCTATATAGTGCCACAACGGCAACGTTGGTCGTAGACGCTAACATCAGAGTTTTTTCGTGTATAAAAGAAATTTGATAGTCAACGTTTACACGAGGAAACTCTTGCCGGAAAGTTTCCTTGTTTGTAGGCAAGAAGGGAAAAACGAAAGGGTGGTGTACAGAATTTTCCGTACCCGCAAATTCTCTTTCGTTCTGTTCGTTAGCTTATATTATGCTTTGACTCTACGTTTGTTGTAGTGGATCGACGCAGTAACTGCTTTGATATTCGCAAGCAGAAAGAAATTCTAGTTTTCGTGGGTAAACGCAAAACAAATTCACAAAAGGGAATGGACAAGTATTTGTTTCATCGAATTTGTTTTAAAAAGGAAAAAATTAAAGCAGATCCAAAGCACAAAGCAGCGAACAGTGTCAGTTGTTGTTACAGCACCGTTTTGTTAATTTCATTTGAAAAAAAAAATAAACAAAATGGAAAGAAAGAAATAAAGAAGTTTATACGTATGTGTATCAAAGGATCACATAGATGCAAGGAAAAATTAAAAACAGAGGCCAAGCAGCGATAGAAGTAAACAAAGAAAATGCGAAAGAAAAAAGAACAAGCAACGAATTTACATTGCAGCGATTGGATAAAATCGCTTCACAACTCGCCTTTCCACACGCTTCCACTCTGAACAGTACTAGCATCTTATAGCATTAACTAGCTTCGCTCATAGCCATTCCTCGCTTATAGCTCTCACTCTGTTTCTGGCCTAACGCAAGTGGCTCATAAAAACATATAAGCGTATTGCTAAACTTATCGAAGGCAAACAAAGCTTCCATAACCTCTTACCATCAACGCGGTTTTAGAACTCAAAACAACAAGTCCATGGGATTGCTTAGTATTTTTTGGTGTTGCTTCAAAATAAGCAATGTACGACATCGGCCGAACTTACGATAAGATAAGCGATGAAGTGCGTATTTATTAAATCGGGACACATCTATCATGTGCTTATGTTCCTTAAATCTCACATATTATACCTTTGTAGCTAATTACGAAAGTTTAAAGGTGATAGAGATACTATACGATTGTCTCTATGTATTAACGTTCTGTTTGCCATTTTTCCTTTTTTCACCTCAACTTTAACTTCATATCTTTTTTACACACAAATCTAATAATCGGTTGTTTTTCCTCTTTTTTTGATTTTACAGGCCAATCGAAGCAACGCAACCGTACACGAAAGGGGGTGGTCTTGCACCTCACATCGCTCAACAGCAGCAGCAGCAGCAGCAACAACAACAGCAGCAACAACAGCAGCAGCATCACCAGCAGCAGCAACAGCATCATCTGCAACAGTTGCATCAACAACATCAACAACAGCTTCACCATCATCAGCATCAACAACAACAACAACAGCAGCAGCAGCAGCAACAACAGCAACAGCAGCAACAACATCAGCAGCAACAACACCAGCAGCAGCAGCAACAACATCAACAGCAGCAGCAACAACAACACCAACAGCAGCAACACCAGCAGCAGCAGCAACAACATCAACAGCAGCAACAACATCAGCAGCAGCAACAACATCAGCAGCAGCAACAACATCATCAGCAGCAGCAGCAGCAGCAGCAGCAACATTCTCATCATCAACAACAGCAAACATCTCGTTCGGCAGCTAGTCCACTCTCCCCACCACGTCCCGGACCTGGCAGCGCAGCAGCCGCCAATACGTATCCAAAATTTGCGGACGTTAATCCGGTGCGCGATGCGGCGTCACATCGCTACATACAGCAAAGCTCGTACAGTATCGGTCCAGGCGCTCAGTACCGCGACAGCCCCTACACTCGAATACCTCAGATGCCGCCAGCGCAAGTTCAAGACTATCAGCGAGCCGCCGCTGCAGCTGTCGGCAATGTTGCAGTTGTTTTGCCCCAACAACAACAAGTGGGTGCTGCCAGTAGTAACAATGTCTCTGCAGCTGCCGCTGCTGCAGCAAGCCACATGGCAGCGATGCATTTCACGCATGCGCCGCCTTCAGGTCCATCACAGCAGCTGCTCAATGCTGCACCCCCTGGTAGTGTTGGAAGCAACAACGCGAGCAATGCAAACAGCACTGCGTCAACGCCACAAAATAGCGCCGGCAGCATAATGGTAGGTCGACAACGTATTTTACTGCCTCCGCCGCCTCACTCACAAGCAGCGGCTACGCAATACGCAAGCGAGTATCGCACGACGACCAGCGATTATCTGACAAATGCCGCTGCTGCCGCTTCAGTAGCAGCTGCTAATCGACAGCAGCAGCAACAACAACAGCAGCAGCAGCAGCAGCAAGCGCCTCCTGATCCAGGCGGATCACAACAGCAACCGTACAAAAAACTACGTCTTGGCGATGGCGGTGCTACGTCAACAAATCACCTGCCAACACAAGTTGTTGTTTCATCTGCATCGACGCAACAACAGCAGCGCCAGCCCTCACCCGCCTCCGCCATGACGCAAGTGATGACTGGTGGTGGCAGAAGTAGTTCTGGTCTCCATCAGCCGCCGCCGCAGCAAACACAGCATCACCTGCAGTCAGCGTTGCATCCAGCTCAACAACAACAACCGCCACCGCAACAAATCAGCGTGTTACCGCCATCATCAAATGCTTTACCGCCAGTACCACAGGCCACTAGCATTGCAATGGCTTCAGCCTTGCTGTCTGCAGCCACGTTACCCCCACAGCAACTGAAAGTGGAAACGCAGCCATTGGCAGCGACACCACCTATACAGCGTGGTACGCCAACTAGCAGCACAGCGATAACTGCGGCGGTGGCTGCTGCTTCGGCAACATCGTCCTCGGTCTCTTCTTCCACGGAAGCCTATCATCCGCAGGTTGAAGCCATCTCTCCCACACTGCCAAATGACAATTCCGAGGAGCGCGTCCTCACCGCCAAGGAAGAGTTGATGCAACAGATTCAAAAGGTGAATGTCGTTTTTAGATTATTTAAGGAAGAATGTCGTAAAAATCCAAAATTTTCCATATAAAGGGGCGTATCGAATTCGAAAGTTTAGGAAGGAAACTATTGTACTCGAAATCGTAAACGCTTCGCAAATGACCGTAACGTGCTTATTGAAATCGAAGATTCGTTTAATAATCAAAAAATTTGCCGATTTCGAACTCGTTTCCAATTACGCATTCGAAATCGTTTTCAAAGTCGGTAAATAGTTCTTGCTTTCTATTTAATTTTATAATGCACGGAAAATTTATCGCGAATTGGTCAGAACTATCGTACTTCCATCGTCATAAGTTAAAATTGGCGAATTTTTCTTTGAGTAAAACTTTGTTTTGAACGAAGTTTGGTTCATCACGAAATTTTCGCGCTTTTAAAAAAGTTGTGTGTAGGGACGTTTTAGGTCCTTATCGAAATTTTTTCGTTGCTCTTAAAACTACTCGATTTAAGTTAGATTTGTGCGGGAGGTGACAATTGTCATCATAACTTAAGTAGGTCGAGTTGGGTTGCATTCCCGGTGTTTAACTTCATTGTCGACCTTTGAAAAGCATTTCGAAAATTTTATAAATTTCATGATAGATTTTGCATTCTTGTGAGCGATGTATTCAAGAGAGTCGAAGAAATGATATTTAAATCAAATACCAAAGAAATTTGTTAACTGATGTGTTCTTTCTTTTAGGTGGATACGGAAATTCAGAGTGCTGAAAATACAATGGAAACGTTGCGGAAGAAAGAGAAAACTATTGCGGAAGCTGCAGCTGCTTGCAAACAACAAAAAGCGCAACATAAGCCAGCTGATGCTGCTGAAGCGGATGCCGCCAAGCCAAAATGGCGCTCGCAGACGTTGGCGCAAAAGATTTACGAAGCCAATCGTAAAACGGCCTCCTCCAGACATTCCATACTCAGCGGCTGCAACGGGCAGTCGCAGCCGTCATCGTTTTTATTACCACTCTACAATCAACCTGTGGATGTGGAACAGCTGTCCGAGCTGCTGCAACGACATCAGACGACGATACGTGCACCGCTGTTAGAGCACATACGTAAAATAAAACAGGAGCGCTGGTTACACAACACAGGCTTGGTTGACACTTACGCGCAGCTATCACAGGAGTGGCAGAAGCGTGTAGAGAAATCAGAATCGAGTGCTAAACGCAAAGCGCGGGAAGCAAAAAATCGTGAATTCTTTGAAAAAGTTTTTACGGAATTGCGCAAACAACGCGAGGATAAGGAGCGTTTCAACCGCGTCGGCTCACGCATCAAATCTGAGGCCGATCTAGAAGAAATTATGGATGGTCTGCAGGAGCAGGCACTGGAAGATAAGAAAATGCGTTCATATGCCGTCATCCCGCCAATTATGTATGATGCACGTCAACGACGTTGTGTCTATCACAATGAGAATGGCGCCATTAAGGATATGCATGCAGTGTACAAAGAGCGACAGGCGCTAAATGTTTGGACCGCTGGCGAAAAGGAGATTTTCAAAGAAAAATTTCTACAACATCCGAAAAACTTTGGAGCTATTGCCGCTAGCCTCGATCGAAAGTCGGCGCAAGACTGCGTACGCTATTACTACCTCAGCAAGAAGTCGGAGAATTACAAGCAGCTGCTGCGTAAATCGCGTCAGCGCACACGCTCATCGCGTAATCCGCAAAAGGCACAACAGCAGCAGGCGCAGTGCATCATTGATTCGTTGACGACCGGTGTCACAACGCGACTGCAACGTGAGCAGCAACAAAAGACTGGTGGACGTTCGGCTGCAGCTGAACGTGAACGCACTGAACGTGAAAGATCAGCAGCGGGATCGTCGGTGGTAGCGTCGGAAAAGACGTCATTGACAACGACAGCGGTGGCCACAGGGACTTCGGTTGGTGTGACGACGGATTCTGCAATAGCTGTAACTACAACAGTTGAAACAACAACCACAGCAGCAACAACCACAACATCAGCTGGTGCAAAATCTAGTGAGTCTGCTGCTGTTACAACCACAACAGCAGCAACTACAGCAATTGCCGGAACAACAACCGCTACAACAGCTTTAGCTTCAACAAAAGCTACAACGGAAGAAAAAGCTTTGGATGAAAGCGCATTAGCTGCTAACAACAACAACAATGGTATTGCGGCGAAAGCGAAAGCTGAGGATGCTATGAAATCAGCAGCAACGACAACAACCAGTAGCGACAGCAGCAGCTTTAATAACACCAAGGATGTTAGTGGCGAATCTAACAGTAATGAAAAGCTCAATAACACAACTGCTAATACAGTTACTTCTGTAAGCGAAAAAGCTGCAACAGCAGCAGCATCAACTACTGTTGGTGGGTTGCTTACAACAGCCACTACCACGACGACCAATACATTGGCAACAGCAGCAGCAACAACAGCTTCAAATTTACATCCCTCCAACACGCCAAATGGCGTTAAAACATCATATGCTGCCGCAGCAGCTGCTGCTGCCGCGTCTTTAGCAGCAGATGTTGCATTGACAAAATCATCACTTGGTGATAAAAATGTTGCAGATAATGCAGCTGTTTCTACAGCAGCAACAGCCAGCAGTTTTCTTGGACAGAAGCTCAAGGCTTCACTTGTTTTGGATGCTAGTGGTGGTAGCGGAGCAGGCGGTGATGGTAACTCAGATGTTAGGTGAGTACAAAATGCGACTATGTTTATTAACAATTGTCGTTGAGGAAAATTAGACATGGGGGTGTTGCCTATATTTAATTTTTCACTAAAAATAATGATAGTGAAATACATACCATTATCACTAATTTCTTAGTGATTGTGACAGTTTTTTCACTATCAATAAACTTTGGGATAGTGAAATTTTGTCGCTGTAACTAAATAAATTTAGTAAAAATTTTCAGTAAATTTTAGTTAAAGTAACATTTTTGTCAGTTCAGTGTTAGTGAAGATTTTTTCACTATCAGTACATATATAAATTTTTGCTCTTCATAACCACTAATTAAAAAAAAATATATTACTTAAACTTAGAACTATTTTTTTTTAAATTATTAAACCACAATTTTAGTGCACTTCTTACTACTTCACATAAAAATTTAGGGGCGGAAAACCAATCTCTTTTATAGAAACAACTTTTGATTTGTTTTGAGCAAGGCTTAAACCATCAACATCATTATTAAGATATCTGATAATTATCAGGTGAAACTACTCTCAACTTTACTGCCATGTTCCACATTTGCAGAACTTGTTTCATCTGCTCCTTGTTCGGCTTCACAGCAACGAACTTGACGCTTAGAAATCTGTAGGCCCTGTAGGCATGAATGGACAACGAAGCGCTCGTGAGAGGAGCCGTTGGGTAGTAGTTAGTAGTTATCTGATAATTTCAAACTTTGATTTTGTGGGTACAGTTATCATCCCTTTGATAGAACTATTTTAATATTAATGGACTAAGTTGATACTACTAGTTAATTTTGAGACAAAAGGTTGTTGACAGCTTTAAAAACTTTTTAGTTTTATTTGTACTATTTTCTAATTTTTAAAAATTGTTGATATGTAAATGCTAATATGGGATTCGTTAAATTGGAACATATCGTTTGTAGGAATATTAATGTGTTCCAATTACATCTAATTATTCAATATAGTAATATGGAAAAATTTCTAAAAGTGGACTCAGTTATGTTAAATAAAAAGCACAAAATATTTGATTATTTTTAAAATAACAGCAATAAAACAAATTAATTTATTTTCCTGCAGTGATCCCAAAAAGAAGCGTCTTGATACAGAGGCGGCTACTTTATTAAATAGCACAGCCATGTCTAATATGACAACAACATCGATGACAAAAACTAATGACTCACAAGTTTTAACAACATCGTCCACTTCAACAACGACAACAACATCATCATCCGCGGTAACAGTAACAGTAGCAGTTGTTAGCACAACGGATACGAACGCAGTCGATGGGAAAGGTGAGTTTAGCTTTGCATTTTTATATGTTTTAATAAGTCAAATGATAACAGAACCCTAATGTTTAATAATCACAATAAATGTACATGACACACATTTTTAGAACTGCCCAAAATTTACGTTTTTTCTAAACGAAGTCAAGAAAAGTCAATTGAACTAGGGCTTGGACGTCCTTAGTCGGAAATAAAAAGTACTCAAAACATAGATAGTGTGCCTGAAAATATGCCACTTTTTTTTGCATTTGTTTTGTTTTTTTTGTTTTCATTGTAAAAATTCGAAACAATTGAACTATGGATGTTTCAGTCATACATAGGTTAAACATATTTTGTTAAAAATGTGCAAAGGCCTTTTTTATGTACATATGTATGTATATATATCGTTTCATTTAGTATCGCTTCTAATTTTCTAAATAAATTCTAATAATAAGTGACTTGTGATAAGACCACACCGATCTGAGAGAGTGTGACAAGATTTTCAAGGTTAAATGTAACGATTTCTTTTTTTTTTATCTCGGACAGAAAACTTTCTCACAAAAAAGATTGTGGATATTATTCACTTGCGTCACGAAAATTAGTTGTTTTTTTTTATATATCTCACTTGCCATAGGTCGGACAGAAATTTGTAAAAACTTGTTCCACAAAAAAGATTGCGCTATCAGAATTTGTAAGGTAATTGCCAGCAGTTTTCATGTTTGCATAGGGGCCGTTCATAAATTACGTAAGACGTTTAGGGGGGGGGGGGGGGGGTCGGCGGATTCTTACTACATCTTACGAGAGGGGGGGAGGGGGTGAATGATCATCTTACGTAAGATTTAAAATGCGTATTCATACATTAAAGTTGTATTAACGCATCGTCATTTGTGGCAGTAACGAAATATATTTGAATTTTCGACAGTCACGAAAGATTCAGAAATATCGATTACAATCGATTTAAGTAATCGACTCTAACTTCTCTTCTGTTTATGTAATGAAATATATGTATGTTGTTTACACGCAGGGTCGACTTGTAACACCGTCTCACAAGTTTGCTATTATTCAGGCATTTACACGCAGATACGTCGACTTTGAAATTTTGTTGATGTTGTCCCGGTTCTTTACCACCCCCTTGCACTTGTCCTCTTCAACAAGAAGATTCGCTTTCGATTCCTTCTTCAACAGGAGACCAAAACAGCAATCAGTTTTGTCCTCTATTTCTTCGCTTAGCGTTAAATTACGATTGGTCAAAAGTACATCCACAGTTCAAAATCATGCCTTACGATTTTTTTTGTCCTTCCCTTGCAAACGTCTTAGCTGATCGAGTTTGTAATATTTGTGACCAGTACTTTGCCTCGAAAAAAGCTACTGTAAAGCACAAAAAACTACATGGAAAAGACTGTAGTCGCACTCACATGATTCAACCAGTTTCAATTTTGAAACGTGGACAGGGGAAAAGCCTTTGCATTTTAAAACAATCGGAGATTTGTCAAGTTGCAGAGTGGCATGACGACGAGGATATTGATGTTACAGGGTTTGAATGTGAATCAGAAAATTCAACAGACGAATCGGGTGTGCCAATTGTAGGTTCACTATCAGACTGGTTGAAAAGCGCATGAACTAACGATGACTTACGATGACCTTTTTTATTCATATTGAAAAACAAATGTGTAGTTTGCAATTTCGTAATATTTATTTAATATGTAACATATGTACTTATATTAAAATTAAATATAGTAATATAGTACATCACATTAAAAATCCATTTTTTGACTAGTTTCACCTTAATTATGAATCTTACGTAAGATTTCGGAAGGGGGGGGAGGGGGGGGTAGTGAGAATCTTACTAAATCTTACTCGGGGGAGGGGGGGGTCAAAAAGTCATGAAATTGTCTTACGTAATTTATGAACGGCCCCATAGTTAAAAAAAAAAAAAAACAAATAAAAATACAATATACTTTTTGCAAATATGTATATCAAGTTCATCATTTATTGATACTTAACAAGCATTTTAATTGTTCCGTCTTTTACAAAAAAAAATTAAAAAAAAAAAAAATCACTTAAAAACTTTGACACGTTTCCGGTTCCTCTTTTGTGTTCTACTTTTTCTCCGTAATGTTTTTTCTCGTTACCGATGCTGATGCAAACAAGCAGGCAATTAAAGTTAACTCAGTTTTTTTTCACTCCCTCGTAATGTTTTTTTCTTTTTGCATAGCTACTGCTTTGCGCCATCCTCATCCAATTTCCACGCATACTCCAACAGAAATAAAAAAATTAAATGATAAAAAATGTAAACGTTAAAAAATATTTTAATTAACTGACCATTGCGTGCACCCAAGTCAGCTCAACGAACGTGAAAATTAAAAGCAGGCTGATGGACGAAGGACGATGGTTTGTGGGGATTTATCAAGTTGGATTTAATTTTTTAAAAATTTTTCCTCATGTTTTGTGGGTAATTTTTTTATTTGATTTGAGTTTTATTTAAGTATTCCATAAAAAATTCATGCAACAAGGCTCAGTTTTCAGGATTCAGTTGCAAACATCAGTGGAGAGTCAGAGAACTCAGACCCATGCCAAAAATAGCTGTATCTAACTGACACATTTGTGGGGGAAACAATGTGGCCACATCGTTTATGGATAAAAACTTGTTTGTTTAACAGCGATTTACTGTTGGCAAAGGTGGTTACACTTTTTTTAATGCTCTCTTTATTTTCTTTCTTTTAATGCATAATACCTGTTCTGCATTCGTGTCCTAGGTAGGACTGGCAGCATCATAGTTTTAGAACGACATTTTTATTCAGAAGCTGAAATTCTTTTCTGTGCCGCAGAAAAATTGCTGTGAAATTGATGCATTTGTTGCTAATTTTAGACCTTTGAATAAATTAATATTACTTCATAGTTTTGAAAATAAATACTCTTCAGTAAGTCTAGAGTTCAGCTTATAGCATCGTCCCTTGCTATCAGAAGCAAGCACACCTGATACGGACTCAAAAGGATCAGAAAGTTTATCGTTTGTAGTATTCTACATTTGAAACTTTCGTATTGAGCCTTGGGTGCTGTCCTTCGTCTGTTCAATGCATCACAGCTGCAATCGTAAAATAGCGGTACTATATTTGAGGAAGCTTACATTTATCTATCCCACGATAACGCGATGAGTATTAACTTGATCAATACATGATCTGTCCACTGACTAGTGCGGAGGGCTTCGTATGATGCCACTGTAGTTCTGGCATCTTTACGTTCTTTATCCCAAATTTAGATATAGATAGATTACAGAGTAGTACAGCGGTGAACTCCGGGAAAGCTTTCTACATTTCGGTAACATCTTACGTTTCATTGCGTAAGCCGCGGAAAGTTCCCTGATTTCTTTGGCCTTCTGGGCTTTGACTGCGAAGTCGTTGTACATTTCTCGCATGTGTCTTTTGCAGGAGGCTTTTAATAAAGGTTCTCGCATGGATTATTGGGAAGTGCCTAATTGTAAAATATAATGAGATTAACTACTGAGAGTATTTGCATGTACTTTTCGGCTGAAACAAAGAATGTAGATTTTTTTATTTTTGTCCTCCTAAATTGCAGTCTGACCTATTGTACAGTGTTTTAATAAAATTGTAATAAAAATATTACATATTTTTCGTCGACAATTTTTCAGTTCTACAACAAAATAAATGCCAATAAAAATCTACTCAATTCACACAATTAAATTTTATTTCTTTTTGTTATAATTTATTCATAAACTTATATATTTTTTAATTTTATTACCTCGTTTTTTCTTTTGTGGAAAATGCGGCAGCATTTTGTGTGCGTCCGCAGGAAAAGCGTTTTTCTTTATTATTTTACATGCATACATATGTACATAATATCGGTGTATTACGTTTTTGTATGTTTTATTTTCATTCCTTTGCATTTTATTTTTAATGAATATTTTATGGAGTTTGCCGGTAGCGAAAAAGAGTTTCTTTTATATTTTTTTTTGTTGGCTTGTCCTTGTTGAAGCTGTATAGAGCCACATTGCATTTGTTGTTGTTATTGTTGGTGCGACTGATTTTCAACTCCCTGGCGAGTTAATTAAATTCGATTGAATTAAAATTGTGTGTTTTTTTTAAATTTTTTTATAATTTTTAACCGCTGTTCTTTCCATTTTCGCTTTCTGTCTGCCTGCCTCCCTCTTTAACATTTAATAAACAAACAATTATGTCAATTAATTAAAAGACAAAACGTAGCAGCTGTAGTGACATATAGTGAGATTTTTTTACTTTTAATCAATACAGATTTATCAATACATTTATTTGTTATATGGATTAATATTGGACACGAAATAAAGTTAAATGGAAACTTAAATGTGGAGTTTATAATACATATACATATAGCATTTCTCCTTCTTAATTTTTAAACCTCAACATACTGACTAAATCGATGATAATAGCTATCTGGTTGGTCAAATTGCTTCAATACTTTCTGAATTGACTTAAATATAACCGTTTAAGTGGTGTCATACTTTTTGATTTCATTCAGTTTTTTTTTTAGATATTTTTCAATATTATTCAATGCTTTTCGCCTTTTTGATACTTTTCTGTATTGGATATTTTCTTATTGGTAATTGGGCTTTAATCGTATTTCCGATACTTTTCAATACTAATTGATTCTTTTAAACTTTGTGCCACTTTTCAAAATTATTTGATACTTTTTGACACTAATTAATACTAACAAAGAAACATCACTAAGTTCACACATCGTTTTTTTTAACCAGGTCGTGGTTTTCCAACTGTGCCCTGCTTATGAAGCTATTAATCACATATCAGAGGCTCTTAATAAGCTCGTTCGAATTTCAAGCTTAAGTTCCCTAAACATTTTTCAAAATGCATGTGCTGCACATGCTCTGCACTGCTTTAATTGAATTTATAAAAATTGCAATGCTCTTTGCCGAATTTTTTTATTACAAAAAGCAGAGATTTTGTCTTTTCTCTTTATTGTCATTATTTGCCGTACATCGTTACTTTGGACATTTTTATTTCAACGAAAGCTTCTGACCATTCATTCCGTACAAACACTAAAAGGTTTCACATAAATATGATTTAATATCGTAAGAACAATTTTAATGTCTCATCTACTTATGGAAGTATGGATAAGTCACATTAGGGTGATTCAAATTTTTTTTTTTTAGTTTTTTTTAAGGTGCTGTTGCTTAAAAAGTTAGTTTATGATATGAAGAAAAAGTTCACGAAATTTCAGCTCTGTAACTCAATTTTATAAGGTGGCGCCGGAGCCTGTTAGTTTTACATGTAAATTGTATGGAAAAATTATTTTTTACAAAAAAGGTATCTAAATGAATAGGTGATTAGTGTTGTTGAGCTGAAAAGGGTCGTTTTTCGACGTAATTTTTTACGCTGAATCCGAATCTGGCCTCAGAACTGACCCATCATGTCGGAATCCTGAAATATTTGAGGTTAATGACCTGAAACATGATGTTTTTTGTCTACTTTCGAGGTCATGTATAGGATTCAAAGAAAGTTGATCAGCTTATTTTTAACAAAAGCATCATTTAGTACCATCCTTGCCCTTTAAAATGAGCTTTCAAGTGGTGATCTGTGATGCTTCCTTGCAAAGTTGCAGCCATTTCAAGGTGACATGAATTTGAAACCCGTTGGTTAATATTGTTGGGTTGCAACCCTTTGTAGGGGATCCAATTCATGTCACTTTAAAATGGCTATAACTTTGCAAGGAAACATCACAGATCACAACTTGAAAGCTCATTTTAAAGGGCAAGGATGGTACTAAATGATGCTTTTGTTAAAAATAAGCTGATCAACTTTCTTTGAATCCCATACATGGCCTCGAAAGTAGACAAAAAACATCATGTTTCAGGTAATTAACCTCAAATATTTCAGAATTCCGACATGATGGGTCAATTCTGAGGCCAGATTCGGATTCAGCGTAAAAAATTACGTCGAGAAACGACCCTTTTCAGCTCAACAACACTAATCACCTATTCATTTAAATACCTTTTTTGTAAAAAATAATTTTTCCATACAATTTACATATAAAACTAACAGGCTCCGGCGCCACCTTATAAAATTGAGTTACAGAGCTGAAATTTCGTGAACTTTTTCTTCATATCATAAACTTACTTTTTAAGCAACAGCACCTTAAAAAAAACCAAAACAAAAAAATTTGAATCACCCTAAAGTCACATAATATCCAAAACTGGGTTACTATAACATGCCTAAAACTATGCTAGCATATTTTGGATGAACATGCCAGAACGAATTTAGTTTATACTATTAATGAAGTCTGAATTGATCTAAAACAACTGAGTTTTAGGTATGTGAAATTATTCCCTTATACCAAAAAAGCCGAGAGCTGCTAATAATTACTTACTGAATTAACATTATTTGATGTGATTTTATTTGGCTTAACATTTAATTTGGAGCCTAGACGGAACTCTGCATTTGCTAAATAAAACTATAGTATTTTTTGTAGGCTTTGAAATTTATTATAAGTCATAGATCATATTTTAAAAGAATCTAGAACCTGCTTTTTTTGACTTTCTTTGATATGTATCATATAAATAGTTTTTGATAAGTTTTATACAATTTTGTTTGTTACGGTATGGTTCTCACTTTGTTCATATAAAACAAACATCTGTTTTAATTTGATTTTGGATTTCTATTTTTCTAATAGTTACAATAATAAATTTATTATTTTGTTGATTTTATTTGTGTAAGTTTTAGTCTGTTTTCGTTTTCGTTTTATTTTATGTATTGTATTATTTTTCGCCGAAAATTAAATCACTTGCTTAAGCAATTATTTTTTCGCTATAGTTTTAACTTTATTTAAAGTATCACCGTTCAGCGTTCTTAGGATTCCTAATAAATAACTTTGTGCATTTTAATTTTTAATTTATTTTTATATAAGCTTCTGTGTTTGGAATTCCTACTTAAAAATTCCTCATACATTTAAATTCGATAAATTGTTATAATTGTTACTATGATTTTGGTTCTTTATGTGATTTCTTTATTTATATCTTTCTAGAATACTTTTTTTTTTATTTTGTTAGAATTTTATTTAATTGATTTTGTCCATTTTTTGATTTGCTCCTATGTTGTTTCTGCATTTCCTACACTTCTGTTAGTCGTGTCAGCTCATCCGGATTTTTTAAGCGTTGTTCCACCTCCCCCAGCGCTGCTGCCACTCCTTCTATTCTCCGTCTCGTGTGCCTCCTCATCAGCATGACATAACTTCCGATGCTTGTGCACAAAATAATAGCTGGGAAACTTACTACCACAAGTTTTGCATGGATAATATTGAACATTCATATCTAGCGGTCGCACTTCGCGTCGTAATAGTTCTGCCGCTTCTGCATGTTGTTTGTGTGCAACATGCGGTGGCAACACTGATTGATATGCTGACGCGGACGTTGTTGCTGCTCCTACTTGTGACTGTCTCAAAATAGCAGATTCACGTACAACTTCTTTGTTATGACTGCGACGGTCATCTCCACCACCACAGGTTGACGACTCCAATGCGTTACCACAACTCAATGACAGCGGATTAAGATGCCTCTTGGCATGTTTTTGATAGCAATATTGTGATTTAAAGCTGTGCTTACAGTACACGCAAACATAAATCTCATTGCTGCTCGTCGTTTTGCTGCCGCCACTACTTTTGCTGCCACTTACCGCACCGCCACCACCACCACCACAACCACTGCCACTTGACTCGCTGTTTTCTGATTCTTCGGCGTGTTGCAATTGACGCTGCTGACTAATTGTCTTCGCCATTTGTTGATGAAAAGACAGTGAAACACTCTGTTGCGTGCGTTCTAATGGCTGCAAATTGCTGCTCTCTGGCGGCGGCTTGTGACCATAAGCGGTATTCAGTATACGACGAAAGCGTACAGGACCATCACAACTTGCAACGTCGATAATGACTTTTGAACTTTCAGCAGTACATGTTACTGCTGCTGTTACTGTCCGCTCTTGGTCAACCAATTCGGAAGCGAGTATCGGTGCTTTGGCCACTTGCAGTCCACCGGTGCTGGTAATCGCAGTTTTGTTTCTTCTTTGCTTATGACTGTGGCGACTGTGACGCATTTTTTCACGTTTTGCGTTAGGTGTCTTTGGCTTCTGTGTTTGACTTGTTGACCCTGCCGCTACATTATGTGCAGGCGATGCGTTAGATTCCTCCGTTACAACAACGACAATTTCTTTTTCGCCATCTATATCTTTAGAGGAAGCTACACTGATATTGCAATCAATTTCTGGTGATGCGGCGACGGAATCGTCGTGGGTATCAATGAAAACTTCTTCATCGTCATCATCGTCGTCATCATCTCCACCAACACCACTCTTGTTTTCATTATTTCGCGTATTGGTAACATTAAGATTTTCGTGTGCAGCGTTGCTATCATTTTGTGGCATTAGTGCGGTTGTTTGATAGGAGTTGGTATGTGGTAACGATTTGAAGGAAATCGCTGGCGGTGGTGGTAACACGGCTGTTAAGTGATGCGTCATTGGTGGAGCTATAAAACCGAAATTGGGTAGTGTGGCTTTGCTTGGTATAGGACGTATGATTTTTCCATTATTTTGTGTGCTTGTTGCGGGTAGTGCGTTGCTGCTTAGATAACCTTCGGATTGGGCGCGAGCCAAAAAGGAACTGCAAGTAAAAATAAAATTTGAAGTTTTATTTATTATAGTCCTTTAGATCTCTTATGTTATATTTTCGAAAGTTATTTCTTCAGAAAAATTTTTCCTTTTGAAAAAATAGATTCTTTTCTGGAATAACTTTTTTTATTATTCTTTTTGGTAATACAAATTGGTCGTTGACAAAATCATCCAAAAACATTATGAAAAATCGTCCAAAACGTTTCATGCAATTTTGGACAAAAGAGGCCCAAAATTTTGGGTAATTTTTTCAGTTTCTTGCATCATTTTTATGTATGGTTATTTGCCTAAAATTTCATATACTTTTACAAGTACAAAAGTTTTTATATGATTTTTATTTTATTTTTAAAACACTTTTCTTTAAACTTTATGTGTAGTCTTTTGGGTTATATAATCATTTTTTTATTATGTCTTGGTTGATTTAAACTAAGGAAAAAACGTCCAAATTCTACTATAATCTTTCACACAATATTTCTGAGCAAATTTTCTTTTGTTTTTAAATTTTTTTTTCTTTTTGATTTTGGTATTTTGATCTTATTTTGCGCTTTCTCGTTTATAATTTTTGAGCGCAACGTTGGGTATTTTCCACATTTTTTCTTGGATGATTTTGCCTGTTGGAGTCGAAGATTGTAACTCCATATTTTGTTTGAGAATTTAAAAAAAAAATTTTTTTTTTGGCAAAATCAAATTCAACCAACCGGCAAATTTCCAAAGCGCGTGGCATATGCAGCAAATGTGTTGCTAACAAGACGCCGAAAATATTTTCCACATTTAAATCTAAATAGCCAGTATACATGTAAGTCAGCAGTGGAGCAAATTGTTCAGCGCTAACGTTACTCAAATAAAGCACTAAGTCCGCTGATGAATGTGCACCGCCATTGCCAACTGTTACCGCGACTTGCTCATCCAGTCGTATTGCAGAACGCAAATAACCGCTGTGCATGCCAAGCACAATGCTGTGAGCTACAAAACGTACGCTGCTCGGCGCCGGACCAACTTCTAAAATAACATCAGGCGGTGTTGACATTAGGCACGATGTGGAATTGGCTGTAGCGGCTAAGGAAGCGGCGGCAATACTTGGTGAATTCTCTGTTAAACTTGAATTTGCAGTTGCAACATCTGTGCTCGCTGCTGTTGTGGGCACTGAATTTGTTAACCAATTAGTGAACATATTGATGTTTTTCAATTTACGCGACTTTTTTTGTAAAGATTTGTCTCTACTTTGAGCTTATTTGACTAATAACGTCCCAAAATAATTTGTTCTTTTTTATATTACACGCATATCCTTTTAAATATAATATATCCTTTAAATATCTTTAAGTTAGCTCTTATGTATTTATCATTTGTCGCGTATCCTTATTGCATTGCTGATGTTCACACATTAATAACTCGATTAAGACTGAATTTTGGCAGTAATATGACCCACGTATTTATAGCTCTTCTATGCATTGCCAACCGTATCCTGCCTGTCCAACTCTCTTACTCTCGCCTCCTCCCAACGTTTTACTGTTATCGGCTCATTCGGATGTTGTTTAATTGCCTGCATTGAGTGTCCTTTGCAACAACACAGCAGCAGCAGCAGCATTGCATGGTGGCATACGAACTCTGTCATTCGCTTGTGTGCTACAGTTTTTGTGACCACAATCTCCGCGCCATCCTTCGCTAAAGCTTCATTATCGTCTGCCGTCACCGCGGATGCGAATTGCGAGTGAATTCACATTTGAGTGGCTGGCTGCTGCTGGATTTATGAATGTAAAAACGATAGCCAGTCGTAGCAGAGTTGCCACCTGTATCTAAGTTCCCCAAAAATTTGCTATAGTGAGCAAAATTGAGTAATAGAACGATTTTGGGTTTTCCGGATTCTTGTAAAACTTGAAGTTTAATATCTGCCATAATCTTAATATTAATACCCATAGTTTTCGAGACATGAAAATCCTTTTTTTGACCCAGTCTAATGTGTACGTCTAAGTAATTAAAGCTTCAATAATACGGCGGATTAAGTGTGCGGTTAATTTATTTACGTTTTATTGAATTTTGACACTACATCTATACAAATGGCCATATAAGGGTCTTGTCCCCTTATAAACTTCTGATCAGGAAATCATAAACTACTTGATAGAGTCAAGTTCTGCCATACATTTTTAGCAATTTGTTTTGTTATGGCATTTAAATTTTATCTATATTCTAAAAATATGGCAACACTGCTGCTGGCACGCGCTCCTGTGTAAACAAATCATTTAGTAATTTATTTTACATGGGCTTAAGCAATGACAGATTTATTTGTAAAGAGAGTTATTGCCAATGACAGAGAGAGAGAGAGAGAGAGAGAAAAAGAGATAACACAAGTTGGATAAAGTTAAAGAAGTGCTAAAGAAATAAATTCAAGAAATATTATTGAAAAATATTACAAACACTGTACAAATAGGCGCCTAAAACTATGCAACTAAATATAGATATAAAATGACAGAATATTACAGCTGACAAATAAATAATTTTGTATTGCATAGTTTCAGGGTTTTAGTTAATTTTACACTTTTCTCTATTTTGTTTGTGAAATCGCTCTCCCTGTTAGTTTACGGCGAGCATTTTATTTTTACTCTTTTTTCTGGCTCTCTCTCATTTACTTACTCTCTTGATTTTTCACGTGGTTTTCAATGCTTTGCTTCTTTAGCTTAATACTTGCACTTTACAAGCAGTTTTTTTCTTATTTGCTTTTCATATTTAAATCCTTTTTGATTACACATTTCTTTTATATGTCTGTGTTGTTTACATGATTTCATTGTTGCTGCTGTCAAACGTTGTACCCACCCCTTTATGATGGCAAAGTTTTTGGGGCAGTTTACCTCGAGTTGTTGTCGTTATTGTTGACTGACAGTCTTCATCATCATCATTGTCGGTTGAATTCGACTGAAAGCTCTTTTCGAAGTTGTTGTAATTCCTTTCAATTGACATAATTGATTTGTGTTTTCTTTTATTGGCTCAACGTTTGTCGGTTTTTTTTGCTGCTGCTGTGCTTCCACCTTCTTTTGTTGTCAATTTGTCATATTTTTGGTTACATTTGTCGTTGGGGTTTTGTGTGATTTTTATCAGCTTGAGTTGTTTTTAATTACTGATCGAAAAGAGATTTCATTTTATCGTTCATGGGAGGTAGTAACCCCGATGTACATATGAATATAAAAAGTGCTTAGGTAGGTTGTAAATTAGCTGAAATCAATTTTGAGTCCAATTTTTATTGGTTTTTTGTGTTACTGCTTTATTTTTTGTTGGGAGCAAGCAAATACAACTCGTAATTTAATTAACAGGTTGCGGTTGCAATTCGAGCA